>JAVTVJ010001277.1:0-334225 GCA_034509425.1 Eopsaltria australis | reverse complement strand
CCCCCATGCCTGCCCGGCTGCAGCGGCACAACCGGCGTAAAACCTCCCTTCCCCCCCCCCATCCCTCCTTCGCAAGGAGGTGGGGGGGGCCTTACCAGCGAGAGAAGCAGGAGCTGCTCCTCTCCACACAGCAGCAGCAGGTCCAAAGAGGAAGAGCTTCCGAGAGTCTCTGCTTATGTATGGTTTTTTCCTCGAAGGCGGATCAACTTTTTAATTGGTTTACCTACCTATCAATCCTTAAAACTACCTGATTATTGGCTCTCTCTCGCAGGAAGGAAATTGTATTGCTTCCTGCAGCACAGATCACTTCCTAGATTTTGACCCCTCTGGCCTAACCCAGGACACAGGCTCACCTCAGCTTCCAACAAGGTCAATTGATGCGATCCCCCTGTCACCCTGGCAATAGAAACAGGTTCTGCCCCCACGTCTCGATGGCATTAGGGTACACTGCGCACCAGTATCAACTAACGCTTCATATTTTTGTGGCTCTGATGTGCCAGGCCATGGGATCCACACTGTCCAAAAGACCCGGTTTTCCCGTGCCTCTTCCTGGCTAGAGGCAGTTCCCCTCTAGCCCTGGTTATCATTTCTTTCCTGGGCATACATAGTAGAGGTCCCCTCGAGGGGATCTGACAGATCATCCTCCCTTCTGTAATATCTGGCATCGCAGTCACGGGAGGCTGAGGTTACTTTCACTTTAGTAGACTCTCTGCCACGGTTAGTATTTCCCTCCTTGAGTTGCTGTACCCGTGCTGCCAGGGCAGAAGTGGGCTTCCTATCCCACTTTCTCATGTCTTCCCCATGGTCACACAGGAAGAACCACAGCTCAGATCGTGGGATGTACTTCTCTCCCTAGCTTGGGGGCGCTGGGCTCTGACTTTGGGTCTTGTGACTCACACTGGTGCCGCACTCATCATCCTCATCTCCTCCCTCACCTCCCTCATCATCTCCTCTCTGAGGTCTTTGACCACAGCAGAGACCTGAGCCTGCATTGGGCCACTGATCATACTATCATAATTCCTGAGTTTGGTGGCTATGGAACCCACTGTCTCTCAGTTGTCATCAGCATTAATTGTTGCAATGAAGATGGTGTATTGGGACAGCCCTAGCTTTGCCAGGTTCCACAACATTTGCCCTGTACACTTGACCTTGTCGGGGTCATTATCATGTTGTCCATCCCTCCCGGGAGTACCTCCAATACTGCCACTTCCCTCAGCTGTTGGATTCCCTCCTCAAGGGTCTTCCATGGTCTTCTATGATGGTACTCCTGCATTCTCTCTCTGTTGACAAACCTCTCTTTTACACTCATTATAAGCTGTTCCCAGAGAGACAGGGGCCCTTTGTCCCTTACAAATACCTGATCCGCACCCAGGTCTTGGATTAAGGGTCCCAACTGCCTTGCCTCACCACTATCCAGTTGCACGCTCATACCCATAAGGTCCCACACCTGAAGTAACCATGTTGTAAAAGGCTCATGACCCCGTCACACAATGTCTTTTTGTAGATTACAGAGACTGTCATATGCCAGGGACTCGGTGGTGATTTCAATCTCTGACCTCCCTACTGGTTGAGAGGGCCCTGCTTCCCCATCATTACTCACTGGCTGCTCTGGTTTGACCTTAGTCTTCCTCTTTTCCACAGGGGTGACTGCTGCTTGCTGTGGCTGCCCTTCTGGTCTGACTGGAGCCTGAGCGGTTATAACATCCCTGGGTTCCCCTGCTGCCCCATTAGACTCTCCCTCTTTGGGGCAGGGGAAGGGTTTCCCACCAGCTGGGCAAGTGTATTCCTTCAGCACTTGGCCGATCTCGCTTATCTTCTTCACCAGGACCCCCACCCAGTCCGGGTGGTTAGTTTCTGAGGTGGGCCGTGGGGCCGAGTCCAACTCTGTGGCAGCATCCCTAGCCTATGGGGCAGTGTCAGGTTCTGGGACATCATCCCTAGCCTCTGGGGCGGTGTCAGGTTCTGGGGCATCATCCCTAGTCTTTGGGGCCATGTCAGGCTCTGTGGCAGCATCCCTAGTCCCTGGGGCCATGTCAGGTTCTTGGGCCTCATCCCTATTCTCTGAGGTAGGTGTCAGAGAAGCTACCCAAGTCAGTCCCCCCCTTATCTCTGAATGCTAAATAGAGTAGGCCTATCAGCAACACCAGCCACTATATATCATTAGCATCTAGAGAAAATTTGAGCCCTTCAACAATTGGCAGGGTAGGCCCAAAGAGTTGGGTGAAGGGTTGTGAGAAGATTTCTCTTGGTGTCATTTCATCACAGTAGGTACCATTATTAAAGTAAACCCAAAAACATGTCGTTAGGGTGTGATATCTCTGAATCCATGTGCCTGCCTTCCAGAGGAAGTTGAAAATCCATGAATTCCTCACCTTATTGACCCATAAAATGAACTGTATAACAGCTACCATAGCCTTAGTTATAGGGCCCATGTTTAGATACGGGGCTGCAAATGGGAGACAGAGAGCCATGACCACTTGCCATCCAAACTGAGGTAAGCTAGACCACATGGTGCAACCTAATGAGGTTCCTATATCCAGCACACAAAAACTGCATTACTCAAGAACTGTTATCCTTTTTCCTCTCGATGCCCTCGAGCCCCATGTTGGGCACCAAAATCTGTCCTGGTTTGAAAGACAGGTGTCTGCTAAGGAAGGCAGGAGCCTCCCTTGGAATGGAAAACTGTAACCCCTCTCCCTCCGAATTATTATAAATTTGAAATCAAGAGGCTCTCAGGCAAAGATATGAGAATAGGAATAACAGTTCTTTACTAATATCTAAAACAAAGCTAACAAATAACAACAACTATGGCATTAACCAACAAACAGAACCAGAAACCCAGTGGCAGCCTGCTTGGCCTCAGGCACCTTTTCCTTTTGGTGCAGTTCCAGTCACAGCCTGCAGGGAGTGCTCTGGGTGTGATGCTTCCCCGGCGGCTGCAGCGGGCACTCTGGGTGTGAGCTCAGGTAACACACGGCAATGGCGGCTGCCCGAGGCAGAGAGGGATGGAGGAGAGACTTTTTTTCACAGACTCTCAGGGGCAGCTGGTGTCAGTGCCGCAGCAGGACCCTCAGACACAGCGAGCTGGGACAGCAGTAGGTCTCAGCAGGCAGGGGGAGCATAGTTACAGTGTAGCAAAAACTCGGAGCGGTGCCAGAGGAGCGGGGAAGAGACGGGTTGGTGGCAGCTCGGCTCCCGGTGGGGTAGGTGGAAAACTCACAGCAGAATGACAAGCAGCTCTGTGCTGGTTTCTCAGTGGCCATGTTTTCAGCAGACAGCAGATCCAACCATCCAGCTCTGAGGGTCCCGAGCAAGAGAGCGAGCCCTCCCCCTACCCTTCCTTTTTCAGTCCCCAAATCTCGAATTGCCCCTGCTTCCATGAGAGAAATGTTCCCCCACCCTGTCAAGGAGAAAGGCCCTGGCCACACGCTTTTGTTCTCTTAAGTACCGAGTCATTAGTCCCCTAGCAACCCATGGGAAAAAAATTCCTGAAGAAAAAAAACAAACAAACAAAAAAAAACTAGATCCAAACTCTGATAGTTGCTTTCCTCTACTGTCGTTCCTTCATTTTGATGTTTATCCAGCTCAACAGTATCAGAATCTTTTTGACATGTATAGTTATAATTTCTGTAAAGGATCAGTGACCTAGCTTGATAAATTTAAAAGTTCAGCAATAAACCTAAATATGTGACATTTATTGAAATTAATTCTTTGCCATGGAGCTACTTTCTTTCAAAAATATTGAGGATAGTAAGGGATTGCATCTGCGATTTGATTAAATATACAGTTGTTCCCATTTGCCTTCTGAAAATTGATTCCCTTCCCTCCCTGTCCCCCAGCCTGACATGCTTATTGATTAAAAATTCTGCACTGGCCTAAGCCAGCATATATTTGTTAGTGTTTGTGTGCTTCCCATGCAAGTTCAGACAGGCTTTCAACTGTGGAAGCCAACTCTATTCCTAAACTATTGGAAACGGTAGGGTTCCTTAGTAATTGTTTTAAACTATATGATGACACATCTTTGAACCCCATTGTGCGAAGGAAAAATACCTTCTGACTGGAGAGAGGTTTCCTGTTTATGTATGTGTTTGCTGGAATTAAGCTTTCCCATGTGTTGTTTGAGGGTTTTTTTTGTAATCCAAAATGGCAACATGGCAAGTCACCTCCAGAGTTTATTTTTTGGACAGGATACAGGTCTTTTACTTTCAAAATAGCATGGCTCTGGAGTTGATGACGAAGCCCAGGGGCCTCTCAGTTACACTCCTACAAGCAGACTCAGTTAATTGAGGAGGCACACTTAAAAGACAGCTAGATTTAGGCAATAAGTAATTAAATTTTTTTGACAATTTTATACAATGTAAGTGGTTCACTTCCCACACAGGAAGTTTTTGGCTTCAGCCAGATTTTCTTTCAGCATAAGGATATGAAATTTGCCAAATGTATAATGTAATAAATAAGTAAGCCCAATTTATAATAAAACAAGTATAAAATTTATTTTGTGTCCGAGAGTTCGAACACGCAATGCCACGATCGAAAAGGGAGACAGTGCCAAGCCCGAGGTTGGCACTGGGTGAACGCAGGTCTGACCTCTATCGCATCAGACCTCCCTCTGTTCACCCCGACTGCTTCTAACAGCTAGTTTATATACAGTTTTGACTGAGAAGTCCGGATTTTAGGCATTATTTCTGTCACTCAGCATATTCATGAAGCATGTTATTCATGAAACTGAGGTGGACAAAAACGCATCTTGTGTTTAATTGATTTCTCATCACCAGGGGATGTTATCTGATGGCTCATGATGTTCCTTATCCTGGTCTGATCTGGTCGTTAACACCTGAGCTGGGAGGGGATTTTCGGAGATGGTCGATTAGTTCTGCCATCAGCTCTGCCGGGAAGTTCTCCTTGGAAAATGTAGATATTCTCTGCAGTGCTGTTTTTGGAATGTAAATCAGTTCCCTGGGTGAGGCCACGACTCTTTTCTTGGGCAGGCTCTGCTCGTTCTAAAACTGGTTACAACTTAACTCTTTTTTTTTTTTTTTTTTTTAGTATATATTTCGATATTATATATTTGAGCACGAATTTCCCTCTTTTATTTATAACATATAATATATTTTATAAAATGGCTAGAATCACAGCTTTGGTTGTGACTGAAGAGTCATGTAAAATTTTCTGCTTCTCTTTAAAAAGAGCAGGCCAGCAGGTGGCCTCCAGGTGGTAGCCCAACTGCAGGAGGATGGCATGTAATACCTGAAGGGTTTTCAGCTGTTTAGATATGGGCAGGTGACCAAAAAATATAGCATATGCAATACTCTTGCCTCTTGGCATCTGGGGCGTGTAGATCTGTGACCTTGTGGCGTGCTCTACATGCCATAGCTTAACCTCCTTCAGAGGGGAGAGGTGATGTCATGAGACTCAGAAAGGCATTTTGCCTACAACAGTAACAAGGCTGGACCACCATGAATTTAGGCAGTAAAGTTACAGTTATTTATGAAATACAGTGTTAAGGTTTCTGGTTTGCTTCAAATAATGCTCATTTTAAACAACTGTCTGGGACTGGAAGAAACCTGGACTAATGGACTGATTACACCGAGCATTTGTTAGGGCTATGTCCTGGGTTAGGCCAGAGGGGTCAAAATCTAGGAAGTGATCTGTGCTGCAGGAATGCAGGAAGGAATACAACTTCCTTCCTGCGAGAGAGAGAGCCAATAATCAGGTAGTTTTAAGAATTGATAGGTAGGTAAACCAATTAAAAAGTTGGTCCGCCTTCAAGGAAAAAACCATATATAAGCAGAGACTCTCTGACGCTCTTCCTCTTTGGACCTGCTGCTGCTGTGTAGAGAGGAGCAGCTCCTGCTTCTCTCGCTGGTAAGGCCCAAGCTTTCCCCCCCCTCCCCCCTTCTTCCAAAGGGGGGGGGCAGGGAAGGGAGGCAGCCGTGCCGCTGCAGCCGGGCAGGCATGGGGGAGGAAACGATTGGAATTTTCAGCAGATCCAGCTCAGCCGGTGTGTCAGCTACACAAGAGGGAGAGCCGGGCCAGGCAAGGACCAGGCCGGACTCCATCCAGCTCGGGCCAGGCCCTGCCCTGTCACCCCGGGCCCAGATGGCCCCACCAGGCCGAGCCAGCTTGGCAGAGCCAGGCAGAGACTCTTGAGAGCGTCTGGCATCCAGCTCGGACCTGTTCAAACAGCCCGGCAAGAGCACGTGATCCTCACACTGCCAGAGAGAGAGAGACAGAGATTAACTCTCTCCATGCCTGGACTAAACTCACAGACACCCATCCTTCCTCGCAGAGAGAGGAACGAGTGAAGACATCGACATAGTGCAGCACAGAGACTTTACAGTCAGTGAGGAAAGCAGAACTGATACCTAGAGGGAGGTGCATGGGAAGTTGCTTCAAGAGTGAAGCGGAAAACTCTTTTGGAGAACCATGGTTGGGGACTGAGCTAATAAATTCTCTGTAATATATGAAGATATAGTCCAAAGGGGGATGTGAGGTTCTTATTGCAGCCAATGAACTGAAATACCTAAGTACAGACAAGTAAGTGTTGAAAAAGTACAGCCTGATGAGAAACTAGAACTAAGAGAGAGGAGAGGCTGTGACTCAGAGCCCTGGTCCCAGGGAGAATGCTAGAGAACCTGAGTTGTCAGGAGAACCTGTGCTGCTAAGCACAGAAGAAAGGATTTTTCTTTGTTGCTGCAATTGAACTAAGCATCCTTAAAACAGGTACCCTGTGGACTGTTCATAACCCACCCAAGTGGCTGTGGGAAGGCTACTGGTGTGGGAGAGATCCACCATTAAGTTGGACTTTGCTCCGGCCGGCGGTTAATGGTGAGGCAGAAGACCCATAAAAACTGTATTTTTCTTACAGAAGATCCATGGTGTAAGCAAAAGAAACTTCTCTCCCTAAATGAACTGGAACAAAAGCTGTTTCTGAGGTGGTAAACTGACTGGAAGTCAAAGTGTTGTCTTTTGTATGTTGTTAAGGAGAATGAAATGGAGAGTGGGGAAAGAGGGGTGGTCTGGGGAGTTTGTTCTGGTTTTTTCTTGAGTTTTTTTTTCTTTTTCCCCTTTGTCTTAGATATATTAATAAAACTTCTTTGTACTTTATAAAGTTTGAGCCTGCTTTGCCTACTCCTAATCCTTATCTCACAACAAGCAATCAAGTAAATTTAGGTAAGTGTGCTGGCATTTAGCCACAAACCTGAATAAGCAAACTAAAACCACGACAGGCTAAGAGCCACATGACCCTCGTGTGGGATGTCCACACCCAGCCCCAGCTCTGCTGGCTGCTACCCCTGCCCTCATCTGGCAGAACATGCCCTCAGCTGAATTCCAGTCCCTTTAGCACCCACCGCAAACACTCAGGCCTACAACAACACACGTGGGTCTTAGGAAACTGGCTTTTTTAACCTGTTTTTGTGGTTGCACTACTTTTCTGGCAAGAACCCTGAGCAAGACTGTGGCCTTGTGGTTTTTCCTGTAAGTTTTGCCACTGACTCTTCATGGACACTGGATTTAGCTCCGCTTTTGTGTGTGTCTGTACCATATTTGAAAAATTGATTTCCTCTTCTTTGACTTTTATAGAAGCTTGATGTGTCTTTTTTGACATAATTTTTTTCTCATTAACAGTTGTACAAATTTTTAGTCCTGCAGGAACTATTTATTTTCATCTAAATTTTGTGGAAACAAATCCTTTCTGAGCATGTTTAATGAGTTAGATGAAAACAATTATCATCTACAGTTAGAATTCCAAACTTACTTATTTAATGTTTCTTACCTTAATGTTTCTTACCTTAATGTTTCTTTACTTTTTTGTTTGTTTGATCTGGATGCTGAACCTCACCTTTCTTTTACTTTGTTTTGAAACTGTTCTAGCTAGTGAGATTTCAAGCTTGATAGAGGTCTATTGTGCCATGTGAATACCTAGAGACATACATGACTTTTTATTGCTTTGTCTTTAGCTTTATCATAAATAAGAGTGCATTTTGGATTGGTTGACCCAAACTAAATCACCAGAATTTCAGGACCATCAGAGATATTTATTAAGACATTGGGGTTTGCTTTCCCCTCCCTACACACCCGCATCATGGATGATCCTGTGAGAATAAAAGTAGCAAGTTTCCAAGTAAGTCCAGCATTCCAAGTAGGCCCAAAGAAAAGTCCCAAATCTGTGGATTGTCCCAAAGTATGACTAGAGAAGAACAAACTGAAATAACTCCACAAACTTCATTTGTCTTAGATATATGCTGGGGTAACTCAGGGTTGGATTGCTCTCTATCTTTGAGACTGCTATACCTTCAAAATTGTATTAGGATTTCTGTTATGGGAATTATATATCCTTTTGTCTGTTGCTATTACATATCCTGATATCTGTTATGGGTATTATTATATGGATATTATATGTATTTTCATGTGTCTTCTCATTCAAATATATCAGATTCTGTTAGGTCTGAGAAAGCAGGATAAAGCAGAGCAAGGCAGCTTTGCTGAAGACAATGAGAGGTGTTGGTAGTTGAGTTAATGTCAAAAGTTGATTAATTGCCCTCTCCTAATGTCATTGAAAATGTTAAATTAATTACTTTAGTTATATTCAGTTTTCCTGTCTAATTCTAGAGAGGGAATACTAATTTTACATTATATATTATTGTCCTGTAAAACCTTTCCTTAAACTCTTTAGGTTTATTGGTTTTGCTCTTTGGATTAGAGGCCAATATTTTTCCTGAGGGAAAATGTTTCTTGTTAATACTCAGTATTCAATATCATTCTTACAACTGCCCAAAGCTGAAGCAAAAAAATACAATTGCAATATTAATAATCTTTTAAAGAATAGGTAGAATGCAAACAGTAATGGGCTCCAGTAAGCAGTGAGCCAATGTGGAACTCCCTGTGTAATAAAGCACTTCTGCATCAGAGAAAATAATCCAAATATCGCCCTAAAAATGTATTTACCATCCATTCAGATAAGTGGAAAATGTTGTTCATGTTTGAAGATGCAATTTAACTTGCAGTAGATGATTGAAAACTATCTTAACTGTTGTTTAACTCTTCTGATGAAGAAAAAGAAAACTTTGATGAAGAAAAACCTTGAACATTTTGCTGTTGCCTTCCTATACATGTTAAGGATGGAGTGCTGCATGATAATGAGTTTTATCACTGTGTGTGTTTTCAGCACTTCCAAATAGTAAATGGGGGTGTTTCCCCAGCCAGGATGTAGGTGCCTTTAGTTAAACTCAGGGTGTAAATTCTATCACCTTCAGTGGAAACGATGCAAGAGTTGACAACAGAGAGAGGATCCAGATGTGCAGTGTATTTATGCTTTACTTTGATTTCTTCATTTCCTAGTATTTAGGGTTTATTAAGCCTATTGTAGTCAAAATCTGAAATTCCCAAATGTCTGTTTTTCCTGGTATTGCAAACACTGGCCTTATAAACAAATTACCAGAGAACATGGCATGGTGGCAATGTTTGACTGTGTCCTTTTCCCTTCTCAGAGGATTAAATAGCTCCTTTTCTGGGGATGTCCTCTCCTGTGACATTTTCAAGGTCTTGTCAGCTCTTCACCATAAATTTCCACAATGGGAAATCCTATTGAATCTAGCATGGGAACCTTACTATAAGTTTTTGAATTATCCTATGAAATTTAATATTCAAACTGTTTGTGCTTCAGAACTGCAGGTTAAAATCTCATTACATTTTATCTTCCATTGAATCCCATAGAATTCATTTATTATTTCTATCAGATTCCATTTGATTCTTGTCCTTTTTATCCCAACCTCATGTATACAAAAGAGATGGATTGCAAGGTATGTCCATTTGTGAGAAAAGGATGATTCCCTCCTCCTGATTATATTCAAAAAGACCTAACCAACAACAGTCACCTTTTTTTTCCTGGTTGACTATGGGAAGCTACATGAGAGGAGGTGTTCTGAATGCAGAACATGCTAATAGAAGTTGAGAGAGGTGAGAGCCAGACAGAAGGTAAGTCAGTACAAGAGTACATGAAATTACAAAAATCATTAATGATCTTCTAATTGCAGAACTGAAGCTTGTGATTTTCATGCAGGGCTAAAAAAATGAAAAGCACCTTGTGTGGTCATTTTCAGTTAGAAGGGCTATTCCCCAGTTCTGTGGAGTTTTCTTTCCTTCTGAAAACACATTTACAAACATAAGCATGTATTTGTTTTTCTTCAGATGTAAGCTGTCATGATAAAATCAGCTGGAGTAGCACTCAGAGAAAACTTTGCTGCTTCCTGAAGATGGCTGAGTTGCGCTTTTGTTTGTTTTCAAATCGAGAAGTATTCATATAACATGTTTTGAAAGAACTTCTTTTATGCAAATCATGCCACAATTCTCTTGTAAGTGAAAGACAAACTGGGCCAACCTCTGTCTGCAGGTAAGTAGGAATGGCTTTCAAAGCTCCCCTGACTGCAGTGGGAGAGCTCCCTGCTTATCTGAGCAAAGTATGTGCACCCAAAATCCCTGCAGGACACAAAAATAAGGTAACAACCAGTGAATTGTTTTCACAGTACAAAAAGCCTATCAGGAAGCAGCAAGGAGCAATAAGAAGTGGCTTAAAAATAAGAAAGTACCCCTTCCCCAGCTGCAAGAGGGAAATCTGAAGGTATGTTATTTACCAAGACTGCCATCACATGCTATTAATAGGGGTAAAAGCCCATCAGTCAAATATTTGACTACTCATGGTTTATAAGTGAAAGGAATGAAGAAACTTGTCTTCACAGTGTCTGAAAGATAAGGCTGGCACCTAAAGATAAAAGAAACAATGGGGAGAATTCCATTGAAATTTACATTTACAATCAAGTCACAGGTCTACTGATGAGTAAAACTGAATATTGGAATATGAAAGGAACCAAGAAGGACCATTCTGGGAAAGACAAGGGGAGGGGAATACACATTGGGAAAAGGGGAATCTGTATTAGGCGATTCCGGGAAGTCTGTGCCTCTCGAATACCTCAGCCAATGGGGAAAGAGAGAAGGGAAAATGCGGTCGGGAACTAGGATAAAAGGGAGGCTGCGTCCCCCAAAATTTTGAGAGACCCCATGGGGAATGTCCCATGATCTCTCCCTTTATTCGAATAAAGTTACAGGACTCCTCTGTCTCCTTTTTGGACATAAACCTCTGGTGTTCGTGGATTATTTTCCTCACATAGGGATTTCAAAGACTTATGGAAAGGTAATGCCTGTGTCCATTAGCTAGTTACTTAGAAATGCAGCATTGGTTAATTCAGCCTTTCTGTAAAGAGTAATGATTATCTTCATTAACAATATATAAGATTTTTAAAGATTTACTCTTCGGCACCTATCATTCCTGTTACGTCTTCTATGTCTCAGTATTTACCCTGTATCATCTATTGCTCATTTTAAATGAGGTAGTATTGGGATTCTCTCATTGCCGCAGATCTTCTGTCTTTCAGCCTGTTTTAAGCACCCTGTTCTCTAGTCCTTAGTCAGCTCAACTATCACTGAATCAATGAGAAAAATGTTTGCAAAGAGACTGTGGAGTCAAGTCTTGGAAAAGATGATGGCTTTACAGTGAAGGAATGTAGCTCATCCTGACCTAGCTTAGGTCTGAAACCAGACTTTTGTGTGAAATCCAGGTGTGTAAGAGTTCAGACCTGTCCATCCTCAGCCTAAACATCTGTATCTTGTTCAAATTTAAAATGCTTAAGTGAATAATTATTAGTCACAAGTAGACCATATATTTTTTTCTGAACACAACATACATGGTACTAATAAGTAATACAATATGATGTGAATATTTTTAGTAGGACCAGGTGTGGTAGTTTGAAAGCAAATCAGTGAGAGACTCTAAGTCAGAACTACAATTTAATAGAAAAAAAATTAAAATAAATGCAATAGTACAAAAAACAGTGATAGAGTCAGAATACAACCTGACACCCTGTCGGTCAGGGTGTTGGTAGTAGTCCACTTAGAAGGTGGCTGCAGTCCTCTGTGAATGATAGATGTGGTTCTGTTGAAGCAGTGATCCTGTGGAAAGGTGTAGTTCTCCTCTGAAGGTCCAGTGGTGGTGTAGAAGGGTCTGGTCTTCCTCTGGGAATCCAGTGGAAAAGCTAACTTGTGGTGTTTCAAATTCTAGATTATATCCAGATAGGGATGCTTGGTTCCTCCCCCTGGGCAGAGCATCTCACAATGGGATGATGTAGTTTTATCAGTGAGACTCAATGGCCCATTAACTGGAGCCATCAGGGATGAGCAAAGCAAAGTGCCCCACCTAGTTTCAACAGCTGGCCCATTAGAAGACATGCCCTGGGGCCATCAGGGATGAGCCAGGAACACTGCCCCACCTGGCCCCAACATCCCATGAAGATGGTGATAGAATACATACCATTGTAACCTAAGACACCAGGGATGTAAAAGAAAATGTTCCTGCTAAATGACAGTGACCTTTGTTCAGTGCCTAAAATATTGAATTAAATATCGACTATTTAGTAAAAAATCATGCTCAGGAGCAATTGTTTCACTATCAAGTTCTAAATTAAAAACTTACATTAACTGATCAATTTCCAAATTTACCACTGCCATTTTATTTTCCTTTTGGATACACAGACCAAGCTCAGTATTATGGGGAAGATCCAGAGAGGCTACTTTGGCATCTAAAATGGGGTTTAGAGTGAGTTTAGGGCACAAGTCGAACAAAGGGATCTAAAAAGCTAACACTCACTAGCCACAAAGTTCTCAGGTGCTTAGATTAACCACTTTGTGCTGAATATTCCCTGCATCTCACCTGAGCTGGAGCTCTGGAAGAGAAGACAGACCAGTAAGAGACTCGGTCCTGACTGGGTTACAGCTCCCAGCCAAGCTCCTTTGCAGTGCCCAGACAGGATGGAGCCAGGCACGGGTCCTGCTGCTGACAGGCAGCCTCCAGCACCACACTCCATCCCCTCTCTTCCTTCCAGCTGGCTTGGCTCCAAAGCATCAGGACAGCTTTGCCTAGGAGGCATTCCACTGCCTGCATCTTCCCACTGGGACAGGAAGAGGAGGAGGAGAGTGAGGAATGGCCATGGGATGATGGATTGCTGGATCTCATGGCAAAAGAGCAGGAGAGTGCAGGCAGGGGCTGCAGAGAGAGGACAGGGGGTGAAGCAGCAGAGCCAAGCCATAGTCCCAAATTTAGACCTTTGGCCAGCCTGCTCATGCAGGGATGAGGACCATGGTTTTAAATCAGCCCCTTTATGACAGGCACTGTCCTACAGCTCAGCCTTTCTGTGCTCTACCTGTAGTAAACACCAGCACTAAGCCTTTTGTGTTTTTGGAGGTGTTTTGTATGAATGGATTCATTATCCTCATTTCACCCCTATGAGAAAGGTAAATACCCTCTTAAGTTTGGAAGCAGCCTCTCTGCTTATCTCACAGACTCCTTGAATCTGGCTCCAGATTTCCAAAGGAGGCATTCCAGGGCCTGAACAAGTTCAAAACCTCATTCTGGGCCCAGTATAAGTGAGAACTCCTGAAGAGCAACAGTTGCACATTTAAGCTCCCCAGGTCTCCCCAAAGGAGGGGAGAGGACAGGCTGAAAGAAAGTAAATGAAGCAGCTGAAAAATTCTTTCAGAAACAAACACACAAAAAAAGATCACATTAGCATGAAAAAACTCAGACTGCTCAGCCATCCCTGAACTCCTTCTTCAAACTATTGAGCTTTTTAGCATCTTCTGAAGGTCAACACAATATTTCAAAATAAAAACTGTGGCTGACGGACCCTTGCTGAGGGACATCTGCCAAAAAAAAAAGGGAGCTGAGGCTGCTACAGATCAGCCATTCTCCTGATTGCAGCTGTGACAGTTGCCTCTGGTGAGAGCCAGGATGTCAGATAGGCTGGTCCCAGGCCATTTCAGGATTTATGAACATCAATACTGTAAAGTCCTTGAAAGGTGCTCATGAATAACAGGTTTGCAGCAAGGCAGCGGTCATGCCAATGAGTGTCATTAACTCCGTTTCTAAACTGAATGAAAGTAGGGCATCAGTTAAAGTGCACTGCAATAACATAAACTTACAGTGACAAAAGCGAGGTCAGCATTAAAAAGAAAAGGTCATAACCTCCTAACCGAACACAGATGGGAAATGAACACTATCCTTGACATTGTTCCTGTTTGATTATCAAAAAGCTGCTATGAAGCTAAGTAGACCATCAGGTTATTAACTTTGGTATCAGATAATGTATGAAGCTGAGGCATAAATAAAGACCCCATTGCTTTCACTAGCAAATTTATAAACACAGCCAATTCAGTTTTGTTTGTAGCTGTTTGGAGTGTTTGCACCACATTTTCACTTGGGGCAAAGACCACCAAAGCTTTGCATAGAGGTGGTTTGTGTTTGGCAGGGCTGATTATCTCAAACACAGCATTACACAATCATGGTTATACCTTGTGGAGCCAGCTTGAGCAGAGAAGGAGTGCAGTTTGCTTTCCAGCACTAACTATACATGCAGACAAAGCACAATATCAGCCCAACACAGTATCAGGCCAATAGGCTGTGCCAGGCTAGACCAGTTCAGCAGCCCCACAAAAGTTCCTAGATTCAAGGAGATGACTTGGAGGCAACTTAAAGTCCTCTGTACAGTGCTGGCAGAGGTCCACAAGCAGAGCTTTTTCTTGGCTTTTCCTTTCACTGGATAAGCCACCCCCAGCAGGCTGAGTGAAGGAGATCTGAGGGTCTCATTCCAGCCTTTGGGCCAGTTCTCGAAATCTGTGAGCCCAGCTCACTCATACAGATGTGCTGATCTTGCTGGGACCCTGCACAGTTTGATCATGACATCTCAGCTCGATGAGCTGTGTATCAAGCAAGGCATCAGCAACCTTTTGGAAATCCTTGACCCTAAGTTTTTTCGCTAATTAGCCTTGTGGCTCTTGGAGACACATTGCCTAAGAAGGGTGAAGTCATGGCACAGAGTGGCATGCTTTATGTGTGCCCGCCAAGCAGAAAGCCACTGCCTGACACTGTCCTGCCAGCTCTTTCAGAGGAAAGAATGGAGCCAGCACAATTTCTTTTGCTTAGTAGCCTAGGTATTTGTACCACACCTTGGAAAAATTCAGGGACTTGTTGGGTTTTAGTTGAGGATATTATTAAACTATGACAATAAAAGGAAACTTGGTAATTTAGTGGGCTTGTAGATCCATTGGTACCATTCTAATTTTGGTACAGTTGTCATATAATATACTTAACCATCTGTATTGAGATATAGAGAACTTTTTTTTTCTTTCTTTATTTTTTTTGTAAGAGATTAATGTTTGTCTGTGAAGAGTTATTATCTCAGGGACTCCTAAGAACCATTAGCAGCAAATGACAATTAAACTGCAGGAAATGTCCTGCATCAAGATGATTCATAATTGCTATTAGAACATTTAGATCAAATCTGTATGCTATCTTGGTTACCCATGACTATCTGCCTTTTAATCTTTTTCATTTTTATGACCCGTGCCATTCCTTTAATTATCACAGTATGGAAGGCTGTTAGCTTTACAAGACAGGAAAGGCTTCCAAAATATGCTCTGCATTTCAATACAAGAATTCAGGTAGATAGATGTCATAACCATAAAACATAAAGTAGAAAATCTAAGTGCTGAGACTAGTTGAGGGAATTGAGCTAAAATTGTGCTTGCAGCCAGGTTTGCCAACTTGGCTCTTTACAAAAGGAGGAACTACATTCCAAGGAAATTACACTGTCCCCGTTCAGTACAGACAACCACATAATGCTCAGACTCATGCAAAAAAATTAATCAACAGGATCAGCTCAGAAATGAAAGTAAATTGCTTTCTCCTACTTTAAAGTGTTTTTATGACACCAGAAACAAAGACTTGCTTCTTCACCCGAGCTTGTGTGATTTCCTCAGTCCACCAGGGCATGTCTGCATTTATCTCAACTCACTAGAAGTTGATAAAGGCCTTTGCTTTGCATATGCAGTGAAAATACATAAGAGATGAATTAGTCTGTTCAAACGTGAAATATTTGAAGTGACCCCCAAATATCTCCATATGCACTGACCTGAACCAGAAGACCAACATTGCCCTGTGTTATTAGTCGTGACATGTACTATATCAAGCATAGCATGTTACCCTATTCACACACACACACAGCTCTTTTTCTACTTGTACTGAACCTTTGGACTAAGATGTTCAGTCAGTCATCAGGCTGAATGATTTGCTGCAGATACCAAGCTTAAGTCTATGCTAGAACTGGGTTTATTTTACTTCAATTGTAGTGGTAAAGAGCCACAATAACATCGCAGTTATTTTCTTACTGAAGTTCCACAATTGCTGACTTGCATTTCAGAAGACCAGGACGGAACAGTTGTGTTGTTCAAAGTTTGCTTTATATTTTCCTGTTATTGCTAAACAATACAATAGTTTTTAAAAAATCCTTCCATCCTTATTATCCAGATGTGGAAAGCTGTCCTCTTGTATTTAAAGATCCAAATCCACCTGCATGATTCATAAGCATGAAGAAATAGTGAAGGTTCTACCTTATTTGGGGTATTTCCTCCCTAGTTTTCAGTTATTCTTTGTATGTTTTGAACTTCTAGTCCATGTTCTTTGTGGAATTGATTCCTCAGCCCTTAAAATGAGTGCTACTTCCTCATATGAGAAATTTCTCTCAATTGCAAGAAATGCTGTATTCCACCTATTCAATTAATCTTTTTGAGCAATATATAGCTCTCAATCTGTTCCACTCATTTTTAATTTATCAGTGAGTATTTGCTGAGGTTCATTACAAAAGAACCAGTAGTGCCATTGTAGCTCATCACAACAAAAAATTATTAAATAAATCCAGTTGTGCTAGAGACCCAAGACATGAGTTGGCTTTAGGATGTTAAGTTCTGAAGCAAGTTTCAAATAAAATATTCTGCTGCACTGCAGGACACCTCCAAAAAAATGCCAAATGAGTGTAAGAATAGCATTTTCTCCACTGCAAAAGCTAGATTAGTGTTCTTGTGGTTTAAAGCCTGTTAAAAATAAACGTGCTAGACAACAAAAATGCTTCTTTTGATAGCTGCTGTGAATTATAATGGTATATTGGACCCAGTAATGGACGATATATATTAAAGAGTGTGTTTTTATGTGGGGATAATTTAAATTCTTTTTTTTTAATGTGTTTGAATATTGTAAGGAAAGGCTTACAGATTAGTTGAACCTGCTAATGAAAGCAATTTCTTCTGACACACATGACTGAACTGTGTATGTAGAGGATTTAGTTAATGGTAGATCCTCCAGCAATTGCCTAGACTGTGCCCTGCCCAACAGTTCTTCCCCATCAGCCGTCTGCATGCACACACACCCCTTGGAATAGCATAGAAACCTTCCAGCTCTGCTATCAATGAATTTATTACCTAAATCATGCTAATAAGTTCTTTGACTCTATACACTGGAAAACTGCATCGTGTTAGAGTGTATGCCATGCTGTAAGAAAATTATGTTGCCACCCTAGCCAGGATGAGTGACCTAACCTAGAGCTGAAATAGCGCTGAAGACAAGGGAACATGAATTTTAACTCAGATTAGACATTTGAATTCAACTCTGGGATAATTTGTGTGTTAGCTGCTGACTTACTCAATTTCCTTGTTCTCTCTGTTGTCTTAAGGTAACTAAGTTCAGATTTAAAAACTTTTTTTTACCCCTGAACATAGAAAACAGATTACCCTCACTAAGTGTTTTACATATAATCAACCTTGTGTACAGATGCAATTGGTTAATTGAAAAGTCTGATGAAAACACATCCATTGTGAGCTTAATCTGTTGAAGCTGATGCCAGTGCTGTAACAGATTTGCAACAACCGATTAAAGTTGGATGGATGGGGCTGTTATCATCACCCCCTCTCATTTTCCCTGTCCTCTTAAATGATGATGCTCTCTCCATGGCACAGCCTCTGAACCACCGGGAATCAGGTCCTGCATTGGCACAGATTTTAGTCCAAAATAGCAAAGCAAATTGAAGTCTCAAGAGGAGTAGTCACTAGGGTTATTCTATATAAATTTGCCACCTCAACTCTGTCAGAGACCAAAGTAACAAGATGTAATATCCCACTGGAAAAAGTATAAACCCATACATATAAAAACAAACATATAAAACCATACCATATCAACCATAAAGAGGGGAAAAGGCTACCATTTGCTGACAATAGTTTTTGAAACATGAATTAACATGGCTCTGCTGTTACCTAACCTGAAATTACCTATCTGAGGGCTTAGTATGTTCTTGTACAAACATGCTCTCTGTGGGACAGAGGACCCTGTCATTTCCTTTTCTGTAATAAAGCAAGGAAAAATGAGATGCACCAAACAACCTCCAAAATGCTTTCATGTCAGCATGTTCTCTGAGCTTGTGCAGATCCATGGAGTGCTTGTGATTAGAGATAAATGGGACCCAAGTTTCTGAAATGAGCAAAAGAAAAACAAGCATGACTCTGTTTTCTGGCTTCCTTGCATATGCCAGCTTGAACATTATTCCACAATAAGGCCAGGCCTGACTTGTCAGTACACTTGCAAACAGTGCGAAGGAGAGACATGATGTTCAATATTTACAAATTATCACCCAAGTCATAATTAGAGGGAATGAAACTTGTAGGAAGAAGATTGCCATTGGGAAACCGTTAATGGTACAAAAACACTCAAGACAAAGCCTGATGGAAAGCACCAGCCATAGCACTGGAGGTTGCCAATCACACAAATATGACACATCATTACCAACCATTTGCAATGGTTAACCAAAATCTATTTTCGCATCAGTTTTACTGGCTACTATCTGATGAGGGACAGAAAAATGAGCACATCATGACACTGGCTTTGAAAATATCTCTTACAAAAGGAACAACCCATGCGCAACTATTGCTCGCTGATAGCTATTGCAGGCCTAAGCTTACAAGTCATCTGTAGACACATGAAGGACACACACGTGTCACAGGAAGGTCACAAAATTTGAACAGCATCCATCATTCAAACCAAGTAGAGAAACAAAAGATTTCTTTGTTTTCCTTCTGCAACTGATAGAAATCAGCTGGTTCTTTGACCTGGATCTATAGCACAAGTATTTTGGTTCTAATTCATCAAAACTCTTTCAGTTCAACAAATTACATTTGAGTGTATGCTAAGGAGAGCTGTTGGACCTTTGAAGAAAGACTGAATTTTTAATTCACCAAAATTTCTCTACTTCTTTGGGATGTATTCAGGTGAAGTGTATTTGCAGTGACCTGGTCTGGAGGTTACAAAAGAGCAGCTCCGTGCTGGAGGTTGCAATGTCAGAATAGAGAAAGAACCTGGGTCAGATGCAGATGAAGAGGCACCAAATGTCATGAGACTCTGAGTAAGAAGCAGCAGAGTTTATATGATGTGAGGACTGTGCAGTACATTGTACTCTTCACACAATTCCTATGTTCTCCCTTAGCTATAAATGTCTCACCATAGGGCATGTTCCTTCTGATGTCAGGCACCTTGAGGGAAGAATTCACAGTATGCTGGAGGCATGGACTGTGGAAAGCCATCTTCCCTAGAGAGCTGCCCATAAATCTGAGCCAGAGTTTCCCATAGGTGGGAATCAGCAGATTTCTGTCTGAGAGGATGCTTGAAACATCTCAAAATTATACAAAGAAATTTATTGCTCATATTTTCCTTCCTGCAGTGATAAAATAAAGTACCTATTATTCCTGGCATCGTTTACATCGCACTGAACCCCACCTTTGTTCTTACTGTTAAATTTTCCATTCCAACCTCACTTGCTAAAGGAGTCTAAGGTGGAATTTTTGGTCTCCAGAGCATAGATTGAAATCAGTGATATTTTACTGAGTGTAGGCAGAGCAGACTATCTGAGGATACTGGCCTCACATCCAGTGAGTGTGTGGTTGGAGTGAAAGAATATGTCAGACGGTATTTATGGCTCTAAATATTCCTGCAGCGCACACTGGTACTGGTTGTTGGACAGCTAGGGATCCTCGTTTTCAGACACTGGAAGAATAGGGAGGATTGCAAACTGAAGATTGAGGGACATATTGGGTGGGAAAGCTATTTGGGAACATTAAAACAAGAGCATAGCACAGAATATACTGCAACAAATAAGGTGCCTGTCAAGTAACCTACCTTCCATCTTTTTTCTCTGTGTTGGTCAATCAGCCTCATCCTCACCCAACTCTTGTCCCACCCATTGCTTTCTCTCTCTGCTGCAGGGCTCATTCAAGTCACATCAAACAACTTTGTGGAGATGTAAAAAAAAAAAAAAGAGAGAAGTGCTAGGTGGTTTGATTTCATCAGTTAATGGCTGTAGGTCACTTGATAGCCCTTTGTTTACAATACAGCGATACGCCTGTGTCTTGTAAGGCTCACCACAATGACTTAGTGCTGTGGTACAGGGCCTAAAATAAAGCTTGCACATGCCAGGCACCACATGATGCATAAAATATTCTAATAATACATTACAAAGCCTTGTCAATACTAGGGAGAATGACTATTCCAAGAAGTAGGGATGGATGAAAAAAGACATTCTTTTTTCCAAATTGGGCCTTTATGAAAGACAGCGATTTGGGGAGCTGGAGGAAGAGAGAGAGGGGGGTTTCTTCCTTTGGTCTGGTGGAGAAGTGTCTCTTCCTTGGCTAATCAAAAATATCAACAGAATAGAAGTCCACTCCAGCTCAAATCTTCACATTATTTCATTTCTTTTCTATTTCTTACTTTTGATCAGCTGTGCTAAGAAGCCGTTCAACCCCTTGAGAACTTGACAAATATCTTATATCCACCCATTGAAGTGCTCCAACTGCTTTGTGTGCCATTGTGTCCTGAGTGTCCTGGGCAGTTTTGTTTTCAGCTATGTGTACACCATCCTGTTCTAAACTGCATCAGTCAGGTGGTTTAATGCCAGTGTGGAAGTAGTCCTCTCACTTTTGCTGCTCTACAACATGCCAAGGGGTCTTGAGAAATTCATCATAAGAAAATCCTTCTGTGTATTGTTCTACAGGCAGTGAAATGGGTACCCACAAAGAACAGTGATTGTAGCCATTTCTAGCACAACTATTATGACACTAAGCAAGATTGCAACACTTCTTAAACTGAAATAGTTCAGCTACTACATGCAGCCTAGAAACGGATTTCTGTTGTCTGATAAACTGATGGTTTAGTATATGAAATATAACCAATTTTTCCATTAAATATATTTTGACAGATTAGATCTCTGACAATGAAGCCTTTTACTGCATATCCTTCTGGGCTTATCATATTCCTGTTTGCCTTGCTGCAGAGGAGCCATGGACAATGCAAAGAAGCAGCTAAAAAATCAGAGATGAATCTTGGTGTAAAATATGATCTTCCTAACTTCATTGCAGACACACCAATTCAGAATGTAGTTTTATACAAGCATCACGTTTATATTGGAGCCGTCAATAAGATTTACGTACTAAAAGAAACTCTCCAGAACATTTCTGTGTACAAGACTGGGCCTGTTTTGGAGAACTCTGTGCACCATGTGAAGACTGCCAAGATAAAGCCAATTTATCTAACAGTGTATGGAAGGATAATGTCAACATGGCACTGCTTTTAGAAATTTATTATGATGATCAGCTCATTAGCTGTGGTAGTGTGTCCGGAGGCATCTGCCACCGTCACATCATTCACCCTGACAACCCTGCTGACATTGAAAGTGAGGTGCACTGCATGTACTCACCCCAGGTAGATGGAGAAGCAGATAACTGTCCTGACTGTGTTGTTAACACTTTAGGAACCAAAGTTTTGGTGACTGAAAAGGACAGGTTTGTCAACTTCTTTGTTGGAAATACTGTGACATCTACATTTCAACCTCCCCATGTGCTGCATTCAGTATTAGTTAGAAGATTAAAAGAAACACAGGATGGTTTTGAGTTTCTCACAGATCAATCTTATATAGATATCCTTCCTCAGTTCCGTGACTCATATCCCATTAGGTATGTCCATGCCTTTGAAAATGATCACTTTGTCTATTTTTTGACTGTACAGAGAGAAACTCTTGACTCGCCATCTTTTCACACTAGAATTATCTGCTTCTGCACTTTAGATTCAGATATGCATTCCTACATGGAAATGCCTCTTGAGTGCATTTTTACTGAAAAGCGAAGAAAGAGGTCCATCCGAAAGGAGGTATTCAACATTTTGCAAGCTGCCTACGTAAGCAAGCCTGGTGCAGCTCTAGCACACGAAACGGGCCTTGGGTTCAACGATGACATCCTCTATGGTGTTTTTGCACAAAGCAAACCAGACTCTTCTGAACCAACCAACCAATCTGCTGTCTGCGCTATCTCTCTGCGAACCATCAAAGAGTTCTTCAACAAGATTGTTGACAAGCAGAACATGAAATATCTCCAACACTTTTATGGGAAAGAGAGCAAATACAGCTTGAACAGGGTAAGTGATAATTGATTTGTTACATTTTGGGACTTTTGTCCTCTCTTTGCCTATTCCATTGCCAGGTATCCATCCCTTCAGTTTCAGTTACGAAACGTAAGGCCCTGATCATTGCAGATTGCTTAGCATTGCTGTCGATTATCTCTAAAAGGATTAGTTCCTGTAAATTAAGTATGAGAATCACTGAGGTCTTTATGGGGCTAAAAGCATAGTTTTTTGCTTGAGAAACAATGATGCAGATTGATGCCTTTTTCTGGTCTTAGGAAATAAAGGCTCAGACACAGTGAAAGGGTTGGGGGTTGTTTATCTCGGTATTTTAATAGGATCCTGTTCAATGGCTTCTGCCGTCCAGGTAGAACATGCCGCAAAAGCGCCGTCCCCCCAATTGAGTATACAATTAAAGACTCTACACATTAGCATATCTACCAGGAGGGCCCAATAAGGGGCCTGGGTGGGCTAACTTCTAGTTTACAAAATCTGTCCTACTAGGAGACCTTGAGGGCTCACGAAAACAGGGTGTTTGGTCTTCTAACTCTACGTGGTTTCAGGGGTGTTTAGTCTACCGGCCTACTAAACACCATGAAACCAGGCTAAACTATCACCTAAAGCATCACAAGTATGCATGCTAATACTTGTGAATGTCGGGAACAATGTAAGAAATATTCAGAAGAAAAGCAGAAAAAATACTTCAGGCATAATTTCCCCCCTTTTAGAGACAAAAAAAGATTCTACTTTGTCTAGTCTCTACTCTACCTTACTCTATTCTACATTACCCACAGTATCGATTTACACAACCGCCTGACATGCAGGCTACTACACAGATGATGACTACAATTACAGCTAGTATAAATGTTTCTTTTATCAAGGCCCAGTTTGGTAACCATGAGGTAAGGGTGTCAAAGATTTGGTCAAATTTTAAGGTGTCAATTTTGGAAGCTTAAGATGCCAATCAACGGTCAGTGACCACCCCCGTCTAGAGGTGGCAACCGGATACAGAACCAGCAATTGCTCTTATTAAGAACTTTGGACACATTTTGGATTACAGCCTTGTGTAAATCATGGGACAAACCCTGAATCATAGTTACCATTTGGGCAGATAACAGACATGTAAAGAACAGTTTAAATCACATCCTTCTAATCTGTATCCGTCTTTGTTTTCTGGATGGTCTCGGGAGCCGAAGCCTTCTTCACTCTGGAATAGTGGATCCACGGTCCCTTGCCAGCAACTGACTGCAGTGAGGGTGGTCAGCAACACTTGGAACGGTCCCTTCCACTTGGCTTGCAAGGGGTCACCGTCCCACCACTTGATGTAGACCCAGTCTCTGGGCTGGAACTGATGAGCAGGTGTGTCCAGTCCTATTGGCCTGGACAACACGACAAATCTCTGGAGCTTCTGCAAACTGGAACTCAAAGCCATTAAGTATTTCTGCAAATCAGCTTTACCCTTCACATGAATCTCTCCCGGGATATGTGGAGCTTGATAAGGCCTGCCATATAATATTTCATAGGGACTTATATTGTCCCTTCACCTTGGCTGTATGCGAGTTCTCAGCAAGGCTATTGGCAGGGCTTGAACCCAGGTCATGGATGTCTCTTGACAAATTTTACAAATCTGGGTTTTGAGGGTTCCATTCATACGCTCAACTTTGCCACTTGCCTGGGGCCTGTATGGTGTGTGCAGGTCCCAGGCAATTCCCAGAACCCTGCTGACTTCCCCAACTACCGTTGCAACAAAGTGTGTTCCCCTATCAGATGACATTCCTAGAGGAACCCCGAATCTTGGAATTATATGATTCAGCAAGGCTTTCACTACTTCTCTTGCTGTGTTGGTGCGACAGGGGTAAGCTTCGGGCCATCCACTGAAGGTGTCAACCAGTACCAGTATATACTTACATCCCTCTTTGCGTGGCATCTCAGCAAAATCGATCTGCCAATAATCTCCTGGGAGATCTCCTGTTTTTGTCACCCCTAACACAACCCGTTTGCTCGTGTCAGGGTTGTTTTTACGACAGGTATCGCACTTGCTGGTTATAGACTGTACGATATCTGTCATCCCTCTCCCTATTACCACCTTTCTAAGATGTTTTAAAAGATTTTCTGTTCCCCAGTGAGTACTTTCATGCTCTCGCTGGGCTATTTCTCGAAGGAGGAAGGGTGGAACTACAACCTGTCCCGTTGAGGTAACGGCCCACCCCCCTTCTTTGATCTCAGCCTTAAGGTGCTTGATTAATTTGTGATCCCCCTGATCGTATTTTGGGGTAAACTCTGACAAATCTATTTCTTTCTGTGGTATCACTGCAAAAATGCCTTTTTCTGCAACCCCTCTTGCTGCTTCATCAGCAAAGCGATTTCCCAGTTCAGGGGCTGTCGTGGTTTTAGTTCGCCTATTCAGGTTTGTGGCTAAATGCCAGCACACTTACCTAAATTTACTTGATTGCTTGTTGTGAGATAAGGATTAGGAGTAGGCAAAGCAGGCTCAAACTTTATAAAGTACAAAGAAGTTTTATTAATATATCTAAGACAAAGGGAAAAAAGAAAAAAAAACTCAAGAAAAAAAAACCAGAACAAACTCTCCAGACCACCCCTCCTTCCCCACCTCTCCATTTCATTCTCCCTGACAACATACAAAAGACAACACTTTGACTTCCAGTCAGTTTACCACCTCAGAAACAGCTCTTGTTCCAGTTCATTTAGGAAGAGAAGTTTCTTTTGCTTACACCATGGATCTTCTGTAAGAAAAATACAGTTTTTATGGGTCTTCTGCCTCACCATTAGCCGCCGCCCGGAGCAAAGTCCAACTTAATGGTGGATCTCTCCCACACCAGTAGCCTTCCCACAGCCACTTGGGTGGGTTATGAACAGTCCACAGGGTACCTGTTTTAAGGATGCCTAGTTCAATTGCAGCAACAAAGAAAAATCTTTTCTTCTGTGCTTAGCAGCACAGGTTCTCCTGACAACTCAGGTTCTCTGGCATTCTCCCCGGGACCAGGGCTCTGAGTCACAGCCTCTCCTCTCTTTTGGTTCAAGTTTCTCATCAGGCTGTACTTTTTCAACACTTACTTGTCTGTACTTAGGTATTTCAGTTCATTGGCTGCAATAAGAACCTCACATCCCCCTTTGGACTATATCTTCATATATTACAGAGAATTTATTAGCTCAGTCCCCAATCATGGTTCTCCAAAAGAGTTTTCAGCTTCACTCTTGAAGCAACTTCCCATGCACCTCCCTCTAGGTATCAGTTCTGCTTTCTTCACTGACTGTAAAGTCTCTGCGCTGCACTATGTAGATGTCTTCACTCGTTCCTCTCTCTGCGAGGAAGGATGGATGTCTGTGAGTTTAGTCCAGGCATGGAGAGAGTTAATCTCTGTCTCTCTCTCTCCGGCAGTGTGAGGATCACGTGCTCTTTGCCGGGTTGTTTGAACAGGTCCGAGCTGGATGCCAGACGCTCTCAAGAGTCTCTGCCCGGCTCTGCGGAGCTGGCTCGGCCTGGTTGGGCCATCTGGGCCCGGGATGACAGGGCAGGGCCTGGCCCGAGCTGGATGGAGTCCGGCCCGGTCCTTGCCTGGCCCGGCTCTCCCTCTTGTGTAGCTGACACACCGGCTGAGCTGGATTTGCTGAAAAGTCCAATCGTTTCCTCCCCCATGCCTGCCCGGCTGCAGCGGCACGGCTGCCGTAAAACCTCCCTTCCCCCCCCCCCCATCCCTCCTTTGGAAGGGGGGGAGGGGGAAGCGCTTGGGCCTTACCAGCGAGAGAAGCAGGAGCTGCTCCTCTCTACACAGCAGCAGCAGGTCCAAAGAGGAAGAGCTTCAGAGAGTCTCTGCTTATATATGGTTTTTTCCTTGAAGGCGGACCAACTTTTTAATTGGTTTACCTACCTATCAATCCTTAAAACTACCTGATCATTGGCTCTCTCTCGCAGGAAGGAAATTATATTGCTTCCTGCAGCACAGATCACTTCCTAGATTTTGACCCCTCTGGCCTAACCCAGGACAGGGGCTTTCTTCCCTTTTTGATGGCCTTTGCAATGCATGACAGCTACTTCGGTTGGCTTCCAGATACTCTGCAGAAGTG
Organism: Eopsaltria australis; assembly: GCA_034509425.1. Lineage (NCBI taxonomy): Eukaryota > Metazoa > Chordata > Aves > Passeriformes > Petroicidae > Eopsaltria > Eopsaltria australis. The sequence goes on along the minus strand of JAVTVJ010001277.1, from coordinate 307,767 downwards.
CAAGAATCTGTTCAGCATGCTTAACCTCATTACCTTGTGCAGTCAGCAGGCCACGTTCCTTCCAGATAGCTCCGTGGGCATGAACAACACTGAAGGCATATTTGGAATCTGTCCAGATGTTTACCTTCTTCCCCTCACTCAGCTCTAGAACCCTTGTTAGTGCAATGAGTTCAGCTTTCTGTGATGATACATCTGGAGGCAAGGCTTTTGCCTCTATGACTTTATCTGTGGTGGTTACAGCATAACCTGTCATTCTCTTACCATTTCTCATGAAGCTGCTTCCATCGGTATACAGCTCCCAGTCTGGGCTCTTCAGGGGAATGTCCTTCAGGTCTGGTCTGCTAGAATAAGTCTCCTCTATTGTCTGTAGACAATCATGTTCAGGCATGCTGTCAAGTAATGTGGATGACAAAAACATTGCAGGGTTTACCACAGATGTTTTCAGAGTAACATCATCCTGTTCCAGCAACACAGACTGATACTTCAGCATTCTGCTAGGGGATAGCCAGTGATCCCCTTCTGTTCCAGCACAGTTATTACTGCATGGGGTACATACACGACAATGTGCTGTTCAAGGGTGAATTTACGGGCCTCCTGTATTAGAAGGACAGTTGCTGCCACAGCTTTCAGGCATCCAGGCCACCCTTGACTAACATTGTCTAGCTGTTTTGAAAAGTAGGCTACAGCTCTTCGCTGGTCCCCAAGGTGCTGTGCTAGTACTCCCAGAGCAGCATTCAGTCGCTCATATGTAAAGAGTTCAAAAGGCTTAGTCAAATCCGGCAGCCCCAAGGCTGGGGCAGACATTAGGGAACGTTTCAACTGTTTGAAGGCAGCCCTTGCACTTTCTGTCCACATGATTGTTCCCTTTTTGGCTGCCTTAAGGACCTCATACAGAGGTTTTACCAGCAGTCCATAGTTTGATATCCATAGGCAACACCAACCTACCATTCCCAGGAAGGCTTGCATTTCTCTCACAGTGTGGGGCTCTGGAAGGCGACAGATAGCTTCCTTCCGCTCTTTGCTGAGTTGTCGGTGTCCACAGAAAATTTCCAGCCCCAGGTAAACTACTGTTTCCCTGGCAATCTGGGCCTTCTCTCTCGAGACCCGATAACCACTCTCGCCCAAAAAGTTCAACAGACTTACGGTTAGCTGGATACACTCATCTCGCGTTCTGGTTGCCACTAGGATGTCATCAACATACTGAAGAACAACTCCTCCTGGCTCCTGTTTCCTCCAGTCCTCCAGTTCCTTTGCCAGCTGGTTTCCAAATAGCGTGGGACTATTCTTGTAGCCTTGAACCAATACTGTCCAGGTGAGCTGGGTCTTCCTTCCTGTATCAGGGTTTTCCCACTCAAAGGCAAAAATTTCTTGGCTGTCCTTGTGCACAGGAATGCAGAAAAAGGCATCTTTAAGATCTAAAACAGTGAACCACCCCAATTCGTCTGTTAGTGTAGTCAAAAGTCTGTAGGGATTGGCTACAACTGGATGTATGTCCTCTGTTATTTTGTTAATCTCTCTTAGATCCTGCACTAATCGATAACTCTTACCATCTGCTTTCTTCACTGGTATAATTGGGGTGTTATACTTGGATTCACATTCCACTAGCAACCCAAATTTGAGAAACTTCTCAATTATAGGTGCTAGTCCCTTACGGCCTGCCAATTTCAAAGGGAATTGTTTTTGCCTTACCGGTGTAGCTCCTACTTTGAGTGTAATACTCACAGGTTCAGCTCTTTTGGATCTCCCAGGGATATCATTGGCCCATACTATAGAACTGACAGCATCTTCTATTTCTTTGGGAATTCCTCCATGGCATTCCTATATAAGAATAGCTGCTGCTTCTACAAATTTAGATTCAGGAATTATAACTTTAAACCCCCCCCCTATCTGGAGAATTTAATTTCTGCCTCTAATTTCTCCAATAAATCTCTGCCCAATAATGGCATTGGTGAATTTGGCATATACAGGAACTGGTGTGTCACCCAGTGTTTTCCCAATTTTAAATTTTAAAAGTTGGAAAAAAGGCCGTGTTTCACTTACCCCGGTGGCTCCTACCACATCCACAGTCTCTTGGCTCAGTTTACCTTTTAAAGTATTTAATACAGAATAGGTCGCCCCTGTGTCAACCAGAAATTCAACATCCTCATTTCCCAGCTTAACTATAACTGAAGGCTCCGCTGGGGGTGATGCCCTTGATTGCTGTCTATCATAATCCACAGCTAGTTCCGGAGCTGGGGGTGTCTTTTTCGTTCGTGCTGGACACTCATTTTTCCAGTGTCCCTTCTGCTTGCAAATGGCACATTGGTCCTCAGCTAGAGGAAAACGGAGTCCCCTCTTTGGTGAGTTGGATGACTTTCCCTCATTGTGGTTTTTCTTATGGTGGGGCTTATTCTGTTTGTCCTTATCTACTGAATCCTTGTTCTGATATACTTGCCAGGCTATTTTCAACATCTCACTTATATCCATTACCCCCCTTTTTTGCAGTTTTTTCCTTATATAATCTGTTGACTGGCCCATAAAAATGTAAGCCAGCTGGAACTTCTGATCAGGTGCTTCGAAGTTCAGAGTTGTGTATTTCCGTGCAGCTTCTTTAAGCCTATTCAGAAACTCCGTAGGAGTCTCATTTGGATTTTGTTTGATCTCAAATAATTTAGAAAAATTCACTACTTTAGGAAGGCCACATCTCAACCCATAAACCACCCATTTCTGAAACTGCTTTAATTTTGCCATTTGCTCAGGGACATTGGGATCCCAGCCAGGGTCAGCGAGTGGGTATATGTCATTAGGCATCCCTTGGAGACTTCCAGCTGCAATTTGGGCCTGTATAGTATCTATGGCAGCTTTATTAACCATCTCCCTTTCTGTGCTATCTAGTAATTCATCCAGCATCACATTCAAGTCTCCCCAATCAGGGTTTTGAGCCCTTATAGCCCTCTCTACCCGTATGGCTACTTTCTCTGGGTTGTCACTATACTTTCCAACAGAGTCTTTCCACAGCTGCAGCTCTGCAAGAGAGAATGGTGTCTTTATATAAATCACTCCCTGATTTCCCACAGCCTGTCTCAGAGGCACTTCTAGAGCAGGCCCTTCCCTTCCCCCTTCATCTCTTTTTGATCTCGTGCGCCCTGCAATTGGACTAGCAACACTTATAGCTTCTTGGGCTGTTTTTCCCCTCCTCCTGCCACCCTCCTCGCGGGGACCACCTGTATCCACATCATCCCATTCCGTTTTAATCCCAGCACTGGCAGAGCGGCAGAGGGGGAACCCGGGATGGTCGTCTCTGTCCCCCCTTTCGGAAAAGTAACTTGGATCAGGCACGTCCCACCTGCCTCTGGTCAGGGTAGCTTTGCCCCTCTCCTTGACGCTGGAAGAGCGGCGAAGCTGAGATCGAGGGTACCTCGATCAAGGGTACTCATCCCAGGCTCGGGCCAGGTCGGGTGGCAGGGGCCAGTTAGGCTCTGCTCCCGGTGTGTGCCCCCTCCAGGGGCGGTCAGGAGTCAGCAACAAGCCAGCCCCCTCTCCACCCTCTCCGTGCCTTCGCCCTCCCCCTGTGTGGTCAGGGGGCCAATCGGCCTCCGCTTTCGGTCTGTGCCTGCCCCGTGGGCGGTCGGGGGGCGAGGGCCAGCCGGCCTCTGCCCCTGCCCCGTGCCCACCCCGTGGGCGGTCGGGGGGCGAGGGCCAGCCCGCCCCCTCCCCATGCCTTTCCCTGCCCCCAGAGTGGTCAGGGGGCAAGGGCCTGCTTCCCTCCCCCCCCGCCCCACGCCGAGGCCCCAGATGGTTGGGGGGCCGGTTGGTCTCCGCCCCCGCCCCTGCATTCAGAGCGGGCGGGGGAGGAGGGGGAGGGGACGGTGGCGCTGGCGCCGGCGGAGCCGGCGGAGCCGGTAGGGGTGGGGATGGGGGTGAGGGTGCTGGCTGCGGAGCCGGTGGGGGTGCTGGCTGCGGAGCTGGTGGGGGTGGGGGAGGGGACGCCGGCTGCACGCCTCCATCGCCCGCCCCCAACTGCACCAGCTGTAATGGCGGCGGTGGCACAGGGGGCGATCCCCCCCTGCCCGTACGCAAAGCTGGGGCCACCATGTCCATAACATCTGTTTCCTCCGTTTCATTAGTCACTAGCTGCCTTCTCCTCCTCCTCCTCACGTTTCCTTTCCCTTTTACAACCATCTCCAAACAGCCTTTCTGCACCTCATACGCCTCCTCTCTATTCAGTAATATGGTAAAAAGTTCTGCGTATTTTAACTCATCAAACCTGCGCAGAGCTCGCAATTCTACCACTAGCTCTGTGACTATTTCATTTTCTAGACTCCCAAAGCGTGGCCACACTCTCTGTCCTCCTAATTTTAATGTCGGCCAGACCCGTGTACAGAGTCTTATCAGCTCCTGTGTGTCCAGGGGGGTTCTCCTTCCTGTTAAATATCGCCAGTTTTTCAATACCAGATCTAATGGAGATTCCCCAGGGACTTGTACATTCTCCGAAAAGTTACACCCCATTTTACTTATAAAAAGAGAAATCAGCCAGGAAAAAACCGTCTCTCTCTCTAGTGGTAACTGCTTAGAAACGAGCCTTAAACAGCCAAACTGCACGCACGAGAAAACTTGTTAAAGTTTTCTCAACCAGGACTCGAACCTGTGATCCCCGGCTTTGTAGTTTTCAGTTCAGCGCCTTAAGCCACTGAACCAACTTGCTGTTGTCCCCACCCACCAACCTCCTGTGGTTTAACTGGAGAGCGTCCTCTCCTTACCACGATTTTGCAGGACGGGGGTTAATTTCCCCCCTTTCTAGGGGCCTCTCAGACCCCCCCCCGCCCAGCCTCCCAACCTCCCTCCTGGTGCTAGCACAATACCGAAGTACGTCTCCCCCGCTTTCACTCACCTCTTTCGTGATGCCAGGCGCTGGGTCCTAGAGCCCGGTCACAGCCTTGGACTGCCGCTTAACCCCATAGGTGCCAGTGAAGGGGCTAGGCGGGATATTCTCAGCCCAAAACTGCAACTCTTCGGGGTCTCTAGGGTCCCGGCGGAGTCACCAATGACTGATGCCTTTTTCTGGTCTTAGGAAATAAAGGCTCAGACACGGTTACAGGGTTGGGGGTTGTTTACCTCGGTATTTTAATAGGATCCCGTTCGATGGCTTCTGCCGTCCAGGTAGAACACGCCGCAAAAGCCCCCTCCCTCCAATAGAGTATATAATTAAAGACTCTACACATTAGCATATCTAACCAGAGGGCCCAATAAGGGGCCTGGGTGGGCTAACTTCTAGTTTACAAAATCTATCCTACTAGGAGACCTTGAGGGCTCACGAAAACAGGGTGTTTGGTCTCTAACTCTACGCGGTTTCAGGGGTGTTTAGACTACCGGCCTGCTAAACACCATGAAACCAGGCTAAACTATCACCTAAGGCATCACAAGTATGCATGCTAATACTTGTGAATATAGGGAACAGTGTAAGAAATATTCAGGAGAAAGGCAGAATAAATCACTTAGGCATCATGTTGGTGCCCTCAGAGCACTGCAGGATAGCAAAGAACTACCCAAAGAAGGAGGACTCTTAGTATGAGGGTTCGGCAGGTTTATTATTCCCAAGGGAGCTCAGGGACTAAGAGCCCCGAATAGCTCATGACATGGGTATTTCAGGGAGGAATAACGTCCAATAATCTGAGGGTGCAGGGGCAATACAAGGGAGGGTCCAGGGTGCGCAGTCGAATGAGGTTCAGGGAGAGGAGGGGGGAAGAGAGAACAACAAATGAACAACTGGGTAACAGGGAATGTTCCAGAACTGGGATACATAACAGACAAATCAAGGAACCAATAGCAGGAACTTGGGGTTTGTGGCTTGGTGGTCTAAACCATTGTCTCTGGCAGCTCAGGGGGGAAATTCTCTGTCTGTGGAACATGCCACCAGAGGTCTTCGTCCTCTGCAAGTCTATGGAGGGACTCTAATCCTTCCTGGTTCAGAACCACCGCTACAGCCGACCACTGGGATTCTGGAGCCGGAGTTACAGAGGGTCTGAAGCCAACTACACCCCCACAGAGAAGGAAATCTTGGCCGCCTATGAAGGAGTTCAAGCCGCCTCGGAAGTAATCGGCACTGAAGCACAACTCCTCCTGGCACCCCGACTACCGGTGCTGGGGTGGATGTTTAAAGGAAGGCTCCCTCTACCCACCATGCCACCGATGCCACATGGAGTAAGTGGATCGCACTTATTGCACAGCGTGCCCGCATTGGGAATCCGAACCGCCCTGGGATCCTGGAAATAATTACGAACTGGCCAGAAGGTGAAAGCTTTGGTCTCACTGACGAAGAGGAGCAAGAATAAGTGACCCAGGCTGAGGAGGCTCCACCATACAATCAACTGCTAGATGAAGCAAAGTGCTACGCCCTTTTCACTGATGGTTCCTGTCGCATTATAGGGATGAACCGGAAGTGGAAAGCAGCTGTGTGGAGCCCCACGCGACAGGTTGCAGAAGCCACCAAAGGAGAGGGTGGATCGAGCCAGTTTGCTGAACTCAAAGCCGTTCAGCTGGCCCTGGACATTGCTGAGAGAGAGAAGTGGCCAAAGCTCTATCTCTACACCGATTCGTGGATGGTAGCCAATGCTCTATGGGGTTGGCTGGAAAGGTGGAAAAAGGCCAGCTGGCAGCATAGAGGAAAACCGATCTGGGCGGCTGATGAATGGAAAGACATTGCCACTCGGGTAGAGAAGCTACCCGTAAAAGTCAACAATGTAGATGCCCACGTCCCTAAGAGCCGAGCTAACGAAGAACACCAGAACAACAAGCAGGTAGATCAGGCTGCAAAGATAGAGGTGGCATAAATAGATTTAGACTGGAAACACAAAGGGGAGCTGTTCCTAGCCCGATGGGCCCATGATGCCTCAGGCCACCAGGGCAGAGATGCCACCTATAAGTGGGCATGAGACCGAGGGGTGGATCTAACCATGGACAGCATCTCCCAGGTGATCCACGATTGTGAGACGTGCGCCGCGATCAAACAGGCCAAGCGGGTGAAGCCTCTATGGTATGGTGGACAGTGGTCCAAATATAAGTATGGAGAGGCTTGGCAGATTGATTACATCATGCTGCCCTGGACACGCCAAGGCAAGCGTCACGTTCTCACAATGGTGGAAGCCACCACAGGATGGCTGGAGACCTACCCTGTGCCTCATGCCACTGTCCGGAACACCATCCTGGGCCTTGAAAAACAGGTTCTTTGGAGACATGGTACCCCCGAGAGAATTGAATCCGACAATGGGACTAATTTCAAAAATAGCATTATAAACACCTGGGCTAGGGAACATGGCATCGAGTGGGTGTACCATATCCCTTATCATGCACCAGCAGCTGGGAAAGTTGAACGGTACAATGGCCTGCTCAAAACCACCTTGAAAGCACTGGGTGGGGGGACGTTCAAGAACTGGGAGACTACTTTAGCAAAGGCCACATGGTCAGTGAACATCTTAAGTTCCTCCAGCCGAGCAGGGCCTACCCCCTCTGACCCCTTGCGAACAACAGATGGAGATAAGGTTCCAGTAGTACACATGAGAGGTATGCTGGGAAAGACTGTTTGGGTTAACTCTGCCTCAAGCAAAGACAATCCCATCCGGGGGGTTATCTTTGCTCAGGGACCAGGCTGCACCTGGTGGGTGATGCAAAGGGATGGAGAGACCCGATGCATACCTCAAGGAGATCTTGTTTTAGGGTGAACTACCTATGACACCGTGCGTGTATCTGTATCTGCATGTATGTATATACTTCAAAGGTTTAAATTTGATGTAAGGTGTATGCATGGGAAAAAATTCGGGGTGGAGAATGTTGGAGTTTGGATTTAGTTTTTTGTTTTTTGGGTTTTTTTCCTAAGGAATTTTTCTCCCATGGGTTGCTAATGACTGGGCTAATAGCTGAGTACTTAAGAGAACAAAGCACAGGGCTAGGGCCTTTCTCCTTGGCAGGGTGGGGCAGAATCCCTCTCATGGAAGCAGGGCCTGATAATGTGAGATTTTGGAGACTGAGAAAGTAAGGGCGGGGGGAGGTCGCTCTCTTCCTCGGGACCCTCGGAGCCCGATGGTTGGAGCTGCTGTCTGCTGAACCCACGGCCCCTGAGAAGCCAGCACAGAGCTGCTGGTCTTTCTGCTGTGAGTCTTTTCTCTCTGCCCCATCGGGAGCTGCCTGCCACCAGCCTGCCTCTCCTCCGCCCCTCCACGCCGCTCCGAGTTTTTCGCTACATTGTAACTGGGCTCCCCCTGCACGCCGGGACCTCTTGCCGTCCCAGCTCCCTGTGTCCGGGGATCCTGCTGTGGCACCGACACCAGCCGCCCCCCGAGGGTCTGTGAAACAAGGGCTCTCCTCCATCCCTCTCTGCCTTGGGCAGCCGCCATTGCCGTGTGCTACGTGAGCTCACGCCAGAGTGCCCCCTGCAGCCACCGGAGAGTCATCGCACCCAGAGCGCCCCCTGTAGCCACCAGGGAATCTTCACATCCAGAGCGCCCCCTGCAGACTGTGACTGGAACTGCACCAAAAGGGAAAAGGTGCCTGAAGCCGAGCAGGCTGCCATCGGGTTTCTGGTCCTGTTTGTTAGATAACGCCATAGCTGTTGCTATTTGTTAGCTTTGTTTTAGATATTAGTAAAGAACTGTTATTCCTATTCCCATATCTTTGCCTGAGAGCCTCTTGATTTCAAATTTATAATAATTCTGAGGGAGAGGGGTTACAGTTTCCCATTCCAAGGGAGGTTCCTGCCTTCCTTAACAGACACCTGTCTTTCAAACCAAGACAACGCTCTTGCATTCCTCATTAGCATTTTCTCTAGCTAGGGACCTCAGGAGTTCCTTTTGCATATGTGTATCCTCTCTTTGTTTCCCTACTGCCTCTTTCAATCTGTCTACAAAGTCCACAAATGACTCCTCAGACCCTTGCATATCACGGAGTAACCTATTGTAGGAGCAGTAGTGGATGGCAGGCACAGCAATGCCCGTTGCGCTACCCTTTTTTATATCGTCCAAAACTTCGGCTGGCAAGTTCGTGGCTTGCTCCTGGGGATTCTCAAAGTCCCCTTCCCCACACAGATGGTTCGTGGTGAGGTGTGCTCTTAAATGGTTTTGCTTATAGGTCTCTGATAGATCTTTAAGCTGTCTCTTCCAAGACCTTTCCCATATCCAGTACCAGGGAGAGGTAAGTAAGCTGGCCATCACTGTCTTAATGTCACTGAGCACCAGTACACTGGTTGCAAATGTGGCATTCAAAACACTTTTAAAATAAGAAGACTCCCGTCCGAACTCCTTGGCAACTTTACCCAACTCCCTTAGGTGCACATATGGGAAAGGTTCCCACCACGGGTTTGTCCCTAACCGATTGTATGTCACTGGTGCCGCGAATAGTTCCCCCTCTTCCCCCTCCCTTTGGGCCTCGGCCCTCCCACTTCTGGCCTCCAAAGTGTGGGAACCGGATGGGGGGGCTTGGGAACCAGGAAGTATGATGGTGAAGCCACTGGTGGAGAGGGTGGAGACACTGGTCGAAGGTGTGGAGGCATCCAAGGGAGGGGCGGAGACTGTGACTGGGGCCGGGAGGTGTTTCCCAATGACTGGGAGGGTCCCGGCGCAGTACATCCATCGACACAGAGGAGGGACCCGATGGGGGACCAGTCGAGGTGCAGGGTGGAACAGGGGAGGAGTCATGTGTTTCCACGGGAATATCGGGATGAGAAGGGGACAAAATGGTGGACCTGGCCATAAGGGTGGTGGTGGCACCGCCAGGCGTGCTGCAGGTGTGCCTGGCACACTCCCACCCACCCTGGAGTGTGCCTGGGTCCCGGCTCATCCCGAGATGCAGGCAGGTGCCAGGAGAGGGCAGTGGTGCCCAGGGCTCCACACTGCCCTGCGAGCTTGCACCACGGGCAGCAGCAGTGGCGGCGGCGCTACAGGGCTGCCCGGCTGTGGGGCCACCAGTTTTTGAAACAACTGCGGGGGGTGCAGCTGGGAAAGTGGGCATAGGGAGAAGGGCTAAGGGTGAGCTCGGAGCGGGGTGATCAGGCCCATTCCAGCAAGGGGGCAGAGGAGATCGGGGGGTGTCAGGGAGACGGTAGTAGCCCTGCATCTTTGGATGGGCTACACCACCTGACCCACCCTGCAAAGGGTCAGCAGGATAGGGAGGACAGGGAGAGGGTAGAGGTGAAGGGTTACCATTAACTGGGGATCCTGAACCTTTTATCCCTTTTTCCACACTTGCAAAATCCTCTACTGATTTATAAATTACAATAAGCAAAGGAAAAATCTCCCTGACCGAATTATCTCCTGTCTGGCTTATTGTTGGAGTTTGGATCTAGTTTTTTTTTGTTTTTTTCCTCAGGAAGTTTCCTCCCATGGGTTGCTAAGGGACTAATGACTGGGCTAATGGCTGGGTACTTAAGAGAACAAAGCACAGGGCTAGGGCCTTTCTCCTTGGCAGGGTGGGGCAGAATCCCTCTCATGGAAGCAGGGCCTGACAACGTGAGATTTTGGAGACTGAAAAACGCAAGGGCAGGGGGAGGGCGCTCTCTTCCTCAGGACCCTCAGAGCCGGACGGTTGGAGCTGTTGTCTGCTGAACCGACGGCCCCTGAGAAGCCAGCACAGAGCTGCTGGTCTTTCTGCTGTGAGTCTTTTCTCTCTGCCCCATCGGGAGCCGAGCTGCCTGCCACCAGCCTGTCTCTCCCCCAGCCCTCAACACCGCTCCGAGTTTTTTTGCTACACTGTAACTGGGCTCCCCCTGCACACCAGGACCTCCTGCTGTCCCAGCTCCCTGTGTCTGGGGATCCTGCTGCGGCACCAACATCAGCCGCAGCCGAGGGTCTGTGAAACAAAGGCTCTCCTCCATCCCTCTCTGCCTTGGGCAGCCGCCATTGCCGTGTGCTACGTGAGCTCACGCCAGAGCGCCCCCTACAGCCACCGGAGAGTCATCGCACCCAGAGCGCCCCCTGTAGCCACCAGGGAATCTTCACATCCAGAGCATCCCCTGCAGGCTGTGACTGGAACTGCACCAAAAGGGAAAAGGTGCCTGAAGCCGAGCAGGCTGCCATCGGGTTTCTGGTCCTGTTTGTTAGTTAACACCATAGTTGTTGTTATTTGTTAGCTTTGTTTTAGATATTAGTAAAGAACTGTTATTCCTATTCCCATATCTTTGCCTGAGAGCCTCTTGATTTCAAATTTATAATAATTCTGAGGGAGAGAGGTTACAGTTTCCCATTCCAAGGGAGGCTCCTGCCTTCCTTAACAGACACCTGTCTTTCAAACCAAGACACTTATCAAGGTTAACTTTTCCCCCACAGTATCCCAGAAATGTAACTACTTAACCGAATCAACCGAAATAGCAGGAACATAAAGAAAAAGCCACTTAACGAAACGCCTTAAAAGATTCTTAGAATACTTAACTTTCCCTGCTTTTGGGGTCTTTTTAACTTGGATATAAACCTCCCTTTGGGAACGGGACAACCCAGATCCCATCCTTAACTATATTCACCCACCGACAGGGGGAAAAGTAGCAACGAAAAAGTTTAAAGCGGTAAGAGGCCCCGGGGAGCTCTGCACTTACTCACTGGATGGACCCTCGCTGATCCCGCTGAAGTAGTCCGGCTCCAACCAGCCCCTCCTGGAGCAACAAAAGCCTTTGGTGCTGGTCCCCTGGTTCTCGACCGATCCTCTTGATTCTCCTCCAGAGAGGGTTGCTGGTAGCCCCTCAGAGAAAGCCTGATAAAACTCAGACTTCTCCTCAGGGAAGCAGCTCACCGGGTGCGAGCTCCTGGCAGCTCCTGCTGCCAGGGACGCTTCTCCAGGGGTCTTTTTTCAAAGTCCCTGTTACGGTGTGCCAGCTATCGCCTGTGTGGGAACTGTCCCAATGGACAGAGTCCGGCAGCGTGTCCCAGAAGCATCCCTCAGGGAGCTGCTCTGGTGGTGCTGCTTAAGCTCCTGCTGCAGCACTCTGCTACCCTGCCAGTGGGCACAGTAAGGCAAGCCCCAGTAGGTCCAGGGGTAAAGAAAGGAGGGATCTTCTGTATGGGTATCCAAGGAGTTTATTAAGGGTTCTTTGCTCACATGGGTCCAGGGACAGAAGACCCCGAGCACAGGTGAGCACAGACTTTTATACGACAACAAACAACCAATCAGCTGAGGGTCCAGGGGCGGGGGGAAGGTGGGATAAGCTTACACAGTCCAATGAGGGGAGGGAAGGAGAGGAGAGAAAGAACCACAACCAATGGGGTATCGAGTAACATAGAAGCTTCTAGACATGAATACATATGTATAAGGGGTGGAGAGGAAATAGTCCAATCATGGGGGTACAATTAACATAGCAAGAACACATCAATCACATGGGAGAAACTATTATCCTCCAGAGGGAAGGGGAGGATTTTTCAAACACGAGTAACCCTCCACCATGGCCCCTTAGATCCCTTGGGACCTTCCGAGTCTTCCTGGGCCTCAGTGGTAGCCTCAACGGCTGTCACACATACCATGTAAAAATTGTTTTTAATATAACTTTATGCAGCCAGCAAGTATCACATGGGAGATTCAAAGAACCTCTCTAAAAAAGAATGGATTCTAAAGATCTGCTTGCAAATCACCTAAACAGAGAAAATCCTCATAATATTTTAAACCCCTAGCTATCTAGGGACTTGCTTTAGTGTTCCTGCTAGCCTATGCAGAGTTGAAGATTTGCTCTGACTTTTAAATAATCTTTTCACACTACAAATTGCTGCCATAGGTGCTTGTTAAGCAATATGCAATCTGAGGTGTTTGCTATTACATTAAAAGTGAGCTGTTTGTATCATTAACATAGTATTCCCTGTCTCCCATCCTCTTCTCTTCCTGCTCTCATATTTTTTTCCAACTCATATTTTACATTTTCTGAGGCAAGGATTATATCCCAGTGTAGTCGTGTGCCTTGTGCTCAGCTCATGCTGTGACACATCTTTTAGGCTCTTCAAAGCTAGAAAGCACATTATTGAAACAGTCACTGACATGTCCCAGCTCAAAAAGATTCACCATCAAAAGGGGAGGCAGAGTAGAAGAAAAAATGCAAAAAGAGATGCTCTGAGGACAGAGCTGCCAACTTTAAGTACACCTTTAAGTTTCTTCCACTACTGTAACTAAAAGATTGCTACTCCTCCTCCATAAAAGGAAGGTCTAATTAAAAATCTAGCAGTATCATAATTAATGTGAATATTATGCTAATCTTAGGGGGAAAAATACCACTGCTTATCAGGTTCATTTACATTTTTTAATAACTCCTTGGCTTAGGCTTTTTATATTAATTTTGAACATTTCTTAGGAGATTCCATGTGCCAGCTCCTACCCTACAGCCACCCAAGCCCTTCCCTTAGGCAAAATGCATTCAAGAATACAGATGGGTAAGAAGGTCTATGGTTCATCATCATCTCTCCTAAGGGAAAAGCATCTCCACGTCCTGTTTTGGCAACAGGACAATCAGCTTCATGGTACAGAGTGGACATAAGGCATTTCCAGAAGCACAGATATGACACCAGCCTCCACTTGCATCTTATTAGATCACTAAACTGACACCTACCATGCCAGTTCTTGTTTGATGCTTCTGAACACTTTTATCAAGACAGATATTAGAAATCTGCAATTAAAACTTAGTCTGAGTATTGTTATGTTGCCATCATTCTGGGTTGATTTTTGAGGTCTCAAAACCATCTTTTTCCACCTTTAAATTCCTCATAGATATGAGTTAAGAATTCACAGCCTACATTCATGCTGTTATCGAATAGTCTCTACAGCCCAAGAGTACAATTCAATCTAACAAGTAATCAAAAAACTGTCTTTGAAGTTGAAATGCAAAGGAACAGTTTGTAGTCCATGTTTATTTGGAACTAATACAGCTAGTTTTTGGTATTCCTTTCATTTTAGTGAGAAAAAATGCAATTAAGCCAAAAAGAATACTAAAAAGTATCTTGACATAATCCTGACTGGTGTCTAAAGCAACCTTGTGGACTGCTCCTTCAGGGTGAAAGGCAGTTCACAGTTTTATGTATTATTTAAGGTAGTAAATTCACAGGGGAGGAGGAGGAAGGCACTGCAGACATTAATACAGTAGCAAGTTGACAAGAGGGCTGAAAAAAATCTCACCTGGAAACAGCAGTCCTCCACTATGTTTACTGAATAAAACCTTTCACTTCACCAGGTTAGAGGCAGCCTAACTTAACTAAAAGAAGAAAAAAGAGGAGCAGGAAATAATAGACATCCTACATCTTGAACATTGTTGTAGAGAACTAAGCTTTGGCTTGGGGATTACAGTAATTGTAGACTGAAGGCTGTCTACCTGCATTTCTATGCATCAGACTGCAACAGGGATTACTACACATCTCAAAGTCTAATAAAGATATTTTCAGCTGACACAAAATATTTTCCATATACTCCATTTCCATTTGGTACCAAAAATAAGCAATGGCAAAACCTATTCTAATAAATATCTGCAGACATAATCATATTACATTTATTAAATGCGTAAGACACCATTTCCATACAGTGTCTGACAAAAGCTGCTGTTAAACACCTTACATTTTGGTTCGGCTTCCCTTTACCCTTACTCTGGCTCTTAAAAAACAATAACTAAAAAATAAAATTGTTCCATTCTTCTTTATTTTCCATTAAAGATTCCATGTTTATGCTGTAGATTTCACTGACACGTATCCTATGAAGCAAAACCAGGAAGGAGAAATAATACTTCTAGTCAGGTAAAGTTGATGCAAACCTGTTAGGAGCCTGAAAAGAAGCACAAGCATAAAGCTCCCACACAACTGAGACACTCAAGGCCAGATTTTCCAGCAGGAACATCTCCCCATGTCTCAAAGTGTGGTAGAACTTCACCATTTCACTTCAACTGAAACGATGCACGAAAAATTAGTCCTTGTGAAGAAAACTTGTGAGTTAAAATCACAATGTCAGCAAGACTTAATAAAATCAGGTTGTGAAAGGAAAGAGAGAGGGAGGAAAGACATCTGATATAAAAGTAAGCTCTGTAATGCAAGTACCTCACTGGCAAGACCTTAACCAGAGCACTGTGCCTTGTGTAGAACATTGAATTCAACACAAGGAAAGTACCAACTGGCACTTATGGGGGGAAAATGAGAATGGTCTTCAATCTGTCCAGGTAATGCAATTTTCCTAAACAGTCATATTTAGCAGACTTCAGATCAAAGGGGATGTAATAATAGTTTTCAAAGCTGTTACATAAGGGAAGGATGGGATAGCGGAAACAGTAATCAGCTTAAACCATAGCAAGAAATATTCAGGTTAATCAGCAGGCAACTTGTAACAGCAATATAACAGATTACCTAGGAATGTGGTGGAGTCTCCATCACAAATGAGAAAGTAGCACAAATGTTTGTTGGTTGTTTTTTTTTTTTTTTCTGATAATACAGGATAATGGAGTAGACAACTTTGTAAAATCTCTTCCAGACAGATTTCAGCTGACTTTATGTGAAGGAAGAGTATTTATGCTGACCAATACTACAGGGTAGGCTTTGCTTCATGACTGGTGTTCCAGAAGGAAGAGGGAAGTCAAAAGACATGAATGAACAAAAAATATTAAAGACTAGGAATGCTGTTGCAGCTACTATTTGCTTTTATCTGCCCTGTCTTCTATCCTATTCCCCAGAGACTTTTCTTGCTGGATGTTAGTTCATATTTTGATTTATTTCTGAACATATTATGGCATTATGACATGTAGCATTATGGCTGTTACTGAAGAAGCTCATTTCCAAGAAGGATGCTCCCAAAAGAAAAGTTTGGAGGCATACCAAGATAAAACTGGAAAGAGAACTTAGAAATCACATAGTCTCAAACAAGGGACAAAGTATAAAAAATTGAACACAAGGAATATGGAAAGGCGATTATCTGGCACTGACAACTGATTCCCTTCTCACTGTGCTGGTTTTAATAAATAAATAACAGCATTTCTGCAGTGCCTATTTCCTGTGGTTACTTGGATCTATGCAACAATAATATCTAGAACAGATCTCTCTCAAAAGCATATTAAGCCCATAAAAAGCAGAATATTATAACTTGGTTTAAACTGTGTTGCTACATCAGGCACTTCCAAAATTATTGTTCTAAGGGGAAAATAAAAGCACTGGTTTGACTTCTGTTGCTGTTTCCTTTGGTCATGAAACTTTGAGAACCAAGAAGAATTCAAGAATGTCTAGAGGATGAAAACAACTGCAGTATTCACAAGTGAAACCTGCGGTTAATCACTGCATCTGCAAGGCAAATACTATTGTCAAAAGAAATTACTTCAGGGGGATAATTTTACCACTGTGAGTGCAGGATTTAATTCATGCCAAGACAAATCACAGGATCCCAGAATTAGACACAGGAGTGATTAAGCGTTCACTTACTCAACACAAGTTGTAAGGAAAAAATGAATATTGCTTTAAGATACATCTCCAAAGCTGTTATTTTAGCTTCCACTGAAGAAGAATATAGCAGAATGGGGCTTCCTTCTCCCATGTGAAGTATACAGCAGTGTAAAGCAGTTATCATCCAAGGCATGCTTGTCCCAAAGTGAGTTTTGTGACCCCTCATCTGGGCCACACAGGGTGCTGAGGACCTCAGCCCCCAGCCACTATTAGGGTTAATGTTAGGGTTTAGAGAGTCACAAAGCCTACAGCTCCAGGCCTGGAAAAGGCATGCCAAGGGGAGCACGGCTTAGCACGAGCATTGCTCCTTTCACATCTTTCTAATTTGGGCCTCCCATGTTCCTGGGGTCCTCAGGCTCAACCCCAAGATGCCACTAGGATTAGGATTGATTACAGTTGACTGCACTGGAACAGACATCCAGAGAGGCTGTGGAGTCTCCCTCACTGGAGATATTCAAGAACCATCTGGATCCAATCTTATGCAATATGATCCAGGATGACCCTGCTTGATCAGGAAGATTGGACCACATGACCCTCTGCAGTCCCTTCCAGCCTCACCCATTATGTGATTCTGTAGCTGCCACCAACCACCCTAGAAATGAGTTAGATAAAAACAGGACACCAGAATACCAGGAGTTATCTGTGGAATAGTGTCCCTTTGAACCTGAATTAATCAGATCTTGCCAAGTTTCCCTTCTGATATAAAATCAAATGTGAGATGTGGCAGAAACCAGAAATATGGGGAAAAGGAGAGGCTGAAGTGTTCCAGGCCAGGCTGGATTGGGCTTTGAGCAAACTGGTCCAGTGGGAGGTGTCCCTGCCCAAGGCAGAGGGTGTGAGACTGAAATGTTATGGCTAATGGCTTAAACATTGTTGTGAAAGACTTTTTGCCCATTCTGGCAAAACTGTATAAAGAAGCTCTGACCACTGAAGCCCACCCCTCCCTGAATACACCTCCTGACTGGAACTTTGCACTGTGAGTTAAGCGACCTTAGGGAACTTGAGATAAGATAAAGGTGACACTATTGTCCAGTTATCTCAGGTCTAGGCAGAAGTAAACAAGGCTGAGGGAGAAGAATGTATCCACAAAGAAAGGCAGGCACCTTCACCTCTGCCACCCACCAGGGCAGCCCTTCTCACCACTGCTTGTGCCTGCTAACCTTAGCTGTTGCAGAGGAGAACGTCTCAGGTCTTTGTCTACAGGGAAGGAGTCCACCAAAGAGATTCTTTGAGATGACTCAAAAGGGCAGTTTGAAAGCAGTGTTAAGTGTCTAGAGGGAGAATCCTCATTAGTTAGATACCTAGACAGCACACCTTCTTAAAAACCATTTTTCCTACCTTTTTCAGAATCTCTCAGGTTCCTCTTTTCTCCTAAAACTGGGAGTGGAAATGACAGTAAAAGGTCAGAAGACAGGAGCTAAAAAAAGCATACACAAGCCAGCAAAAGACATTAAAATATTAAACATGTTTCATGAGAATGGAGCCTGCAAAAAATCAAACCACAAAGAAATGCCTATTACTTTTCTTGTCTTGAAGCTGCTTCTCTGGGGAGACGGGACACATCAAATTCTGATGGTGGCGGCAAATGCTGATAACTGAAGTTTCTGTGCACATATCCAATTAATTCCATCCAAAATGTAACACATGAGAGGAGGAAAAAAATACCCAGAAAAGAGGTAATCAGATGCTATAAGTTCCAGGTAAACACAAGAGATGCTCCAATAAACAGATAAACAGATCTGTGATAAACAGATCTATTTTTTTATTTTTGTTGTAAGGTATTTTTTATCAACTTCAGGCCTCAGGTTCCTCACAGTCAAAAAGGAACACCACAAGTGTACAGGAAAAGTACAGGAGTCACAAAATAAAATCTCGTAGGGTCATCATGTAAGTAATGTCTTACCACATTTCTTTCCTAAGTACCTTCTAATCTGGTTAATATTTTGAAATGTCCCCTGTGGAACAAATAGACCTCTTGCATCACTGGAGATATCTGATGGTTACAACAGAGTAGTTCTGACTGAACTTCTCATGACAAGATGGTTAACAACATGAAAAGCAAATACTGAACTGCTTCAGTCTCTAAAGAAGAAGGATAAACTATTAGAGTAATATCAAGGAACAAATGCATGTGATTTTCTACCTTGCTTTTTTCTGCCACAGAAATGTACCTGTTTTCTTCAACGCATCAGAAATCAGTTCTAGGCTTTTTACTGTATAGAGATAGCATGCTCAAAACCAAATCAAACCAAAAATAAAACTACAAAAAAAAAAACCTCAATAAAAAGCCAAAACACACAAACAAAAAAACCCCAAACAACAAATCAAATAACCAATGCCCTAAAAACAAAAAACCCAAACTCCAAAAGTAATCAGCACATCCCTACAAACACACAGTGGTAGATACATTTTTAATCTTTTTGTTGTTCTGGCCACAACGACGCACACAATTTGATCACCTGGCAGTAACTCTTGTGGAAGAGAAATGAGTTTTTGAGTGTGAATGAGTAAAAACGCCTCCTCTCAGCAACAAAGCCATCCCTGGTGAGGATGCTGTATTTCTATTAGCAGACAAAATGAAGCTACTGGAGGTTTTGTTCTGTGTGCTCGTGCTTCAATTTTTCAAAGTGCTCTTAAACATTCCAGCTTACAGTGTCAGTGCATATTAATTTCATGAAGCAGTTACAGACCTTAAGAATAAGGAGTTAAATCACTTAACTAATTTCTACTTGTCTTCTGGGAGTCCATACATCTAATCAGACAAAATACGTTCACACCATAATGCACTTCTGATGTTCTCAATTACAGCAGATTGCTAAAACTTTTTAGCAGAACTGTAAATCATGGTGGCATGAAGACAACTAGTTTATTAAGCAGTGAGTTTCAGTGAAGAATCTTCTTTGAGAATCCTATTTTAACTAAGAACACACTCTAATTTGGAAAACATGGGAAATTCTTAAAAAGATAGCAATTGTAGAAAGTTCTGTTTGAAACAAATTTAAAGGCAGTAAACCCAGTAGACATTTCCAGAAGGTTTTAAAGCTACAAAGCATTAAGGAAAAGGACTAAGGTTCATTGAATGTTCACAAGTAAATAAGAGCAAGTCAGAGCACAATTAATCAGGCCATTGAGACAACTCTTAATGAAAAGTCAGATACCACAGACCTTGGTTTGAATAGTTTCTGTGTTTTTCTACTCACAGTAAGCATGGTGGGCAAACCTTGGGTAGAATTTGATTTGAATTCTTTGCCACCATCTGAAGTTTAGACAATGAGAAAATGTGGGCAGATAAAAGTGACTTTTGTGAATACTATTAAAAATTCACCATAGATATCACATCTGATGAGGCAACAAGTGATCACAGAATCACTAAGGTTGGAAAAGACCTTCAAGATCACAGAATCCAACCTTTGACCAAACACCACCATGTGCTAAGTCATTTCTTGAACACTTCAGGGATGGTTACTCCACTGCATCTCTGGGTAGCCTGTTCCAATGTTTAATCACCCTTTCAGTGAAAATTTTTTCCTGATGTCCAATGTCAACCTCCCCTCGTGCAGTGCAGAATCCTGTTCTGCCATCTAGTGGCATGTTGGGACAGTGCACACGGTGCAAATTGCTCGTTTTCAGGATAAGGAGGTCCTTATTAATTTAATAAATTATTACTAGTTTATGTTTGTCAGCTCTGAAACCCAACAGAATTTCCTGGATGAAGGGAACCCATTAAGAAGGCCAGGGATGCTGATTTCCACATGCTGGAAAAGGGGTAGAAAATGTTCTCTGCTGCAGCCAGACCACTTAAGTTTAGTGTGGGTGATCAGTAGCATCTCTGAATATACACTGGTCTCACTGTATTTAGTACTGCACATGATCTGTGCCTTACAGCAAAGCACAGCTCTGTGGTGCTACTATTAATTTACTTTTTGATGAAACTAGAAATCAGAAAAGCCCTTCCCCTTTTCCTTCTCTTCATTTCTTGACAGTAATCTCTGAGAGCTAATCTAGTAAATTAAGTTTTGACCATATCATACCACTTTAGGCAATATCTGCCCCTCATGCTTCAGCCTACCTCTGGGTTTTCTGGTGTTTTATGTGTTGCTTGGTTGGCACTGACTGCTAAATAAACATGCTCTGCCCATGGCCGCACTCTTTTCTGCAGAAGGTTATACTGTCACACATTTGAACTGATCAGGACAAAAAATAAACCCATAAATAGGATTTTTTTTTTTTTTTAATGCAAAAAAACTTGTGCTTGCACAAAGCAGGAGGTGTTTTGAGGGAACATCCCAGGAGCATCTGAACACAAAGAGTAGAATTCTGCTCCCAGCAGAAAATGCAGGGCAGGACAAAATGCCTTTGGAGGTCCCAAATGTATCAAATTGGACTCCTGAACTGGACTCAAGATCAGCTCAGGACCTGCTGTAGCACACTGACTCAGCACTAAAGAAGCTTTAAAATGTGCCCATTTATTTGATGGATGGATAAAACACAGTATCCACTCTACTTGCTGAACTACTGCTGCAATGCTATTGTGAAGCTAATGCTGCTATAAAATTGTTTGCATTTTTAACCAAATCTCATTAGAAGTTTATGTATAATTAATTATACAACTGAGCTGAAAGCATTACTTTTTTTTCCCCTTTTTTATTTTTCTTGAAGGTTCCAGATTTCCCAACTGTTGACAAAGGATGTGGTAATGACATCATTATGAAGTTCTGTTGTGTACTGTTTTCTTCAACAAGTAGTAATTTTATTGACTTTGGCAGAGAGGTTGGTGTTTTGCATGATTTCAATAGATTTTGTTACACAGAGGCATAATATAAACCAAGATGTTCCAGAATAAACAGGACTATTACTACCAGATGAAAATAGCCATGAAGCATTATTGGACTGGAAAAAACAAAAACATTTTAGGAGAAACATTCTAGGAGTCAGCTTAATAATTTTGAAAACAATATCTAAGTCTAAAGCGCTGTTTTTGGAGAAAACAAAGGAAGGATATAAATAGTAATTATTTCAGATCTTGCTACTTTATCATCTATGCACATATTTAGAATATGCGAGTCTTTAAAAGACTTGCCAACACACTTGAGTTAGTGTTGTAATTTGAATCTGAAATGAGATATTTCTGATTATGACACAAATCAAGGCAGCTAAAACTGAGAAGATAGTCTGGCAGCAAACTTATTGAACTTAGGGACAGGAGATGTTGGCTGACCTTATTTGTAGAGCTGGTCAAATGATTAATTGTGATTTTCAGAAGAATTCTAAATTTATCCTGGTAACAATAG
Source organism: Eopsaltria australis (assembly GCA_034509425.1). NCBI lineage: Eukaryota > Metazoa > Chordata > Aves > Passeriformes > Petroicidae > Eopsaltria > Eopsaltria australis. Next base: position 286,079 of record JAVTVJ010001277.1, on the reverse strand, counting down.
CTTATGCAATCAGCGGATAACGAGCCCTGGCAAATGACAGGTTTATAACTCAAATCCGGGACATGGACATCAGGCCACAAAATAAAAATTAATCTATTTAACAGTACAAGTATTTCTTGTTCTAAATGGTGAGAAAGGAAGTCTGTGGAGTTGGGTGGAATAACTATACATGAATACAGATGGTCAAACAGGTAATATTTGTCTGCCCAATGAGACACAATAGATATTGTTACAGAGTCTGTTAGGAAATTGAAAGCAATGAAATGCACTGGGTAGATAATATATTTTAGAACATAAATTGCAAAAATATGTATAGGTTAAATAAAATGCAAACAGCTATGAGAAGTAAAGTGAAAACTGAAACAGAGGACATAAGAAAATTAAAACGTTGCTTTGTAGTTAATTCAGTTATTATCTGACTGGACTAAATTCTCTAGAAAATGAAACACAAACTAAACAAGTGTCAAGCAGCTGATATAAATGAAAAAGCCTTTCTTAATGTCATTAAATGCAAATACTACTCAGTTCATAAATCCTTAGTCCAAAAGTTCATAGTCCTTCAAATGCAAGGGTGAGCTCTCTTTTGGTGCAAGCCAAGAGTTTGGCCAAGTTCATCTTCACGTAGAAAAAGTAAACTGTACTCTTGGCACTTGTTGTGGTTTGAGGTTTGGGAAACCAGGCAGAAACACCAATTGTGCAGTGGTTTTAACTCACCTATTTGAATTTCTGGCTAAACACCAGCACACTTAGCAAAATTTACCTGATTCTTCTTGTGAGATAAGGATTAACAGTAAGCAAAGTAGGCTCGCACTTTAAGGGATATAAAGAGAATTTATTAACAGATTTTAAAAAAAAGAGAATAATAAAAATCAGGAATGATAACAAAACCTTTAGAACACTCTTCTCCCCCCACCCCCCTTACCTCTCCATTTCTTTCCCACCGACCATACAAAAAGACAACACTTCGACTTTTATTTATTTTACCACCTCTGAAATAGTCCTTTTCTCAGTTCATGTAGGGAGAGAAGTTTTCTCTTGCTTTACCATGTTGATTCCCATAGGAAAATACAGTCCTTATGGTTTTCAGCCTCAATAAAAGCAGACACTTGGAAGAAAAAGATCTGCTTGTTTTGGAAAATCCCTCCCACTTTAGTAGCTTTCCCAGGACTACTACAATGGGCATATGATGATCGCTAAGGTACTCTTTTGAGGATGAATAGTTCTATTACAGCGGCAACGAAATCCCCTTTTCTCATTATCAGCAACATAAGTCTTCTTCTATTATTCCTGGGGCAAGGAACCTTACACAGGAGCCTTAGTCCACTGGCTGTAGCTAGAACATTACATCCCCCCTTTTTCATTCTTATAGACCATTGTTCATATATTACAGGGTATATTATAGCCGAGTTTATCAACATGTCTTTACAAGAGAAGTTTCAACCTCAAAGTTTAAGGCACTCCTCATCTCCTTCTCTGGATATAGGCCTTGCTTCATTAATTAACTGGGAGTCTTTATGTTGTACCTTTTGTAGGTGTCATCTTTTTCTTTTTCTGTGTAGGGGAAAACAGATGTTTTCAAGTCCCATCCTGATATTGAAAAGGTTAATTTGTCTTTCGGCCAGGCGATGGTCACATGACCTCTACCCGCGCTGTTTGGGTGCAACATTCCCAGCGCCCGAACTGAAGGAGAGGGACCCGCCTGTGCTGCTCTCCATCCAAGCTGCATCTTAGTCGCAGGGGGCCCCGCCCGAGCCCTCTCCCGCTCTGGATCGTGCGTGGAGCTGGCCCGGCCTAGCCTAGCGGGGCCAGCGGGTCTGCGTCCGAGCTGCAGAGGGCCGGCCCGGGCTTTCTCCCGTGCTGGACTCTGTACAAAGCTGGCCCGGTCCGGCCAGACGGGGCGGGGTCGGCAAGGCTGATGTAACCTCGGCCTGGGGCAGCAGAATGAAGCCCCTCTCGGCTCGGCTGGAGCCGAGCAGAGCAGACCTGGCTCCCCTGCCCGTAGCTGCCGTGAGGGGTCAAAGAGCGGCCCGGGTCCCCCATTCCCCCTCCCCCTCCGCACTATCTCACCTGACAGCCGAGCCACGTGGCTTGGCTGGACCTCACCAGATGGCGCGGAGGGGACAGAGCGACATCTTTTCTCAGTCAGCCGGAAGTCTAAAAGAGCAAGTCCTTAGATTCTCTCTGGGTTTTATGAGTTCTAGAGGCGGAAACTGTAATACCTCCTTTTGCATATGTCAGTTCCGGCTTCACCTCCTTCCTTCTGTACTGGAAATCCCACCTAAGGTTACCTCATGGCAGCACTGCAATTTGGCAGCTGCAGGTTTAATATCTTTCCTCAAGACTGCCTCAGCACCTGACATTTAGCAGAAACAAATCAAGCAGGCACACAATGATCCTGGCCTTTTCTTGCTGCTCCAAGTCAGGGAATAAATTCGTCCACTACTGGTACCTGTCTGTCACACTGCAGGCTTCAACAGGAGCACGACTTCTGGCAGAAAAATCGAGCAGAGGACACCACCATTTGAGAAAGAAGATACTACAATGTTGGCAAATTATCCTAGGAAAACAATATCACAGGGAAAACAAAAGAAAAAATCTCCTATATGTGACCTGAAAAGCAGATTTTCAAGTACTTGGGCTGTAAAAAGCTGAGCCTCATAGAAATAATTTAGAAATCATGTATAAGAGTTGCTTTAAGACTTTACCCAGTGTAATTTTATTAAAGTTTTCTTAACTTCCTGGACCTTATTAATGTGGCGTGTGGCAGTATGAATGCAGAATAAAATGTAGTATAAAATGCAGCAGAAAACCTTCATTTCCTAAGATGTTTCAGCTGCAGTAACTGAAATGTGTCCAGGAGACTTTCTGAACTCTGAGCCAGTTGATGTGGTGTTATGTGACTTTCTGCTCATAAAGCCTGTGCCTCCAAACCATGGTGGCTCTGTGTCCTGGTTGTAACCATCTCTGGACCACTGTCACTCCTGAAATGTGCCTGGGAATTATTTGGGAGCATGTCTAAGTGTGCAGTTCCTGCCCTGGAGTGCCTCATCAGTTTGCTGACTGACAGCACTCCAGGGCAGGTGGCTCCCCTTGCCACTCTTGAATTTTTCTCATATCAAAGCAGCATTTTTGTGGGAGGGCTGGAACACCCATAGAGAGAGAAGTTGCCTGGGATTTCCTTCTCATTCCCTCTTGCAGAGACTCTCATCACTCTCCCACCTCTCCAGGCACTTAACTGCTTGTGTCAGTGCTTGCAAGCCTTGTTTCTCTCTTCAGCCATCACCTCCCTCCTTCATACTGCCTCTGTTTTTCACAGGTTTCTCTCATGTTAATCAATCCTGGGGGAATTTTTCCAGCCTCCTGTGATGGGAGATAGAAGGTAGCAGGAGGCTGGCAGGAAGCCAGCCAGGCAAGGGCATAACAATAATGCTGCCTTTTATGCTCCAAATCCATTTTATTGTAAGGACCCTGCTGTACAAGCCATTTTATGAGCCATTCGTCATACTCGCAAATGAGCCCTTTACTCAGAGAAAATTTTGAAGAACAGAAAGCTTAGAAGGAAGATCTGTGTTTCTTAATTATGTGGTTACTCTGGGGTCATTTATACATGCTGGTGCCATTGCAATGCGTCCTTCAGCAAACTGCCTGTCAGCAGTGCCCAGCTGTGGGATGTGCTTCACCCAGTGCTGTGCGAGGCTCCCGACTGCTGCCACCTCACTGTCACGGGCTGCTGTGCCTCTATATGTGACTGGGAAACTCCAAACAACCAAACCCAGGGGTCGGTTCTAGGCACTAACACAGCTCGTGTTCCAGCGCTGGAAATGCTATGTTTTGACAAGCTTCCTGGGGATTTTTCCAGTAGTTGGTTTAATCAGTCCTGCTGGTAGTCTGTCAGCCCCAGGCAGCATTTCAGGACATAAAGCTGCAACAGCCTCTGAGGGGCACAGGCAGCAAACTGCGAGGCTGTCCCAGCTTGGCTGGTTTTGCAAAGCCATAAATCCACTTGTATTTCCTCCCTTCATCCCTTCCGCACTGAGCATGTACCAAATTCTTGGCTATACATAGTGCCTAAAATTTCTACCTTCTCCATGCTTTCCTGTTGACATCCAAAACAGATGGTGTGGGTTTTTTAGGATCTTCCTCAAACAGGTATATATAGGCTTGGAATGTAATGTATGCACACATAATCTACATTAAGATATGAATTTCAAGCACCTGATTAAAATGCATATTGTTATTGGAAGGCAGAATTTAGGCCCTAAAAGTTTTGACAAAACCTTCTGTAAGATTCATTTGATTTTTTTCATTAAGTTGCTATAAATTAAAAATAACAGACGGAATAGCAAATGGACTCCCTCACCAAATCCTGTGTGCCGCATCTCATTTAAGACTGGGACAAAAACTTCCATACTTTTAGATATCTTTTCCCCCAGTTTAGAGTACTGCCAGAGGGTATGGACATACACGAGCAACATAAATTTAAAATTCCCCACACCACACTGGTGACACTCTTCTTGCACTCACAGTACATAATTACTCAGTAGTTTCCTTTTTAGCCTCGTTTTGCAAATGCCAATTGCCAAGTGAGAGGGTTTAATAGCTTGGCACGAGATTCAAGGGGTGCTGGAAATGTCCCTGCTGAACTGTGATTGAATGTCATCAAGCCATTTGCTGAGGTTGTTTATGTTCGGAACACATTGCTTCCACTTAAACTGTTCCATTACCAGTAAATGCACACTTCCGATGGCAGGTGGATGCTCCTCACACAAGGCTGGCTCTGTTGTGAGCCCGGCAGCTCCCGGAGCGGAGCTGCGGCAGCGCCTGGCCCGGCCCCAGGGAGGGCGATGTGAATGTGCCGTGGATGTGCCGTGGATGTACCATGCCCGGGGCCAGCCGGCAGCACCGCCCTGGCGGCTCGGGCACGGCTCCGTGTCCTCTCACACCTGCAAGACTCTGACGTGCCTTGGTCCAAAGAGCTCCGCATCCTTGGCAGACAGCCTGCTTGTGATTTTCCAGTGGCACGTGTTCAGCGAAGGCTGCCGTTGGCTCTGGCAGATGCAAGGAAAACATTTTGTAAACCTGGAAAGTTCCCAGTACTCACACTCTGACTGGTGTCCAATGGCATCTCCAGACTGAGAACAATCAAGGAACATAAGCAACAGAATGTAGCCTTAGAAAGGAAGGAAGAAGTGCAAGGAGGGAAGAAGAAAAAAGGAGCAATTTTTTCCCTCCTCACAAAAATTCCAAGTATTCAAATTTAACAGTTGGTCCTCAAAATGATGCTGTTTTTAAGCCATGCATTTAAAATTCAGGCTCTTTTTACAGCTGAGATTCCTTTTATTTGTTTTTGTTTTTGTTTTTTTTTTAATCCATAACTTTTTGAAGGTCACATTTGCCAGCTTTCCTCTACCGTCTCAATGACTAAAAACCTACTTTTCATTGTCCTGAAAGCTGAGATCCTCACATAATCATATGACTCCAGAAGCTGGAGATAGAAGTACATCGTGTTCCAAGGGACCAGCCATCAGAATGCTGGCAACGCTGCAGAATTTCCCTGGAGAGCTCATCCTGCCGTGCTTAATGTCCCAAAGATAATGTACAAAGTCTCAGATGAGCTGAAGGAGCAATCTAAAGGGCACATTCAGCCCTTTGCAATTAATCAGCAAAGTCCATAGATCATGCACCTCCCAAGCAGGACCTGTCCATCTAGGTACTGCTGACATTCATGTTGGCCTCAGGGCTGGATTGCATTTCCCTCAAGGTGCACTCAGAAGAGCCAACAGCTCTCTTGGTGTCTGCAAAAGTGAATGGAAACAAAATCTCAGACCTACATGAGGTTTTGGGGTTTGTGTTTCCCTTTTTTCCTTTTTTTATTTTTCCCTTCTGATAGATCACTTACTCCCCCAGAACCTTTCTGGTGTTGACCAAAAACTATAACTAATTTAGAAAGTATCTTTTGGATTAAGGTAATGGTATGATATATACAGAGAAGAAAAATATGAAATATTTTTATTTAGACACAAGATTCCACTTTTACATGTTTTCAATTCAAATGCTCTAGTTTTTCCACTGAGTAAGCACATTTTATTCTGAAATTTGCCTTATTTAATAATAAGTTCAAACCTGATCAGACACAAAACATATCATTTTGGATCTGACAAAATCTTTCAGCCGTGTGTGATAAAAATGAGGTTTATTTCAATTGCCATATTAAGAAAATCAGTCCTTGGCACTTGTCTCAAACACTCTGACAATGCAAAAAATTGCCCAGAAACCTGTGGGGAGCCAGGGTGGGAGCAGAATCCCTCAACACATGAAGTCATTAAACGAATTTGCCACTGCGAGGGCTGTGTTGGGCAGATGAGGTCTCATTGCACCCAGCTGCTGCCTCCTGCTCCAGCCCTTCAAGGACAATTCGGTGTGAGCAGAGATTGTGCAAAAGCTTGTGGGGAAGCAGGGGGTGCCATTGGATTTTGCAAGCAGCTGGCAGTGCGTTTTTCTGTATTTCTGTATTGGTGTGAAACAGCCAAGTGCGCTTGCCCATAGCCCTCTTGTGGACATCAGAGGCACTGCACCCAAGCAGGATGGTTTTAGGATGCTGATTAACTCTTGTCTTAAGAATTATTACTACTGAAAGGGGGGGGGAAAGAGCAGACAATATCTGGGTTTTTTTTCTCCATTATTTACACAGCCAGACAGAAGGTTTCATTATCTCTGGGGTTCTGGAGCAAGTTCAGACTGAAAGTTGTGCCAAGGTGTCATGGTTTAACCTCAGGCAGCAATTAAGCCCCTCATGGCCACTTACCTCCCACTCTGTGCTTCCATTAGGATGAAGAAGAGAATCTGAAAAAGGTAGAACCTGTGAGTTAAGAACAGTTTAATTACTGAAATAAAGTAAAATATAATAATAATATTAGCAGCACCAATTGTAATGGAAAAGAGGTAGAGTGAAAAGAATAAAATCCAAGGGAAAAATACATGTGATGTCCAATGCAATTCTCACCCGCTGAACAATGTCCAGCCAGTCCCTGAGCAGTGATTGGCCCCTCCCAGCCAACTCCCCCCAGTTTATAGACTGGGCATGACATTCTATGGTATGGAATATCCCTTTGTCCAGTTGGGTCAGTTGTCCTGGCCATGCTCCCTCCTGGTTTCTTGTGCACCTGCTCCCTGGCAGAGCATGAGACACTGAAAAGTCCTTGACTTAGGGGTCAGCACTACTGAGCAACAACTAAAAAAATCAGTGTGTTATCTGATTTATTAAAATATGAGTATTGATCTAATATCGATACTCAACTCGAGACGGACAAAGACTCTCTAACAGGGTTGTTAGAAAGTGTATGTTTATTTCAGCGCCGGGCAGCTGCGTGGGATAGCTCCCTAATACATAGAGCAAAAGCACAAAGCAATACAAGATCTATATATTTACAGAAGTTTTGAATATTCAAAATATAAGTATACATTTATCATACCTCCCATTTCCCTGCTTCATATGGTAATTAGCTGAATAGTTATTAGGCATGTGTAGTCTGTCTTTTAATTTGGGTCAGTGGTCGCAAAATTTAAGGAGAGGGCAAAAATGATGAAGTAAAATTCGTCTTCCTCTCTTTGACCTTTTTGCCTTTTGGTTTTTTGACAATACAAATTACTTCTGAGGGAACTTTTAGTTCCCTTCTACATTTCTCTTCAGTACAAAGATTAGAAACTGCCTACATTTCTTTAGATCTATGAAGCAATGTTTTCGATTTCTTATCGCAAGCACGGCTGAGTAAATACAAAATGACAAGTAATCAGTTACTTACATTTTAAACTTACTTCAAACCTAATTCTTTAGTTAATCATTGATTCTTTAATTAATTCCAGCTGGGTTTGCTTACTGAATCTATTTTAACTAATTTTAACAACTCTAACCTTTGCCTAAAATTCTAATTTTTAAAACTCTGTTTCATATCAACATTATTCTCATACTAAATCCCAAACACAGCACTGTACCAGACACTAAGAAAAGAAAAATTAACTCTCTCCCAGCCAAAACCAGAACCATGTTGACAGCTCTGGGAGAAAGCGGTATATAGTGAAGGAAAAGTCTTTCACTATTCCAAAAGTAAAAAAAAACTCTGTCTTGGCTGCACACTTCCAGAGAAGGCATTTGGCACAAGTACTGAGTGGGAATTTTGTGTCAGGTTTTGCCTCTGTTTTCCCAGTGCCTTTCCAGTGGCAGGGGATGGGGAAGGGTGTCTCAGCACAGGGTGGGGTGACATGCCTGGCTTTGGTTTAGCACAAAAATAAAATGCTGAGTTGTGGAACACGCTCAGACAGGAAATCACTTATTTCCCTGTGCAGCTGCTATGACAGCAATGTTGATGTTGGATCTTCCTCAGCTGAAAGAAAAAACAGGGTCTGATTTCAGTATAGATGAGTTGTTGCCTCACTCTGGAAGTTGGTTTTCTACAGCCCCTGTGCACAGAGTATCAACCACACAAGCTGCCAGAGGTGGATGGTTGTACATTTATCTTCCTTTATCTACCTTTATCTACAAGATGCACAGCCCTGAGTAAGGAAAAAATAGAGATTTAATTCTGTTTGGTTGTACCCAGTAAGAAACAATTAAAGATTTTCCAATTGCACTTGAGGTACTTTAATTTCTATTGCCCTTGAGACAGAGATTTATATAGTCCTGTCACTTGAGAGAATCTGCTTGCACTTTTAACTCCTGTGTTGCCTTGGGGAAGAGGCTAATAGTCTTCAGTGACCAAAAAATCTCCTCTGGTCATTTAATGTGGGAAAACTTTAAATTTCCTGACACCAGTATTGTAATTTTCACTGCAGTCATGATTCCTCTGAAAAAGATGTTATGAGCTCTGCTCAGCCCACTGGCAAAAAGGACAAACCTCATCTTGGGAGATATGTATTTGTTTCTTCTTTTTTTCCCCTCACAATTTGCTCTTCCCATGTTGCCAAGAACAGAAAAGACAAGAAGAGCTTTTGTTTCATCTATCCTTTCCCCAGTGCTGCAGGTGGTTTTTAGCTCTGAAACAAAGTGGGAGCAGGGAGTATTTGAGTAGTGTGGCAGCAATTGACTGTAGGGGAAAATCAATGCTCCCCATCAAACCGACTCAGCCTCGTGTGCATACCCAGATGTTCTGTTTCCAGATGCTACATTTTGCTCTAGCTGCATTTCCAGTTGTCATTATCAACCTGAGCTCTGTGTTTTACCAGCAAGTATTTCAACTTGGTTTACACTTTAACAGCCTCTTGTTAATTCACTTCCTTTAAAATGTGTGGAAAAGGAGAACTGCACCAAGAAGTTAGGGAATCCTTGGGAAATGGCACACGAGAGATTGAGCAATGAGGTACAGATGGCACTAATGCGACTCTGTGTCTGATTTATTATGATTTATATGAGACCAGAGTCAGGGACAGCGACCCTAAGGGTTTTCAGTCCCAGGAGTACAAAGCCTTGAGGTTGAGACAGTGCCAGCTGTAGTTGCCATGTGCCTTGGACTCACACTCCCCGGGTTTGTTTGGCAGCTGCTTTGCAGGTCCCTGCCTTGCTCATGGAAGCAAAGGATGATGGAGAAGCAGCACCCCAACTCCTCCAGGGTTTCCTATTTTTGTTTCAAAAGTAGTATTTTCCTTGAAAAAAAAATCGTATTTGTTCCTGTTTGTCTACATGAAATCTTCTCCTTTGCTTGAACCTCTCCCAGCCATACCTGCACCCACACATTAAGCCCATATGTGCCACAGGGGCTTCACCAGGTTTATGGTCAGTGGCCAAGCTGTGCTGGTTTGTTTTCCAGTGGTACTTGTCCTGGTAGTTCCCTGCCAGCACTGGGAGCCTCATGAAATCCCTCCCTGTGACTGTGCCCACCACAGGTGTGCATCCCACCACTCAGGCAAGTCATGGAAAATTTGGTTTTTTCCCCACACAGCCAGGGTGGGTCACAGCAGCCAGGGGCTACCTGGGTTGGTGGACGTGTGTCTCCTGGAGCAGAGGCACATCCACACATTTCTCACTGACCACCAGCAAATTCAGCTTAGTGTATGATGCTGCTCAGCAAGACTGAGCCACGAATCTACCATCCCCTGCCTGAAATCACTCCTCTGGGACTCTAAAGTCCATCTACTCTCATTAAAAAGAATTAAAATCAGTGAGGGATCAGCGATCACACTGCAGCAGTGGTGACAAATGACATGGTGATGTACATGACACAAGGACTGTCCTGTGCACTTGCTGTGCAGTCATTTGTGCTGCCACATGCTCTGCAGAGAGCCCCATGGTGAGGATGGCAGTGTCCCTGCCAGCTGGCTGCCAGCTGGGGAGCAGCTACTCAGCCCAGGAACACAGAGGGAGGGAGACACTATCCCCTGCCCTCCCACCAAGAAGTGTCCCAGCAAAGGAGTAAGGAGGCAGCTAAGAAACTTGCTAGGACCATAACGGGATGTGGGGAAAGTTCTCACAGAATCAGATAGCTCTTCATGTAACTGAGGCTGGTGCTGAAAATGCTGAGATTGATTGCTATTGGCTTCTCCCAAAGCTCACAATCCCATCACATAGTGCCAAATTTGACCAGCAACCTCGCTCCAGCACACTGCTGAGCCCAGCTGTGAAGGCATTCGGTTGTCACCCTTATGTCAAAACACATAAATGTCCTCGGATGTCCATGGGATTACTCCAACAGATCCCGGCCTCCAGGAAGCAGCACCAGCCTGAGAGCAGACCCACCACTGGGCATGAAGGCTTTGCCCCTTTGAAGAGGTGCGGGATGGATGGATGTGTCCATCTGTCCACAATGGTGGGGACATCCTCATATTTTGTTCTCCTTTAAGGAGGACAAATGCAGTCTTTCACTCCAGGAGATGTCAGCTCTCTCTTTTGGCAAAACGTAGTTCTAGATCCTAACTAGTGTTCTTATGTGGGTTTCTGCCTAATTTATTTTATGATTAGTAGAGGTTACAAATTGTTTCCCTGTACAAGACCTTGTAGTCCTGTTGAGAGAAAATGCCAAAAAAAGCAAGCAGCATTATGGTCAAGAGGCAAAGCTAGGCGTGATACATCATGCCACTGGGCTGCAGCTGAGTGCCCTCAGCACCTGGTTTCTTGTGTCTGAAATGCAAAGCAGCTCAGCCCAAAGCTCTCACCCTGGGGCTGGATTAAAACAGGCATTTTTTGTACTAGTTTGATTGTCTAAATACACTAAATAAATAGTTACAATAAAGAGGGTCCTCAAAAGAAACCAGTTCCATCTAATAACAGAGGAGTTCAGAAAGATGGACATGAATAGGAGGAGGACACTGGGCTGTGGTGTGAGCTCATTGCTCAGCTAAAGTAATTAACAGGTAAAATGTCTACTAGAAGGGAACAAGGAATTGCATGGTCCAATGATTGATTAATTAAATATTTATTAAAGACATCCTTGACCCATGATCTTTGAGCTTGTACTGGATTTATTCCAAAAGCTCCAGGCATTTATATTTTTTATGGCAATGAATGTTTTATGACCCTTGAATCACCTGTTTCACATGTAGAAATTACTTAAAACTTCTTTCTCTCTCAGTTGTATTTATTAGAAATGTTTAGTCTTAATGCTTTTGTTTCTTGACTGTCGTTAATCTCGCATAATTCTGTGAACTTCAAAAACCCACAATGTCACTTTATTCCTGGCTATTCAGGAAAATGTTAGGCTAAGCAGCAAGGAGGAAAAAAATAAGCAATGGGTGATTTTTTTGAAGAGCAGGCATTAATTCCAGATGGAGGAGCCTCATTCTAAGCTGCCAGGATGATCAACCAAGAGAAGGAAGGGTTTTGTCTACTGTGTTTCAAACAATGCATCTCTTGGTCCAGCTGAGGACCTGAGCAAGGGAGATACACAATGATTTTACCCTGCCTGGTATTAAAACGATTTTTCAGCCCTGGGAGGATAAAACTCAACAGCAGCAGCTCTCAGGAGGACTTGCAGCAGGATGCAATATCAAAAACATGAGGAGGAAAGAGGCCACTTGGTGTCTTCTGTAACAGCCACAAACCAGCATGTTGGTTTGGTACTTTGGGAGTGGAGAGAGAATGGCACAGCTGCACACAACCTGCTTGGCTGCAACCCCAGGGGATTAAGAAACACACTGTGCAAATATAAGTATTATTGTTGCCTTTTTGGCCCTAAGCCACAATAAAAGATATCTGTAATGAACCTTAGTTTGGTAACTTTGGTGTGTCATGGGGCTCAAGGCCAGGAGCAGCATCACTTCACCCAGACAGAAGTGCAGTAGTACCTTGCTACTGCAGGCTCTGGAGAGTATTATTGCAGGATAAAGGCTTCCATTTTTATTCTGAACTGAAAACTCCCACTTCATTCCAAAATTAGAATGAATGCAGTTGGTTTTCTGTGCTCTCTCTGGTGCAGAAAGCAGGGCCAAAAATAAAAAACCCCAAAAAACCCCAAATGGAAAAAAAACAGTTCACACTCCCACTTTTGTTTCCTTTGGTTTTCCACACCCACCAGTTATTCCCAGTATGTATCCTGGACAATAATATGTGTATTTCTTAGACATTTATCTTGCTTTAAACATGACTCACAGTATTTCCAGTCCAGAATACTTTTTTTTTTTTTTGGGGGGGGGGGGGGGGGGGGGAGGGTGGGGGTGGGACTTGGGATGCATATAAAGCAGCACCAAAAACAGTAATAAGCCTTTTTAAGATTAATTAGTATTAGTATTGGTTGGCAAGACCAATGTAGTGCCTTTTGCTTAAAGTTTTTTCATCAGATGTTTTGCACTGCCTTCAGTGTTGAGGGAGAGAGTCAGAATGCTTCACCTGTGGCTTTGAACCATGTGCTATTCTGAAAGCTGAAAAGAACCTATCAAAGGGGCAGTGATGCCATTGCACGAGGGTTCCCCAGTTTTCTCTAGAGCACAGGCATAAAACTTCAGCCCACAGCCTGGTCTACCACTTGCTGAAGCCTTCTTTTAGAGCAGCAGCTTTACCTGGAAAGGAGTGAACTTTCAACTCCTCAGAAAGCCAAATTTCAAAGCTGTTGTGAACTTGATGACCACAATGTATTTTGGAATAGGCCAGTTTAAGCATTTTGGGTTCAAATAATGCAAAAATATTTCATTTTTATTTAAATTGTATTTATTTTTTCTACTTTTTAAATTATTTTTTTTAATTCCACCTGTAGATTAACTTAATATTTGAAGAGTTATGCTGAAAAATTCAGCATTTCAGCAGTTCAAAAATTTTCTAAGTAGCTATCAAATGGGCAGATTCACTTAAACTAAGCCTTTCTGCAAACTGTTCTGGTTTTAGCAAACTGTCATTTTTTAAGGAAAAATATGTTTCACAGAAGAAATTCCATTCCTCTTTGGCCAAATTATTGTATAAAGGCTTTTATAACACTCAAAGGTCAGTTTGTTTTCTTGAAGAAAGCAAGTTCGTATTTTCTTTCACTCTCCTCTTCCAACCCAAAAGGTAATAAAAATAGATAAACAGTCTCCTTTTGGTACTAAAAGTGCCATTTTGTACTTTTATAAGCACTATAGAAAATGTAATAAAGTAGCTTAAAACTTCTGTGGCTGAGCTGGTGAACCTGAAGCTGTGGAAACACCAAATTCCCAAGGCTGAGACAGTTGTTTCTCACTGGCTCACAGAAGCCAGAGGTGGCCATCAGGCTGTTTGTGAGTAGCTCCAGTGTCCTTGTGGCTCCATGTGGGGTTTTTGGGTCATTGTTCAGACATCACTCATTCAAGCCCTGCCCAACCTCTCAACATGCAAAAATTAGCTTCAACTTGGGGGTCTGCTTGGATGAAATTGAGCTTTTCTGGCCCCAGGTTTACCCTTGGATTTCCAGAGCCAGAATTTCATCCTGGCTGGAAACCCTGCTGCTCTGTCAAGGTCTTGAAGGTCATCAGGACTGGGGTGTGAGCCAAGTCCCCATGTCCTGCTGTGAGGCAGTGGCCTGGCTGGGGAGACACTGAGCAGAGGGGATGGTGGTGCTGCTGGCACCCAGGTGGCCATTGCTGCAGGGACTGGTGCACGGTGACTGATGTGGTGCAGGTTTGTTGAGGAAGGAGAATAAGCTTCTTTTAATAAGGCCCATTGCAGTGGGAGATTATTTATCCCATGAGAGAGGCTGGTGCATGTCCATATGTTGCCAGTGGGGGAGAAAAGAGAGGCAATGGAGAACCCAGGCTGCTACCATGAAAACACATCTACAATGTGAAACAAAATTGCAAGGTGGAACAAAGGGCTAAGGCTGTGTCTAAGTGCCAGGCAGAAGGGTGTGAAGCTGTGGCTGTGTCCTGGGTTAGGCCAGAGGGGTCAAAATCTAGGAAGTGATCTGTGCTGCAGGAAGGAATACAACTTCCTTCCTGCGAGAGAGAGCCCATAATCAGGTAGTTTTAAGGATTGATAGGTAGGTAAACCAATTAAAAAGTTGATCCGCCTTCAAGGGAAAAAACAGTATATAAGCAGAGACTCTTCTGAAGCTCTCTCCTTGGAACCTGCTGCTGCTGTGTAGAGAGGAGCAGCTCCTGCTTCTCTCGCTGGTAAGCCCCCCCCCCCCCCCCCCCCCTCCACCTCCTTCCAAAGGAGGGATGGGGGGGGGAAGGGAGGTTTTATGGCAGCCGTGCCGCTGCAGCCAGGCAGGCATGGGGGAGGAAACGCTTGGAATTTTCAGCAGATCCAGCTCAGCCAGTGTGTCAGCTACACGAGAGAGAGAGCCGGGCCAGGCAAGGACCAGGCCGGACTCCATCCGGCTTGGGCCAGGCCCTGCCCTGTCACCCCGGGCCCAGATGGCCCTACCAGGCGGAGCCAGCTTGGCAGAGCCAGGCAGAGAGACTCTTGAGAGCGTCTAGCATCCAGCTCAGACCTGTTCAAACAGCCCGGCAAAGAGCATGTGATCCTCACACTGCCGGAGAGAGAGAGAGAGAGACAGAGATTAACTCTCTCTATGCCTGGACTAAACTCACAGACACCCATCCTTCCTCGCAGAGAGAGGAACGAGTGAGGACATCTGCATAGTGCAGCGCAGACTTTACAGTCAGTGAGGAAAGCAGAACTGATACTTAGAAAGAGGTGCATGGGAAGTTGCTTCAAGAGTGAAGCTGAAAACTCTTTTGGAGAACCATGGTTGGGGACTGAGCTAATAAATTCTCTGTAATATATGAAGATATAGTCCAACGGGGGATGTGAAGTTCTTATTGCAGCCAATGAACTGAAATACCTAAGTACAGACAAGTAAGTGTTGAAAAAGTACAGCCTGATGAGAAACTAGAACCAAGAGAGAGGAGAGGCTGTGATCCAGAGCCCTGGTCCCAGGGAGAATGCTAGAGAACCTGAGTTGTCAAGAGAACCTGTGTTGCTAAGCACAGAAGAAGAGATTTTCTTTGTTGCTGCAATTGAACTGGACATCCTTAAAACAGGTACCCTGTGGACTGTTCATAACCCACCATAGTGGCTGTGGGAAGGCTACTGGTGTGGGAGAGATCCACCATTAAGCTGGACTTTGCTCCGGGCAGCGGCTAATGGTGAGGCAGAAGACCCATAAAAACTGTATTTTTCTTACAGAAAATCCATGGTGTAAGCAAAAGAAACTTCTCTCCCTAAATGAACGGGAACAAGAGCTGTTTCTGAGGTGGTAAACTGACTGGAGGTCAAAGCGTTGTCTTTTGTATGTTGTCAGGGAGAATGAAATGGAGAGGTGGGGAAGGAGGGGTGGTCTGAGGAGTTTGTTCTGGTTTCTCTTGGGTTTTTTTTTCTTTTCCCTTTGTCTTAGGTATATTAATAAAACTTCTTTGTACTTTATAAAGTTTGAGCCTGCTTTGCCTACTCCTAATCCTCATCTCACAACAAGCAATCAAGTAAATTTAAGTAAGTGTGCTGGCATTTAGCCACAAACCTGAATAGGCAAACTGAAACCACTACAGGCTGGCAGCCCTGCATTGCAACCCCTGTACTGCCGGGGCTGTGCCATGTACAGGCAGTCCCAGTAAATCACCTCTTCTAAGCCTGGCCCTGGTGGCAAGAGGCTGTCTCTGTTTAATACAGGTTAAAATTCTGGCATGGATGCAGGAATCCACAGTTTTAGCACAGCGTGGGCAACGTTGAGGGAATCCTGCAGGCTTGACGTACAGTTAAATCGGTGGCTTATCTCTAAGTCAATTAATTATTGCAGACTTATTTGATGAATGAACAGCAGCACTCAGGGTCAGGGTCTGTACTTTGAGATAAGAGATGCTGTAAAGGCACACTGTAATGCCACAGGGCAGGCAGGAGAGGGGCAGGCAAGAGGGAGATGATCAGCCTGCCCTTTGGAGACATCAGGGAATCCTGGATTCTTCCAGTTTGAAATTATTTTTCCCTCCAGGTGTTGCTGCTGCCCATTTCTGACCAGCACCAAGCTGACACTGAGCCCACTGGAGAGGATCTTATCTGGAAGGAAGTGCCAATGAATGAGGCAGGAGTACAGAGGTCAACCATGGACCATGGGCTCTGCCACACCTGCCCATCACCCAGGGGTGCACTGTCCTTTTGGAATCTGAACCAACCTTTTGGACTTACCTGATTTGTGAGTGGAGTCACCCCAGGGGCTGCTGGGCTGCAGGGACAGAGAGGCCCCTCCTGAGAGCAGCATCTGGGTGGCAACTGTTGATGGAGAGGACTTGCTGCAGGGCCCAGGACAGCCTGGCCAAGCTGCTGACTGTAGCTTAACATCACCAGGGCAGCAGTGTGCTCAAAGTGTGCTCAGCCAGCTCCAGTTCATTTCCTTCCTCTCACCTCCACTTGGACAGGTGTGATAGTGAAGGCAAAGTGTATTTCAGTGAGTTATAGCCAAGATTTTAGAAGCTGATAGGTCACCAGTGAAAGCTATACAGAAAAGCTTAACAGGATACACAAAGCAGTGTTCATCCCTCTGGCTTTGCTTAGATGCAGACAGAGGGATCTGGCATTCTCAGAGCTGGCTCCCTACAGACTCCTTTGGTCTGCACAGCTTTGCTTTGCTTTGTGTCTGTCCTGCACAGGTGGACACCACTCCAGGCAGAGCTCCCTGTTACCCTATAGGGATCTCATAGGCCCCAGGGAACTGCTCGTGGAGGCTGCAGTGGGTGTCTGAGTATTTCTGCAGAAAATGAATACTCCTGACTCCAAGCAAGTAAGCAGGGCTGGAAGAACCAGGGAGACACCCAGAGCAGGCCCTGGGAGGTGTATTATGGTGCATTATTCTGATGCACTATAGGTAATCCCAAAATACAGCACACGTTTGCATTTGAGCTAATCTAAACATGCACAGGCTCCTCTCGCAGAGAGGTTTGTTGAGTGTAGTATATGTTGCAAAATAATTAGTGCTAAAATTTAAGATTACAGCATTTTACTGAAGTTGAGAGAAAGCACAAATACCGGAAGCAGGTGACTGTCAAAATTGTGCATTTCAAGGGATTTCTGTCTGAATAAGCCCTGGCAAGATGCATTCAATGTGCATTCCACAGATAAGCATTTTGTGGGATTTCCTCATCTGGCAGAGCTCCAGGATATGTCCACAGATAAGCATTTTGTGGGATTTCCTCGCCTGGCAAAGCTCCAGGATATGTGTATATACTAATATATGACTCCAGGATGTGTATTCCAAGTGTGCATATGCAATAAATAATATATGTCGCCAGAAACTCATTCCAACAGCAAAAATCAACTACTGATTTCAGGAACTGTCGTCAGACGTGGTGGAAAGACAGGAAAAAACTACATTGTTGTATTGAAAAGATAAAATTAACAAAGAAGAAAAAAGGTATAAAAAGACACCTCATGGAAACCACAGCGGGGAACTAGTGAGATTCGAACCGACAGGGTTTCGAACTCAGTTCACCCCAACGCCGATCGCCTGGCTCGGCATTGTTTTTGTGCTTCGTGGCTCTTTTTCAAATTTTATACTTTGATTTTTTAATAAATTCTCTTTAATCATAATATTTATTGGTTCATTTATAACATTGAGCCACCATGGGTTGTCAGGTCCTGACTGGAGCAGTTCAGTGTCCAGGGATGGGTGACCAGCTGTCGTGGAGTAATCTCAGTTGAAAAGTCCCGGTATAAAAAGAGGAGGTGGAGCCAGAAGTGAGGTATCCGGTATGACAAGTTCTGCCTACAGAAACTCATAAAACCAGGAGAACACCTGGAGAGATCCTCTTTTTAGACTTCGGGCAGATCGAGAGAGGACGTGGCTCTCTTTCCCCCGCGCCGTCTGATGAGGCCCTCTCAGGCCACGTATGTGGCCTGGGCTAGCGGGCTAAGATGGCGCAGGGGGAGGGAGGGGGAAATGAAAGGACCCGGCCCAGCTTTTCGGCAGAAACAGTTCAGCCAAGCCGACATGCTAACTACGGTAGGCAACGCCAGGCTCTGCGGCTCCGAGCCCTGCTCTGTTGCCCCAGGCCGAAGTGACTCAACTTCGCCGGTTTTGGCGTGGCATGGCGGGAAGAGGGCTCAAGGCCAGCCTCTCCTTACACCCTGAATGTGGTCCCGCCAGGCTCCTTCTGCTCGAACACGGTCCCACCAGGCTCCTACGACTCAAATGTGGCTTGGATGGAGAGCAGCGCAAAACCAACTCCTCTCCCTCAGTTTAGACGTGGACATACTACACTTAAACCACACAGGAAAAAGTCATGTGACCATCACCCAGTTGGAAGACAAATTAACTGTTTCTTTCCAATATCAGGATGGGACTTGGGGACATTCATTTTCCCCACACAGAAAGAGCACAGGAATGAAGGCACCTACAAAAGGTACAACATAGAGACTTTAAGTTGATGAATGTAACCAAGACCTATATTCAAGGAAGAAAGAGATGAGGAGTGCTTTAAGGCTGAAAATTCTTTTGTAAAACACATGTTAATAAACTCGGCTATAATATACCCTGTAATATATGAACAATGGTCTAAAAGAGGTGAAAAAAGGGGGATGTAATGTTCTAGGTTGTAAGCAGTGGGCTAAGACTCTTGTGTATAAGGTTTCCTTGCCCCGGGAATAGTAGAAGAAGACTTGTGTTGCCGATAATGAAGAAAAGGGATTTCGTTGTCACTGTAATAGAAATGTTCATCCTCAAAAAAGCACCTCAATGACCATCATATGTCCATTGGTAGTAGCCCTGGGAAAGCTACTGAAGTGGGAAGGGGTCCAGAGGAGCAAATCTTCTCCTTCGGGCAGAGGGTTGCTTAATGGGAGGCTGATAACCATGGAAACTATTTTTCCTATGGGGATTCAACATGATAAAACAAAAGAAAGCTTCTCTCCCTACATGAATTAAGAAAAGAACTATTTTTTTCCAGAGGTGGTGATTGAACTACGGGTCAAAATGTTACCTTTTGGATGGTCAGTAGGAAAGAAATTAAAGGGGTGTGGAGGGGAAAAGAGTGTTCTAAAGGGTTGGTGCTGATGCCTGATTATTATTCCTGTTTTAAGTCTATTAATAAAATTATTTTTTGTATTCCTTAAAGTATAAGCCTGCTTTGCCTACTATTAATCCTTATCTCACAACAAAATCAAATAATTTTGGCTACAAATTAATGTTTCTACCTAGTTTTGATCCCCCAAACCTCTAAACCCCAACACCAGCCAGGTCTGGGCTGTCCCCAGGGTGATGGGCTCTGCTTCTGTGACTCTACCTAGCTAATGTACAGATCCCACTTCTCCTCTGTGGCTGTGTTTTCTCCAGCCAAATACTCCAAGCACATTCTTTACCTAAAGACATTATTTTTCATCATTAGGTATTGCAGTAGAAAATAGGATTTGACCAGCAGCATGTCCCATTCAAAGCTAAAGGGAGAAGGAGATCCCAAGTGGAGAAAGGAGATTGTCCTTAACATTTCAATTCAGAGCACTTTGCTAGCTGGTAGTAAAAAGGGAATGAAATTGGGCTGGTGTTTTTTCTTTTGTTATTTTATTTTTCCAGGTCTGTTGAATAAATAAAACCATCATAATGCAATGTTAATTCCTCCAAGGCATTAGTACAAAACTGCATTTGGTTTTAAAAACTCAAATAATACATAACTGCCAGGTAATTAACTATGTGGATTATAAACTGGTTCTTTCATTGATCTCAAAGTATTGATCAATGCAGGTCACACCAATGAGCAAGACCATATTTAGCAGAGATACCACAGGACTGGGATCTTTTTGCCACAATTTGTTTGCTCATTGGTGACCTAGACAATGACATAAACCTTTCATTGATAAAGTCTGTGGGAGACAAGTTGAGGGGTAATAAAGAGGGACAAAGATAGGTTATTGTTATGCAAACCTGACTTGCCTGATCACAGTCCCATGACATCCACTGGCAGGTAGTTAAATACCAACTTACACAACACGAGAGACAGACATACAGTGTCTTGGCAAGCAGCAATTCAGAGACAGATTTGGGAGTAATCATAGATGATCATTTCAGCATAAGCTGCCAGTCAGGTGGTGGCTGAAAAGGCTGCTTACACAACCCTTTTATGTATACAATGAAGTTAAGAGAAAGAAACAGAGCAAGCAAGGATCCAGGTACACAGAGTTTATGGAAGATCATAGTCCATGAACAATTGAATAGAATTCTTCAGTATTTACGGTTAGAATAGAATGTCCTCAGTATTCATGGATATTTCCTTCTATAGTTAGAATATATACACATCTATATACATCTGTCTATTCACGTATAGATAGATTTACATATTTGTGTAGAAACTGTACATAAGTACATATATGTATGTGAACCCTATACAATCAGTAAATGTAAAATATCAACTGCCAGTGCTCACTTGATGCTCAACAAACATGACAGAGTCACCTACATGGGAACTACTGGTTCCAATACACCCTTGTTTCAAGTATAGAGGTGATCAGGTTTATACAGTTATCTTTTTGGGACACAAGACATGTCTACACGTCTGTGGTTGTGGTTTTAAAACAAATGGCTCTTCACTCAGAATTATTCTGGAGTCTGGTTTAATCCTGAGTCACTTGTTGAACAGAATTTTTTTGGAATCCAAGGATGAGCACAGTGCAAACTAGGTTATCTTTGCCTCTAGTCCACAGTGTTCAGTGGGGCTGTCTCTGTTACTGTGTCCAGCTTTCCTGTTCATGGAAGTCCCTGAGAGGCATCACCAGGTGACAAGCCTCCCATAAGTTGGTCTGTTCCTTGGTAATTGCCTCTCTTGAATTCAAACCTGAAGAACAGATTTGTCCCAAAGGCTCACTGCTTTTCTTATCCCAAGGTCCTCTACTGCAGAATCTTCTGCCATTCACCATCGAGCACCGTATTGCAAAAAGACAAAGACAGCATGAAAACAAGAATCCGTTTCACAAATTCCCTGAGTTGTTTGAAGTTAGATTTTTCCAATTTTTCAATAGACTTTTGATCTTGTGCACAAAGGCACAGTAAGACCAAGGGAGAAATTACAGTAGAAAGAAGGAATTTAAGCTCCTGTGGGAGATTCTGATTGATAAATGCAAGAGAAAGTTACCTTCTTTGAAGTACTTTGAAGGAGTCAACAGGTGTGTGGATATAACCTACTTTAATTTCAAAAAGGCATTCAGCAGGATTTATAATAAAGTTTTTAAGGAAGCTAAGATGTTTTGAGACACGAGGAGAGGTCCTTACATGAACACACCATTGATCAAAGAAGATAATAGAAAATTACTCAGCTTTCTCAGAGTGAAACTCGACTTGGAAATCTGTGCTGGAGCTCCTGCTGCTCAACATGTTAAACAATGTAGAGAAGGATGGGTAAGTAGGTGACAGCTTGCTGGAGGTGCTGACTTACGCAGGGTAAGAAAGGTGGGAGCTGATTGTGAAGAATTGCAAAAGGACTTTATGAAACACTGTGAATGCAAATTAAAATAGGAGATGAAATTTGGCATAAACCAATGTACACAGGGAAAATAATCATAACCTTGCATAAAGTGACATGTTATGATTAATCTACTACCCCTTAAATAGAAAATCCTGGTTTTATAAAAAATAGCTTAATAAAAATGTCAGTTCAAAGTGCAGAAGCACTAAAACCAAAGAAAACCAATCCCTGGAAATTCAAATGTCAGGCAAGAACAGGGAGTGTAACACAGAGCTTTATGCTGTTGTAGGAAAATTACACATGGGTGATTGATGGTAGTGGTACTTCCCAAATTCCATGTGTTTTAAGAGAGTAGTGGATAGAGAAAGTCATTTGGAAAAGAACCAGAGGCCTTAGTTGACATGCAGCTCGATAGCCTTGTCTTTGCTGTGATGTTATAAAAACCATCCCAGTGACAGCACTTGTGCCTAATCAATTGACTTGGGAAGGAATTATTATTTACAATCATATCACAACCCCCAAAGTTACTCCCTCCTCTCATGCTGATTTACAGCACACCACATATTCAATAACCATGTGGGTTCTTGTCTCAAAATGCCTTTGGGCAGGACTGTTGTAACAAAGAAGTTACTGAAACTCTTCCCAGGTCTTGCCTAATCCACTACGGGCTGTGAAAGACAGACCAGGGATTAACCATGTGTGCTCTCTCACAACAAAACAGTCATGGGAACAGTCTGCTCAGCTATAAGTAGAGACGGAGCGGAATTAGGCTCAGCAAAATCACCATTGCAGTTCAGGATGGCAGTGGGACAGGATACTTCACACAGTGGTGGACTTTCCCAGCAGACACAAGATCCAGGATTGTGGTCTTGTCCTGGGTTAGTCAGAAGGGGTCAAAATCTAGGAAGTGACCTATGCTGCAGGAAGGGATATAACTTCCTTCCTGGGAGAGAGAGCCAGTAGCTAAGTAGTTTTAAGGATTGATATGTAGGTGAACCAATTAAAAAGTTGATCCGCCTTCAAGAAAAAAACCATATATAAGCAGAGACCCTCTGAGCCTCTTCCTCTTTTGGCCTGCTGCTGTGTAGAGAGGAGCATCACATGCTTCCCTCCCTGGTAAGGCCCCCTGCTCCTTCCAAAGGAGGGAGGGGGGGGAAGGGAGGTTTAGGGTGGCTGTGCCGCTGCAGCCAAGTCTGGGGGAGGAACTGGCTGGAATTTTCAGCAGATACAGTTCAGCCGACATGTCATCTACACGAGACAGGGCCAGGCCCCTGATCCAGGCCAGGCAAGGACTGGGCCAAACTACATCCAGCTCGGGCCAGGCCCTGCCCTGTCACCCCAGGCCCAGATGGCCCCACCAGGCGGAGCCAGCTTCACAGAGCCAGGCCACAGAGACTCTGAGAGCTTCTGCCATCCAGCTCGGACCTTTTCAAACAGCCCGGCAGGGACCACATGATCGTCACACTGCCGGGGAGAGAAAGAGAGAGAGAGAGAGATTATCCATGCCTGGACTAAACTTACAGACACCCATCCTTCCTTGCACAGAGAGAGGAATGAGTGAGGACATCTACATAAATGCAGCATAGAGACTTTACAGGCAATGAGGAAAGTAGAACTGATGCCTAGATGGATGAGCATAAGAAGTACTTCGAGAGTGAAGCTGAAAATTATTTTGGGGAACCATGGTTGGGGACTGAGCTAATAAATTCCCTGTAATATATGAAGACATAGTCCAAAGGGGGGATGTGAGGTTCTAATTGCAGCCAGTGAACTGAAATACCTGGGTAAAGACAAGCGAGTGTTGAAAAAGTACAGCCTGATGAGAAACTTGAACCAAGACAGGGGAGAGGCTGTGACCCAGAGCCCTGGTCCCGGGGGGGAATGCTAGAGAACCTGAGTTGTCAGGAGAACCTGTGTTGCTCAGCACAGAAGAAGGGATTTTCTTTGTTGCTGCAATTGAACTGGGCATCCTTAAAAAAGGTACCCTGTGGACTGTTCATAACCCACCATAGTGGCTGTGGGAAGGCTACTGGTGTGGGAGGGATCCACCATTAAGCTGGTCTTTCTTCCGGGTGGCGGCTGATGGTGAGGCAGAAGACCCATAATGTTGGGGAAGATGAAATAGTAAAGCCTTATAAATATGATTACCTAGCAAAAGATGCTGAGAATCTAGAAACTGTAAGCGAGATTGAAGTGAAGACAAGCTTTGAGATACCAAACCCCAGTTACTGAACAACTGGAAAACAATGGCATGGCTGCCTGCAGGTAATCCCCCCTTTGATTAAACAATACCCTCTGCTTGCAGACAGGTCCAAGGGTCAGAGCAGACCCTACCAACTTAGCAGAGGGTCCAAAAAGCAGCTTTTAGAGTTTAAAATATAACACTGTATGGTAATGCAACAGTTCTCATAGGCTGTATGCAAATGTTATAAGATTTGTAGTTTGTTCTAGATTGGTTAATGAAAATTAGAATATTCAACACAGAAGATGATTTATTGTATTGTAAACAACAAGCTCTCTCTCTTCTCTCTTCTTCTTCAACCTCTCTTAGACCTTCGCTCTCAACTCTCTTAGATCCTCGCTCTTAGCTCTTCTCGTCTCTCTGACCTGCTCCGGGCTGCGTCTGGCAGCTCTCAGCAGGTCTCTTACATTAACGTTCTTTTACAATAAACCTCATGCTCTACAACCTGACTTCAGAGATCTCTCATCTGTCCCGGCCGTCTGAAACCGACCCTCAAACTCTACACCATAAAAACTGTAGTTTTCTTACAGAAAATCAATGGTGTAAACAAAAGAGACTTCTCTCCCTAAATGAACTGAAACAAGAGCTATTTCTGAGATGGTAAACTGACTGGAAGTCAAAGTGTTGTCTGTTGTGTGGTGTCAGGGAGAAAGAAATGGAGAGATGGGGGAAGGAGGGGTGGTCTGAGGAGTTTGTCCTGGTTTTTTCTTGTTTTTTTTTTCTTCTGTCTTAGGTTTGTTAATAAATTTTCTTTATACTTTATAAAGTTTGAGCCTTCTTTGCCTACTCCTAATCCTCATCTCACAGCAAACATCAGGTAAATTCTGGTAAGTGTGCTGGCATTTGGCCAGAACCTTGAGTAGGCGAACTGAAAACCACTACAGGTCTCCATGAACTCAAGAACTTTATCTTGCTACTCTGTGTGCCAGTGCAGCCCCTGTCTGATGGGATGACCTGTGGGTATTCCATGTCAAACATGGATGAGACTGGACTATCAAGGAGCACTTGCAGAAACCAAGCTTAAGTGCTTGAGCATTCAGCAGTGCTTCACTAATGACTATAAAGGAATTAAAGGCAAACCCAGGACATTGATCTAAATGTATATTTCAGTATAGGGCTTTTACATGGAAACCAGTTTTCAAGAGAACATATCCTTATTTTTGCCAGATTCCTGTCTATTAACATTTTCACAATCACAACTTGGACACAACAGGTAACAAACAAAGGGTCACCTTTCTCTGATCTTAATGCATGAATCTATTTGCTTTTATCTGAAGGTGTAATGATTGCAAAACCTTGTAGAGAGGTGAGATCATTCTTTTTATCTTCTGGAGATTTACAGTAGCAATAAAAACAAATAATGGTCTTCAAGCAGCAGTGCTGGAGGTGAGGCTGCAAAACCCGCAGTGTGGGGGAAGAACAGGAGCTTTAATGAAGTTCGTCACTGGCATTTGGTTTTACAAGTAGCTACAAGCTGCAAGCCTTGAAAAATGGATTAAGGTTAGACTGGGGCACATTAACAGACCACTGCTTTGTAATCACATGGGCCCGGCGACACTTTGTTTTGTTTGAACAGACTCAATGTTTTCACAGCAGATTACAGGATAGACTTGAACCTGCTCAGCTGAGGCAGAAATGGCAGGGAGGCACCCCCACCAGAGGGAGGTTAGTTGTCATGCTTTGACCTTTCTGTGATTTACAGACATATCTCTACCCAAAGCCATTTCACCCAGAGATTATCCTCTTAAATTGCTGGGTTATGTCATCCTTCTGACACATCCAACAACGAGCTGCAATTCCTTATGCTTAAAATAGGGTGGCATTTTTTGGAATAGGGAAAACTTCCTTGAAAGGGAAGAGCACACCAGCTTTGTTCTTTACCAGGAAGCTGAGGAAAGCACATCCCAAAGGCTGAGGAAAACAGCTTATTTCTTTTCCTGTTTGCAGGAAAGGGAAGTAAGCTTGAGGCTGAAGTTCTTCCCTTTACCTACAAGAGATAAGGTTCAGAGTCCATGCAGCTTGTTTGACATATGTATTATTTTTATTAATATTTTGGTGACATGAGTACTCAGACATTATAAAACAAGTTTCCTCATCTCCTTTCATATAGAAGAGCTGATGTGGAAGCTTTAAATAGCTACAGTAATAACCAAAATTAATGACAAAGAAGTAACAATGTCCAGCCCTCAGAACCTTCCATGTATCCTTTATCTACCCACTTGAATTTTTAAGTACTGTAATTATAGGAAGATTCTGAAGCCATTTCCAGCAATTTATAATTACCAGGCTATATACAGTATGTTTACTTGACATGAGCATTGGATCACCTACCAAGAATCAGATCCTCAGATCTAACAAGTAATCAATGAAGCATAAATACATAAATTAAAAATTAGACTATGCTTGTGTAAATTTATCTAGTGATTCTGTGAAATATCTTGGCTTGATTTCTATATAAACTAAACTGCTGGGGGAAAAAAGGAGTTATACAACCCAAATTTACTGATTTTTTTTTTCCTCAATGGTAAACAAACAATAAACTTGCTCTTGAACTGAAAAGAGTTGTATAAGAGGGAAATAAAAACCTTGCTAGAGGTATGATGGCTCCCTATCTATCCTTAAAAGACCCCTGCTCCAGCCAGAAGCAGGAGAGAAGATTGCCATTCTGATGCCAGGAAACCTCACCATAACTTGAAAATTCTAGAAATTCTGTTCAAAAAAGAGTTAGGAGTACTCATGTGTCGTGGGTTGACCCTGGCCAGGTGCCCACTCAGTCACTTTATCACTCCCTCTCCTGCTGGGAGAGGGGAGAGGATAATATTGAAAAAGACTATCAGGGTAAGAAAAGGCAGTTTTATTACAGTGGGAAAAAATAGAACAAGCAAGTTGAAAGTTGCGCGCGCAAGAGCAGAAGGGAAAACAATCAATCTCTACTTCCCATCAGTAGCAATGTCCGGACACTTTCTGGGAAGCAGGGCTTCAGCACGCGTGACGGTTGTTCAAGGAGGCAAACATGGACCAGCCCTGAGTGCCTCCTCCTCCTCCTCTCTTCCTTCCCTTATATATCTGAGCTGATGTCATATGGCATGGAATATCCCTTTGGCTGACTGGGGTCAGCTGGCCTGCTGGTGTCCCCTCCCAGGATCTTGCCTCCCCCCATCCCCTTCAGTGGGGGAAGGAATGTCACAGGGACAGCACAGCTTGGCAGTAGCCAAAACACTGCTCTGTTATCAACACCAGCTACCAAAGCAAAGTACAGCAGTGTAAGGCCTGTGAGCTTTACCCCAGTCAGACCCAATACATCATGCAAATGTTAGTAAGGAAATTATATGGAACAAAATATGTTACTTGAATCCTGCTGACTTCACTCCCATATCTTCTGAATTGCTCTGGATTGTATTACACCAGACATCAGGATACCTTTCAACAAAATATGTGCCACAGTAAAATACTTTCTGGAAATTGTCTATTGCTAAGTGCTTTTCTTCCCCTTTGATTAATTAAAACCAAATTTGTTTCTGTGAAGGGTGTTTTAAAATCATTACCAAGATCAGCTGTGCTGCTAGTAAAACAGGAAAAATCACCCCAAGAACATAACATCCACGGTTAGCAACTGTGATTTTAGTAAGCATGACTTTACAAAGCATTTTAAATCTCATTATTTCCTTATTTCTGATCACCTGGTTATTTAGAAAGCATGCAGTTCTCCACACAAGGCCCCCATCCATCAGGTTTAAGAGGATTGATCTCTCACTCAGATGTTTACAAATTTGATGGAGATGTGCACCTACAGGACCCTGATGGGGCTCTCAGAGACAAACCCAAGCATTTCCAGGCAGAGCTGCAATTACCACTGTACAAATGCACCCTCACAGTCCCTGCCTCAAGCAGCTCAGCACAGTTATGATTTTAATTGTTACAGTAGAATTGGAGGACATAAATAAGGCTCTTCCTGTGAGTCCCTTGCCTTCTGCACAGCCCAAGGCCTGGAATTTCCCTGGTGATTTCTTGCAGATGACCTGGGAGCCACCACCACACAGTCACAGCTGGTGAGTGACTTGCACAAAGGCTGAACAGAGTGAGAAAACCTGGAGTGCCATAGGTGGTGGGTTTTAACAGCATGGAAATGGAGCGAAGGAGCCCACCTGGCACCTGGGCTGTGCGTGCTCTCTGTAGA
This sequence comes from Eopsaltria australis, assembly GCA_034509425.1. Lineage (NCBI taxonomy): Eukaryota > Metazoa > Chordata > Aves > Passeriformes > Petroicidae > Eopsaltria > Eopsaltria australis. The sequence goes on along the minus strand of JAVTVJ010001277.1, from coordinate 257,847 downwards.
TCATGTAACAGAAGCTTTAAATTCAAGCATTATTGTGGGCTACAAGAGCCCCTTTCCACAGTACAGCAAGAGCTGAAGGGACCAGCAACAAATGATGATACCATTACAGGAGGGGCCTTACCCACCCTTACTGACACATTCGTGCTACAACCTAAAGTCACACAGGAGTTATACTTTAACTTCTAGTTACAAAAATCCTGTCCAAAGGACTCTCTCTGCTAAAGACCTGACCTTATTTTTCGCAGTGCTGAAGTGAACTGAAGGATGCAACACTGATGGTTAATTTGCTTTTAAACAAGCATTCTAGTGACTTTAAAGTTTAAATAATTAATCTTTATTTGAGAAAGGATTATGTCAAATATAGAGGATAATTCCTTATACCAAATTCAATTACAAGTGCTTTACTTTTAAGCACAGACAAAATGCTGAAGCATAGATGTATTCACATACACACACACAAAAATAAAAAAGAGCAGGAAAAAAAAACCCCAAAACCACACACACCCCACAAAAAAAGAAAAAAGAGCTTTCTCTTCTCTAGAACTGAGGTGGTTGTAAATTTATTTAACCCCAACTGTCTGCAAGGCAGCTGAGCAACTCTCCTTAAAGGAATACAATGACAGTGCAGCCCTGCTTTGAGTTTGGCAACAAAGAGCACAGGATGACATCTGATGCCCAACATCAGAACTTTAAGACACAGTCAGATGGCTATGATTTTCACTGCCAGAACTAAACTTTATTTCCATGTGTATTACATACTGGTATTTGATGCCAAGTACATTAAAATTACTTTAACAGAGGATTTAAGTGAGGAATACTTATTCTTCACTAAACAAGAAGGAATGTAAAAACCTATAAGAAAAGAACTGTTTAAGCTTTGTTTTGATTTTGGCAAACCAAACAGTTAAGTACTCTTCTGTTCTCTCCTCAGATCTTTCAAAGTAGCAAAAAAGTATCTTTTTTTTTTAATAATCATGCAGCTGAAGAAAAAAAATAGTCTTACAAAATCCATTTCTTATGCTAAATGTGGCTACAAATCAGAGTATTAAACACAAAATTCCCAATTCCTATTTTTAAATACAAATACTGTATTATATTATGAAATGGGGATAATTAAAATATATCAATGACTACAAATCTAGTAATTTAAAGCAAACAAACATGCTGTTTGCTTTCATGTGGAAGAATTAGGATATTGTACAGTTCAAGCACTGCAGTAATTTCTGTCAACTCCTTGATGCCCAGAATGTCAAACTGCCAAACACAAAGATACAAGTGTTCAGGTCTGAATAGCACCAGGTGTTTTTCTTTTTTTTTTTTTTTTTTCCCCTTTAAAAGTTATTAACAGTTAATAACATGAGTGACGTTACAACTTTCTGAAAGTGACATGCACATGTTGAGAATTTGCTTTGAGTTTCCAACTAATAAGCTGAAAAAGTTTTAGACAATACTGAACAATTATAATGGTACACATCAAAACAGTGCTTCCACAATATATCCTCAGTTCTCAAGTACAAAAATATCAGTTATGGGTACTCAATAGTTATCAAAATTTTTATCGGTACAGAATGAAAGCAGCATTTACTTTATTGTTTTTTAAACCATACATCATAAAATTCCCTAGTACACGTGGAGGAGTGAAATAGGCTCTGTACTATTTACCTGCTACTGATCCTAAGTCCAGATTCAAAATCTTTCCTGGCCAAAACCAAACAATATAACTAATAGCTAAGGGAAGGCAGTTCCTCAGTGTGAAAGGTCAGCATTTAGAGTTTTACTAAAACACTATTCTTGAAACAATACGTCACTCAAATGTGTAATTACATACACTATAAGTGAAAAACAGGTTATTAACAAGAACTATTGAGACTGGGCATAAATGTCTTAACCATAAACCCTGGAAATATTATGGATCCATAGATGTGGCTCTTTTTGGTGAGAGAATAAGAACAATGAAGTATGGCTTTTCAATCTTCCTTTAAAAGCACATTTTAAAAAATTTTGTAGGCTTAAATGATTTTAGGCTTTAACATTTTCCAGTAACATCAATTAGAAGCATTAATTACATCAGTATATTAAGCAATTGGCTGATAGTTAATCACCAGCAGAACAGGAACTGTTTGCTTTTGCTGTTGTTTTTTGTTTTTAAGTAAGGGAGGTACTTTTCTAGTGAGAGCCATCCTACAGTACTATCATATATTTCAGAGGTTACTACCTAGCTTCTCAAATAAAATCCTCAACAGTTTCATTTTCCAGCAGATACTCATATCAAACATACGCAGAGAGCAAATACAATCAAGTGCAGACAGTTCAAAAGTATCTCTCAAACACATTGTTTTACAGTTACCCTCTGCAAAACAAAAACCCCTCCTCACCCCAAACGGATGGGGCGAGAAGGGGAAACAGGTCTGCCATTCATGTAGGAGTTCGGCTAGCAGTTTTATTAAAGTTGTTAACAAAAATAGTTAAACATTATTACAATTTAACATCTAGTCTGACAAAAGGCAAATCAATGAAAAAAATACAAAAAAGTAAAAAAGTGCACTACCCAGTCCAGTATTTTGCTTTAAATTCATGTCACTTACAGTATACGAAAAATAAACCCAGAAGTGTAATTACTTTAAAATACACCGCTTCCATATTTCAGTATTTTACACATATATTCTATAGTGGAAGAGGAGATCTCTTAAAAAGTTACTCTTAAAATATTGAGGTGCATATACCAAGTGGGATAGACTTGGCAAGTTAAGTTGCAGAAGAGAATCCTTTCAAATTTGGCATTTCACTTACATACCTTACTGTGCCAGCAAGATCTGTAGTACCTAAACCTTCTAGTAAGAACAGTAATTTTGTTTAATGCAGATTTACTAATACAGACTACAAGAAATGGTGAGGTCAGCAACTCTATGGGATCTTAAGGAGATACGAGTCTTGATTTAGTTGTCAAATGGAACAATGTCACAACAAACTTTTAAGGCCATGTTTTATTTGCTGATTAATGGACAAAAGGCAATAGATTTCCCCCCCACTAAATATTTTCTTGAAAGTCTGTGCTCATAAAAATCATGAAAAGTTGGAAAGACTTAATTATTGAAACTTTAAATATATTTTACACAATCTTGTTTGTACAAAAATACAAGTTAAATACAAACATAAAGCAATCATGATAATTTTATGTAAATCCATTTTGTGATACTCTGTTATATATAAAAAAGTTTCTCAGCTCTGTCTCATTTGTGAAAAGATCAATACCAGATTGAATCACTACTGCCAAAGGGCCCTAAAAAGCACAATTTAGCATTAAATATGTTTTACAATGTAAGTACGATTTCCTGATTTCATCATCTAAAGACTGGCAAAAGATAGGGCAGTATGTCCATAAACCAACAAATAATTTGGCTACAATGTCATAAAACACAAACACACAAATCTGTACAATAAACCAGTACCTATGCAGTACAAACTAGTTACACACACATACACAGACATGGAATGGAACTTAGTGAGACGCCGTTTGTAATTCACTGTTCTTCAGCCTGGCATTTTGTCTTACTTCATCAAATGAATATGACTTCGTTACCTTTCCATTCTTAAATACTGTGTGAAGCAGGTCCTGCAAGAAACACCACTGTTTTATCAAGAGTGGTTTGGCAAACACAGGTTGCACAAGCTCAAAAGCAAGCTCACAAATCCAGCCTAGTAAGGCTGAAACTTTTCACTGTCAAGATACTAAATCTTTACAGCTTCTTCTGACACCTTTCACTAATGGTTACACAGGATAAAGGGTTAGGGTCACCCTATGCTTTGTGCTGAGTAGTCCCTTGAGTGTAGTATCTACACCTGGCCAAAGCGAAATTCAAGCTAAATACACCTTGCTAGAGCTGTTTGTGAGAAAGGTAACACTCAACCAGTCAAATACAATTCAATTACAGAGGCTTATATTAATTTTTTTTCCTCTAGAAAAACAAAAATTAAATATCTTTCTTCACAGTGCCCTTTGCTCATATATTTTGTAAAACAGCATATCAGGAAGGGCAATAAGCACAGCTGGAAACAAAAGTCAGCACAGCAGCAACACTGAGCAGTCCCTGCACTTGGTGACCTACTGCGAGGACCTGTGGCTTTAGGGAAATGGCCCCAAAGAATGGTACATTTCCCTGTCGTTTCCAGGGAGCCCCAGAACTGGTAACACATCAATGACCCTCTCTAATTCCCTGGGACCAAAAAAATTTTCATGAATAATTTCACCTGTCAAAAATGAAGGGAAAACATATTGCCTAATTCCAGAGCCAAAGTCTTGTAGTTCGTGTTGAAGAGATTTCTCACCATTAAGTCCTTCCCTCTCTACATATACATGAATGTTCATCATAAACATATGTAAATGAATATGTGCATAGAAAAGTTTCAAATTTATATAAGATCTTTGTGTCCAGAGCAGAATATCTTCAGTGTGAGTAACTCAGGTTTTTTTTTCATCTTGAAATTTCTCAGAGATCTAAGTTTTGTGTGTAAAACTGTGTGCCTTGTAGTACTCCTCTGCCTAGTAGCACAAAAACAGCTTCTGTATACCAGAAAATTTTCAACTTCTGAAAGCAGAAGTGCAATTTGACAACTTATTTTCAGTCCTCTTAACTTGGCAAGAGACTCAACAAGTTTAATGATTCACGGTTGGACACTGAAACACAAGTCATATCAAATTGAAAACCTGAGATCAGCATAAAGTTTGTACTTATTTCACAGAAATAGCATTCCATTTTGCAATTGTAAAGAATTCACACAGAAAATGAATTCCTGGTTTAAATTTACATCTTTAAAAACTGTGGAACTACTCTGTGTACAGAACATTAACTCCTGAAGGAGCTATTTAAAAAAATCTCAGTGGGGAACTAGAAACACATTTTAGTTACCGCTGTCCCTTTTCCACCTCCAGCTGGGGTCACTACTCAATTTATACAATATAGGCCAAGCAGAACTACCTGGCCAGTATACATTCCGCAACACTGAGACAGACTTTAGTTTTGGGGAAAAGCAGTAATGTTCTCATGTTTCTGAAGACAAAAGAGAAAGACCTGTAATTGTAAAGCCTGAACATTCTACTGTCATTCTAACATTCTGCTGTTATTGAATTTGGTACTGAGGTAATTTTTGAGGTAATAAGATGGGAGTTGAACAAAATGACAAATCAGAAATAAATTCTGAAATTAAGTTATAACCTGCTTTTTCTCGGTCTATTTTTGCATGAAGAATGATGCAATAGATTTTGAAAACTCATACCTGCCCATACTCTTCAAGATCTCCCTTGCCTTCCTCAAGTGTCACATACTCTCCAGCAGGTGTCCTATGCAACGACAGCCGTCCTTTCTTTGACCTTTTGTTGGGATCGGCTACAGGATCTTTGAAGACATTTACCTAAAAGGAAGAGCATTTTTTTAGGAGGAAAGGGCTTTGTGGGACCTAATGCAGATGGTGGCAACATAACAGGAAATGTCAAACGGGTTTTCAAGTGGGGAGGCCTCTACTGAAAGCAGAGTGGTACAAGTTGTACAGAGACATACCCCAAGGCCGTTGGTCACCACGTAACTACATTTGAAGGAACAGTTTAATAGGTCTCTGGTTAGTTTCTGCAACAAAGCTCCACCAGATCCAAAGGCAATATTCTCAATACTCCATTTATTCTTCTTCATTCCCTCCACAATCTAATAAGAAAAAGAAAATTATGATGGAACATACTTTTAGGCCGTGCCATTTTCCCACAAAAATATTATACTACTTAAACAAGATGCTTTTACAGACAATTAAGCCAACTAACATTCAGTTTCCAGGAGATGTTCATAATAATTTGGTCAATACTTGGCACACTGTTTGCATTTTTATTTACAGTTCCAGCATGGAACTGGAAAGCTTTTGCTGTAACACAATTATCATGCCAGCACATACACTTCCCAAACCAGGGTGGCACAGTAATGCAATGCCCAAAGAAACATAGCTCTAAAGAAAATAAAAGACTTCATGGGAGTATTTCAGAGCCTTCCAATTATTCAGCATTATGGGAAGACCTGGAAGCAGAGCCTGTATCCTGAAACAACGCAGTCCTCCTGCTCAACTCCAGAAAGTTATTACCCTCTCTGACCAATGACTTGAACAGAGCAATTCTCTTGAAAATCACATTGTCTAGAGTAAGATCAGCAAGTTCAAAGATGAGAAGTAAAAATACATAAAACTGCTCAAAGAGTTTGCTTTGCCACCTTCTCCGGCAGGTATGGATCAATGTAAACTGCACTGATAGCAACAGTCAAGGTAACAGTTACTGTATCATTTCCCTCCACCCTCATTCTACCCAGACAAATGTGACATCCTCTAGCCTGGAGTAATGGGAGCTCATTAAGTCATGCTCATAAAGGGCCAAGATTTGTTTCCTTGACTGGTTACCCTTATGACAGCCTGAAATGATGGTTATAGCCCCACAACAGGAGTTCAAACTCTCTTCTCCTAACATTTTACTAAAAAAAGCAGGTGAGAAAACCAGAGTGGGTGAGATAGCAAAATATCATCCATCCAGAAAAACTGGAGGGTGAGAAGCAGAATGGAAGGACATAATCTATGGGGAACAGTGCAGAGTTTCAAAAATCAGCATAGTCAGAAATCTGGAAATATTTTGGGCAATCTTAGCATCCTGCATCAAGAAGAAATGCCAGAGTAACACTGAATAGGACTGTTTCAGGAGCTACTGATGTCAAACTGCTTTTTTAAGGGACAGCTAGGGCTCATAAGAGGGGGAAAAAAGATGAAAAACACAATTCCAATTTCAGACAGTGACAAACTGGTAGTGTAAGCAAAAGAGCACACTAGTATTTTGTTTATGCACTTAGTCACACGCAGACTGTCTTCACAGATACTCAGTCGGAATGTCTGACAGAGGCCAGTCAACAGGACACGGGGAAGCAGAGTCACAACCTTCTGAGGGCACACTGAACACCTTCCCACTACATTTCTATCAGAGATTTCCCCAGGAGGAATCTTATCAGTGAGTTTCCATCATTCCAATGGTACCACCTTACTCAGCCTCACTTGGCAGCTCAAGCAAAATGAATCTCAATCTCTACCACCATGAGCTTGGAAGAGAACCCTTTGAAAGCTTTGTATCCTGAACAAACACTCTCTTAAATATGTGACAATCCTGTGGATTTTAGCAGTAGACATCATACCCTCTCAGTGACCAAGAACAAAAGAAATTTTTATTTTCAGGTGATTAGACTCTCCTGGAAGCAGTTAAAAGAGGTACTCAGGGAAGACAAATGATCGAAATTAATTAAACTCTCCTTTAAGCACCTCAGAAGTAACTAAAGCTGACAAAGGAAGGGTAAGAAAGGGTATTTTGTATACCCTCTACTTGAGAACAATGTCTAGTGGTGCCAAACGAAATGAGATTTAACTGGGCCTGGATATGGACTCTACTTATCTGTGCTGTCTTTTAAAGAGGCAAATGTAGGTAAACTCCACCTGGCCTCTGGTTCTGTCCAGACCCTGAGCAAGCCTGAAGCTATGTGAACTGCTGGCCAAGCCTGAGCCAATGTGTTCTGCTCACCTCATTGGGCAGTTGCAAAGGCAGGTCTGACACTGAACTCACTTGAACATGTCTGCAAGATACAACTACCTGGTATAAACAACATCCTACACCAAGGCACGTGATGCTGAGACTTCATGTTCACTGATACCTGCAGGTTAACAGATGTTAGTGCAAGTACAGCATAGCTGGGCCATGGCTGCTTAACCCTCTTGCCTGGATGAGAAGAAACGTGAACCCCCTTTCAGCTCGTGCTCCTGCTCTCATTTACAGATGGTTTGTTCATCTCGTGCTACAGGCACAACTCCTCACTTACCCTGGGTGAAGAACTGGCTTCTAGCTTTCCACTCTCTCAAGGGATTTCCTTACTTATACTGATCTTCATCTAGTGAGGAGGGAAAGGGAAATCCAGACTAAGCTGAAAGACAGCTCTGACTGTACCAGTGACCCACAGCAAAGGCCCAGACACTGTTATTTCCTTAGGTATGGTGGAGAGATGGCAAACACCAGTAGTAATAGGGAAGAAAAAAAGGGGGAGATCTGAAAACACTGAAGCCTCCCCCGAAGGAAAACAATACAGAAGAATTTTTTGTTTCACACTTTCAAGCCTATCCAGGGAGAACAATTCAGGTGTCAAGGTTTTGACCAGCTTTCTCTGACCATTACAAGCATGATTAATACATCAACTGTGACTCCAGATTAGAGGATTTATTTTGTATAAAAATTTAAAGACATCTGGAAATTGAATGTTCAAAGTAAATCCTTTGAAAGTGTAGTATATTGTGGAGTTAGCAGATTGGAATGATTTTTAAAAGTAAAAATGCAAAGGAAGTCATAAAAGTTTCCTTACCTGTTCTACCAGCATCCCCTATTAAAACAAAGAATTTTAAAATCCAGTTTATACTCTGAGTTGTTTTCTATATTGTTGTTTCAGCTACTTTGGATAGCTAAATTAGACTATTGGTCATTACCCATTCTAGATTTTCCTACTGTACCCATTACCTTTCATCTGATCTGTAACAATAAATCATTCCTAGAATTGAAAGCTGATACTTTCAAAAAGCTGATGGAATAATTGGAATAAAAATCTTGCACAGGCGACAGGAAGAGGGAAAAAATGGCCACAGTGATACATTTGTATTTGTTCATGTAAATTCCTTTTGGAAAAGAATGAATTATACTTCAGTGTTGATTTGGTTTTGGTGTGTTGTTTTGTTTTGGGTTTTGGTTGTTGCTTTAGGGTTTTTTTAATGGTATGCTATTATCCAATCTTCCAAAAGTCAGCATGGTAAAACCTGGGGTTTGCTGACATAGAAAGATGAAGAGATTAATGATATTTAAATAAAACTAAAATTAGGTTACAAAATTATGGTCATTTTGCTCCAACATAATTTGCTGCTGTCAAATGAGAAATGTCACTTTCCTTCCTGGCCATTTCTCCTAGCTCAAAACAACAGCTTGTTTTCTTCTGTATAGTGCTGGTGAATATAAGCCCCTATTTGGGGTACAATTTAATTCACTAAAACACAAAACTGATTACTTTTGGTTGAGTTAGTTTGCTGCTACATGTGTGGTCTAAATGATTTTAATGACTAGCGGTTCAATGACCAAAGCTGACATGAGGTACAGCAAGATTGGAGTCAGGAAGGGATGAGAAGGTGCCACTAGGCAGCAGTGATCTGTCTGCTCTGTATGTCTTGGAGAACTGAATCTTCTGCTCTCTTCTATTACATGTTACAGGTAGACATCTCATAATCAATTATAGCTTCATAAGGAAAATATGTAAACAGGCAGACCATCTGAACAAAGAATTGCTCATTCTGCCTCTCATCCTCTCCCATTAGCTGCTGCAATTGTTTTACTGCTCTATTTAGAACTTGGAGAGCAGAGCATTTTTCACTCTAGTGCAAAGATTTTTAAATACTTGCTTTAATATTTTAATTAGAATCAATGCTATATGATATCCTTGAATTTTGTCCAGTATAACTTAGAAAAAGCAACCAGAGTACCTTACAAGAAAGAACAGTCCAGTTTCTGTCCTCTCACAACTCACTAAAATCTCAACCATAACATACTTGCCTAACACAGGCATCAGTCCTGTTAGACCGTTGTTCAGAACAAGCAGAAATGTTTTTCTTCTGTGTGGGTTTTTTTTTTCTTTAATAGAGTGTCTTCCCCTGCTATCTAATGATAAGACTTTCTTTCCAGCTATTAACCTCTCATGCTTGTGTTCTGTTAAGCATATTAGCATAGTTATATATTCTCAAAAAGCCACATGGGAAAAAAAAATAAAATAGAATTTGCTTTAAAGGCCATTGGAGGGGGGAAAAAGCTGCAAAGCATGACTGTACTATAGTTGGTCTATCAGGTCACAATCTCAGTATTAACTGCTCTCTGGGGATCTGAGTGACAAATCTGAGTTGCCACTGAGGTTCACATTATGTGCCCATGTTAGACATGCAGATAGCTTCAGACTAACTAAAACCCAAAACTGATACCTCCCTTGCTCATAATTTTGAGGAGCAGCAAAAGTCAGCTTTGCTGAGAAGAACCTAAGGATGTGTCAGTCCAGAAAGCTAAGATAAATGTCAATAAATTCAAGTAAAATTAAACTTAAGTTTATTCAACTTATTTCTGGTTTTGAACTCTAATACAGCTGAAGATGAAAGACTCAGGACAAACCTGACAGTCAAGTCCTCTTCCTCTTACATGCCCTTTGTCAACTGTAGTTACTGCAGTCTATACCTTTATAACCATATTGTATTACCTACTGTCTACCTCTAGTTAACAGTGGTGAATTTGTGACTTGTTTCAAGCATGCAGAACCTACTAAATAAACAAATTTATGTCTCGGTAAAATTGCAATTTTGACTCAGACTATAGCCTAATCTTTTACACATATTTTCTGGCTTTTTAACTAATCCTTATTCTGCTAGTTGCCCAATCAAGGAACTTGCCTTCTTTACACTAGGTTTTAAAAAGTCTCCTTCAAAACTATACCTTCAATATGTGAGGACAAGCAGACTTCAGATGGTATATAACTGATGAGCCAAAACAGTTAATGACTACTATTGCTGCAGCACAGTGATCATGCAGTGTGCCTTAGATATCAATGAAAGGACCAAACACTGCCACATTTTGATCTCAATTAGACTTGACAAGCATGATGAAAGCAAACAAAAAGAGAGACAGTGGAAAGAGAAGGGTTACAACAGGGGGATTAGAAAATGCCTTTTAGGGTTTTTTATGCATCTTAATAATTTCCTGTGGAGTTTTAATGAATTTGTTTTATGCATTATGAAATCACTGCCAGTGTCTGGAATGAAGGGTGGGGTCAGCAATCTCTGCTGCAATATCTGACTAGTTGTAACAGAGTCCAGATTAAATATCAACCTTGCCAGTGTCACCCTGACACGTGAACTGGATCTCCTACCTCCTGCAACGTGTTGATATCCACACCATCCCCTTGAATAACTCTGAGATATGGTGGCAACAACTTATAGCCTTTTGAATTCTCTGTAATGGGAAACTTCTTCCCCAAGATCTCCAAGACCTATTGAAAAGGGAAAGAAGACAGTTCAAAATTAAAATAAAAACCTGCCATTCCAATAAACAATTTCCACATTTGAGTCATGCTTTTTCTAAAAAATTAAAATAAATCCATAAATATACCCATACAGTCATGCTCTAAATCTACCCACACAAAGAAAAAGCATGCCAGCCATTGTGGTGGAAGCCCTTAAAGCAGTCACAGACAATATGGTCTTTAAGAACTTGCACCAGAGAGCTAATCAGAACCATGCTACCCCCCCTTTCTCCCTTTGCTTGCTGTGACTTTGTATTATTAAATGTGTCAGCTGAAGATTCTGCTCTTCTTTTGACCTCCCTTAAGATGGTGGATGAGGCTTTCAGTTTTTTATGATTTCATAAGCCACAAATATTTAAAATTAAACACTTCAGCTAGGAGTTTTCCTTATCTCTGTTAAAGGTCATTCAGAGTTCCTATTTGTGATATGCCACTTATCCCAAAGGAAAAAAAAAGTGTTAAAGCTGTACAGATCTTATTTGATAGAGTACCAATGTAACTAATATTGCCCCTACTTTCTTACTTGGACAGTGCTGACAGTTAGTCAAATTCAGAGGTATCAACAGCTTTTATTATGCAACTGCAACAATCATTATGCTTTCTAAAAAGTAATGAGGCAAGAAGCATTTTTCAATGTGGAGTCAGTGCCACTGACTTAAACACACATCTTATAAAAGAGAAAAGAGGGTATTTGTAGCACAAAATAGTGGATTACATTAACACGGGATGCCAAGACACCTAAACTTAGTAGTAAGAATTGTTATTGGCCTGGCATTTACTAGCACTCAAGTTGTTTCCCATTGCATTTGTTAAGTGACAGAAGTTTCTCTTTATAAAATCATTCCAACATCATTACATCAGCAAAACTAGTAAATTGTAAAGGCTTCAAGAACCATATGCAAGAATGGGGTTGATGAAAAATATGAAATTATTTGGACTGCAAGAGAGTTTCTATATCTATACTGAGGTGAAGAAAACATTTACATTTTTCATAGGTCCAAATTAGCCAGCATCAAATATATACAACACATACCAAGTGCATACCAAGTTAGAACATTATATGTTTGCTAACCAGTCATTACAAAACAAACAATTGCCCTCCCAATCTTGTATACAAATGGCTTCAAGAAAGGATTACCTTTAGAACAGTGTCAAGGGGATTCCCAGAATCTGGTCTAATAATAAGCGGTGCCTCTGGACTTCGGGCTTCAATTATATGCCTTAGGTCATCACCCCATATTTTTTCACAAGCATTGTAAATGTCGTAGCTGTCACTAACCACAGATACAGGCACTGAAGAAAACTGTGTTACTATGTGTTCAAAAGCATCTTTTTCATGATCTTTCCCCCAAGCTGTTATGGTACTGCAAAAGCAATTGAAAAATTCGTATTAGAGTTGCATTTACATGTCATTCTGTATTTCCTACCAGCAATAGTTCAAGACGACGATAAGCAGTATGATTACACGACAGCAGAGACTATGTGCTTATCAGCTCTGTGTTGCATGGATTATAAATACATTATATACTAAATAAACAAACTTAATTCAGACAGGGAACTACAGATGCAAGAACATCTGCTCTGATAACTTCATCCTACAAAATGGAAAGTTGAGAATGAAGCACCTCACCATATGTTAGAAAAATCTAAAGAAGAAAATAGAATTTATTTTCTTTTTTAATAGTGACATAAAACAAATATTCTCACTCATACAAACATTCTTCCAGAGGGACCTCAGAACATTACCCTTGGTACAAGGCCACAGGCAAGCACATAAACCAGAGCTGCTGAGAGCAGTAGTAAGTTACTGAATGAAGTTGATCTGCAGTAGCTGCTCTATACATGGTTGTCACAGACCAGCTGACATAAGTGACTTTGGTAACTTGTGTGCAAAACCTAAAAATGCTCTCATGCACAGCATAAGAGTCAGCGGGCATTGAATTTTTACCTTAAAATTCCAGCATTATCTGCTGTGTGGACAAGTCCCAGATCATGGTAGCAGGGAGACAAACAAGCTTTATTTCAGAGAGGTTGGTGCATACTCAGAAGAGCCCTGATGACATGCCAGGGGCAGGCACCATGCTCACAACACCACCTTGTATTGGAGGTTGTGGAGTAGTACAACAATTCTGTAAAAATTTAGGTGTCTTGTATGAGACTCTTGTGTATTAACTTGGAAAGGGCGACTGCAGTCGGCATTTGGTGGTGCAAACTTCAGGTAGAGCAGTTTAAGCTCTCAGCTCTAATGCCACCACTTCAATATGCTGTGCAAAAGACACACGATCTCAACTCCATGTGTTTCCTTTTGCTTTCATTACAAAAAATTTTATAGTAGTTTGGGTCACCAGAAGTTTTAGACAAAAACTGTCATGTCTATTGATCAAGCAGGAGTTCTAGAACAGCACTACAGCAATGGAACGGAAAGTTCTATGAAGCAGTACTCCTTTAAAGATGACAACTACTCTAAAAGGGCTATTCATGTAAGCCTTTCCATTATCTGTCTTGCAATTCCAAGTGAATACTAAATATTTAACTGGGTTTTGTGCTCAATATGAAACACACAACCTTCTTTTATATTCTCATTTCAGTGTGTAGACATGCAACTGAAATTCAAGGATTTGCATTCACTCCCGACCTTGTACAGGACATGGACTTGAAAAAAAGTAAGAGCTCTCTCTCTCTCTCAGATGTCTGAGGTCAGTTTCCTTACTCTTAAAAACTCATTCACAATTCTTAGTGATATAGCAAGGATTCACCATTGCTAGTTATACTGATGGGAAGCTTGAGAGCAACTGCCTCTTCTGGAGGGAGAACATGAACTGTGGGAGTCCAGAACTGCAACTCACAGAGCTTGTCAATTTATGATTTTATATTTAAAACAAAATTTGAAGTTCATAATGTGAATCCTCAATATCTATAGACTGTAAGCCTTCAAACTTATTCTAAAAAGACACTGATAAGAAGGTTATACTTAAAAACATTTAAAACACATTTATAGCTAAGAACAACCATGCTACTTATGTGCCCCTAGAACATATAGAGGCATCAGTACAGAACTGCAGTTTCAACAGCTGGATCAGTCATGGCTAATACTTTATGGCATATTTCTGGATATAAAGATGGTTAAGAAAATAATTACATTTTGTTAAGCTAGTTTTAGAAAGGCTTAGACTAGTATCTTACCTGTGTTCAGCAGCTGGAACAGAATATCCTGGAACTGGATCTTTTGTACCATAGTACTTTTTAATTAATGCAATTCCTGCTACAGTGTCTGTTCCTTTGAAGTTCACCAAATGAGCCGAAGCTCCTATTCCTGCAGTCTTAAGAAGATGAAACTTTCAGTTTTCCATGCCAAATACAGAAGCCTAAATCCAGTCACCACCTAGCACTAGTTTGTAACAGCAAAACTCTGACTCAATTCCCACTTCACCAATGTTCTCTTCATTCACTTACACTGGGTAGACAGACAAAACTTCTCCCAGTCTAGTGCTCACAGTTCAGACCTCCCCCTCCACACACAGTCCAAACACAGTGCTCCGTGCATTCACAATTTCAGTGCAGAACAGGGCCACAGAGGTTAACAGACACGTGCTACAATTCTTCATAATTAGGAACAATTAGACTTTTCAAATTATTAGACAAGCAGTATTACCTCTTGTGAGGAAACTCCTCTATAGCCAAAGTCATGCAGTTTATATTCCAGTCCTTCCAAGCTGCCAGAAGTCTCCAGCAAATATTTGGCCAAAATCTTCTTCTGCTCTCTAGAGTTTGTAGCCACTGTGATTGGGTACCATGACTGCACAAGAATAGTCTAAAACAAAGTCCATCACAATATTAGGTGCATATTTCTTTGGAGCTCGACAACGCTCACTTGGCATTTAATCAGGCACAAAAAGGTCTATTTATTTTCATTCCCTGTTCAGAAAGTACTGATACCTCCAACAGTTTGCTTTAGGGCTTAAGTAATTAGCTTTTATAAGGTAGGCAAGGTATTGACCTTCTCAGGAGTTATCACTCACAAACTACTGATACACAGTTTCCCCCATTCTCCTTTTTTATGGATAAAAGTACTGCTGTGAATTTCCTGTACAATTATTATGATCTCTTGCCAGGTGGGAGAAAAAGGTGTGTGTAAGATGACTACAGAAAAGAATTAAAGCAGAAAATGAAAGTTGCCAGAGATTTCCTTTAAAGCAATACAGGGTTCAGCCATTAATTTAAGTGCATTAATATTTACTTAGAAAAAACATGTTAAATTTCCAAAACTTACCTCAATCCAATTTGTGAGCCAATAGCACTCTGGATCTGTGTTTTCTACTGTGAAAAGAACATTTCCTCTGGGAATTACAGAGCCCTCAGGAACAGCCTTTATTTCTATGGGAAGATGGCCATCGTATTTCTGTGTAAGAAACAGTAATATTGTTAGACAACAGGAAAGATTAGGAACTACCGCTCTTTTATTTAACTGCAATGGATAAAAGTCAGGCTGTGAGTAAATAAAAACTTTCTTCTTAATTTCTTTCAACTCTAAAAATAAACCCACCAGTCCAAATAAATGAAAAAAATCCATATTTATCAAAAAAGGACAAAATCCTGTAACTTGAAAACCAGCCTCTTCATCATAACAAATGATGGTTATCAGTTTTATTTCTTGGGCAAATTGAGCCAGGAAAGCTTAAGTATTCTATAAAAACACATAAGTTCTACCTACAGAACAAGAAGTATTTACTACTCATTTTCTTCAATGCTTTCACATGCAGTAAGCTAAAAAAAGTTTAGCTACTATCCAGATCTTAAAAAAAACACTAGTTTTGCTTAGTATAGATGTGTGCTTTGTTCATTTATTACAGCAGGATCCATTTAATAATTCTTTTAGAGAATATTTTCATCTCAGTTACTAGACATGAAGTCTCATACTGGAATGTCACTCTTTCATCCCCAAAGGACTAAACATTGTGTGAAATATGCCTTTTGAAAAAGAGTAACCTGCAAATAGCAACTCTAGAAGAGTAATTACAACTTTCTGAAAGAGCTCTGCAAGCTGTACTGGCAATACCGAAAATGTTTTGGATGGTAATGTATTTTGACAGAAAGCTTCCCATGAGATATCCTGTTAAAGGCAACAAAAATTGCACCAATTCAGAGAAATTACAGATTCATAAGTAGCATCAAAACATATTCTCCAGTACTCAACACACATGAGAAATCTCTTCTACCTTACAGTATAAAAGTTTATTTGAAAATGTAATAACCTGAAGCAAATTGTGTTTATATACCATATACCACACAGGGTCTAGTTGTCAGACTTGGAGATACACAGATTAACAAAAGACAACAAAGCCTTCCAAAAGGCTCAAAATCATTTATTAATGATTCAATGAAGGCATAAGTATAGTTAAGTGAAAAAAAACCCTGACAGATTTCAAAGTTGCTGTAGCTGTTGATTTTGTCCATGGAAAAAAGTGATATGATCATGCCATAGCTCTGTATTAGAGCCCTTTGCAAAAATTTTGGATAGACTTGACTTGTACAATTCAGGGCTTCCATCTCTATCACTCATCATCAATTCCTGCCAACTTCCAGCCTTTACACCAGCCCATTGTTCTCCAGGAAATCCATTCCTTTCTTCCACCCCTTCACCCTATCAGTATTTACCCACTCATTTACTCTCAGTACAAACTGATATGTGTACATTTCAAATTCATTCTGGCACTTCACTCACACAGCCACTGCACCCTCCACTTTACCTACCACACCTGAGGCAAATGAGCTAGGGAGAAACAGTGGTAGGTGTGTGAACATACACTGGAATTCAGTGAGCAGAAGCAGGGACTCTGTGCACAAACACCCAAAGAGTATATACACTTCCAGTTTGAGAGCCACCAGCAACTGAGATCAAGACATGAAAATCATGTTTGGGTTTTATATATATAAATATATATACATACACACACAATTTTAATAAGAAAACCTGACAGAGGAATAAACATACACAGAAGGTATGCAGGAATGCTTATTTTGACTAGACCAAAAGTTGAATGGACTTAGTCAAGCCACATTACAACTCAGTGAGGATAGGCATGCAGCATTAAAAGTGTATTAATTCTGTTTATCCAAAGAGGGATCAAGCTTACATTAACACGGATGAAAGCAGTTCACAATGTATAATGTAACCTAAACATAAATAAGGATTCAATTCACATTTGTAGTTGTTTGAACTAGATGCAAGTCCTCTACAAACCTCTCCATAACTCTCTCAGAAAACTGTGCTTATTTACCTTGCTGCCATTTGCAACATTTAGTTGAAATTCACTCTTCTCTTGCACACCTATGGTCCACCCCAGTGGCAGGATGACATCCAGATATATTAATTGACAAGATGCCATCATAAAAGTACATATAATTAGGGTATCCAGGGAAATATAAATGCAAAGGACTTAAAAGAGGGCTTTCAAAAGCCAAAAATATTCATTCACCAGAACCCACAATGAAACTTAGCATTTAATTAATCTGCAGAGATTAGTACAGCTCTGATGAATGCTATTAGTCTGAATCTGCTGCTTTTACAGAGAAGAGATGTTTGCAATTACTTGAAGTCTCACACTTTTTTAAACAAAAAGGGAAAAGGATAATTGTGGAAAGACTTAACTTGAAAGGTTTTGTGTGTCAGAAGTGCTCAAGCCTTGTATTTTATAATAAAGTTCAACATTCAGATCTCTGAAAAATTTACAAAACAACTGAACAAAACGTATATTTTCTGGAACTATTTATATACCCAAGAACTTGTAATGCTTTCCGCATTAGAGTAAAAATTGTAATGATTAGTTAGAGAAAGAAATGCAAATGATGCAGGCAACCAGTGAGTGCTGTATCACACATGGAGACCTGCCAACAAGCCCCCACTCACAGGAGTTGGCTGACAGCAGCCATAAATCCTTATTACCTGCAAAGCCACATTTGGCATCTGAAAGGATGAAAATTACTTTTCTCTAAGGAATTACAATTATATGATTATTCTTTGACAGCTGCTACTCCTTTGTACACTAAACATGAAAAGCTAAATTTATCCAGTCTTTACTATCAAGATTAAAAGGAGAGACTGTCATATTTATTCCACAGTTGATTCAGAAATCCTTCACAATGACCTCCAACTATTGTCACAATTTTTTTTTTTACCTCTAGAATATAGTTCCATCCCTTTTCATTGAAGACATCATCTTGAAAATGCTCCCTATATACTTCTTTGGCTTCCTTGATTTTCTCTTTGGTCACCACTTTACCTGGAGTTTCAGAAACAGATTAAAGCTTAGAAACTTACAATATTCATCAACTGATAAAATAAATAACAAAAAGTTATTAGGCACAGCAAAGTCACTTTGCCTTCAACAAAAATATGAAGAAGATGTCAAATGCAGAATGTTTAAACCAAACTTTACTTTCATTTATTATATAGAGATTAGGATGCTCAAGAAACCATGAGGGTAAAATACACTTGTGGTTTGCAGGTGACTCAGGAAAAATCTGAGATTATTACTCTTTTATGAGGGTCAAAAACCTGTCAAGAGGTTTAACAGTAGTGCTTTTCCCAGAGGAATGCGATGATTGTGCAAATTGGCACATGCAGCAAGGACATACCTAGCACAAGGGTTCAGCTGTGCCATTCCAGGGAAAACCCCCATGGAGAGACTTTGCAACCAAACTTTGACTGACCACTCTGTGATAGGAACCAAGAGATTAACCACATTATTTGAATAAACATGCTACTGCTGTAGGGCCAGTCATCTACCTTAGAAAACAACCCTCAGATTGCTAAAGACAAAAGAAACAAAATTATCAAGTGTTTTGATTATAATGGAATTTCAATCTTTGGCAGAATTGGCAGAGATGTTTATTGAATCAAGACAAAGACACGTAAGGCATATGACTAAAGTTTTCCTTTAAAGCTTGGCAGAAGGCAACATGCACTCAGGTCAGAACAGGTGATATTTGTACATAAGGCAAAAAAACCAAACGATCTTAAATAGCACCAAGGAATTTTCAGATGTTACTCTCAAAATTATCAGTATAAAAACCACTTTCACATGTAGCTGCCATACTCAATGATCTAAGCTGAGGGCCATCCAAAATTTAAGGAAAATTAAAATTTACTTTAAGTAAATTTAAAACCATTATTGGTTTACACAGTAAACAAACCAGCAAATACAGAACTGAAGTTTATGTTCAAAATGTAAAATGTATTTTCCATCAAATCTTCTATCTCCTTGTGACTCTATGCACAATTTTGGTCTCTTTCCATTTGTTTCAATTTTGCCCACTGAAGTTGGAACACGAACACCTCTTCATTTTTAATCCATCATTGGCATAAATAAAGATAGTAGAGAGGTGTCTGGATTAAGAAGTCAATACCAATTTATGAGGGTGGACAACTTTTTTCACAATCACATAAACATGTTATTATGCTTGTACTTGTGGTGTATCAGGATAACCTGGAATAGTTTCAACTATAAGATTACAAACTTGAGAAGAAGTTAGATATTTAATTAGAGGAAAGGTTTTACTGGAATTTGAGACAGTTACCTTTTAAATATTTATTCAGAATGTACTGCAAACCATAAAAAACCGTTTCTTCATATTTCACTTTCTTTAATTTGGAATTTTCAGTCTTCTTTTCACGGCATTCAAAGTAGGAATATACTTTGCTTGTGTTAGGTGGATATTGCTTGTAGTGTGTAACCTACATCAAGAAAAATTTGAGTAAGAACTCAAAACATCACTACAAAGCACAAGAGAAATCATATTTGTACATTAAAGCTTAAAAGTAACTCCCAGCTCTTCTGGACTGTGATTATTTATCCATTCACATGCTACGCAAGTATTTAGGGAATTTCCAGGTTTTTAACCTCCTTCAATTTTCAGTTCAAAAGACTGTCTTCCCTCTGTTATTCTTTGCTTCTTCATCAAGTCTTTTCCCCTCCCCTGATGACTTTGCTTTGATTAACTGGGAATGACACTGGCTAGGATTTTAGGAGCAGCACTGTACACCAATGTGCCAGTTCAGTTCTTAACACACTTTGGCCAAGCCTAATAGCCACAGGAAGCACAAAATTCCATGCCACTACCAAATACCTGCTTGTATTTGATGGAAGTTTTGAAGGCTGCCATCCCACAGCTCAGACAAAAGCCACCCAGACTGAAGAAGGCACTGACAATGGCCTTTACCCAAGTGTCCCATTCCCTGTGAGCAGAGTGAGTCTCTCAACCCCAGGTTACAGCAAACGCAGTTGACAAACCTGTTACTGTCAGTAATGCTGCTAAAATCTACCTGAGGTTTACACCTCCCCACAAAGTTTGCTAGATGGGCTTTTTTCCCAAATTTGAAAGAGTACACATTCAACGTAAAGGAAGCATGAGAAGTTGCTGCCAATGTGTATTACGTGGAAACTGGTCATACAATGTTATGCTGAATTCAACAAGTACAGCTTTTCAGAGCTCCTGATAGTAAATCTAGCCAGAAATTTACTTTGAGTAATAACAGTATTTGAAACAAGTACACTCTAAACACTTAAAAACTTAAATCTGCAAAATTTCATCTTCTAGTGCGTAAAAAGCAAACTCTGAAAAAATCCTTAATTCCATATTAAACAAAAAGAAGACACCATGACAGAAACTTCATACTATCAATGTTTAAATTACAGAATATACAAATCAAGGTAAGGCATCTCCAAAGCTGAAGGTATCAAGAGTTTTCTTAAATTCTGATGAGAAGTCTGTGAACAAGTCTATACGTTCCATAAGGAAAAACTGCTCCTATAGCTGAGAAAGCAACATCATAGATCAGAACAAAACTCAAATGGTGTGAAACTCATGTCTGAATTTTTTTCAAACTCCCATATTTACAGGTTAAAACATGAGTTCATTATACGTTTCTTGCTGTTACTTACTCCAAATCTTAAAAATTTGTTTCTAATACCACAAGGAATTTACCACAAGGAAGTGAAAAAGGGATAGATTTAAAAAATCAGGACAAGAAGGGAGAAGTGGTAAAACTATCTCTGACATTCTCAAAGAAAAATATTTGAAGGTTTGCCTTACCTGTATTCCTAAAACTGTACATTAAAGGATTTTAAAATGACAGTTTTCCTTCTCTCAAATGTCATTTAAATTTAGTATTTCACTGTTTGGACAATGAACTAGACCACTCAACTGAATTTTTTGGTTCTCCTATACAAGCACAAGGCTGTTACGGTTGTGTTTCCAATGCTGCAAGGAAACATTCAAGAAAGGTCAATTTTAAGACCATTCGATTCTCTTTACTTGTATGAGGTTTACAAGGCCAATCAAATAAAACCCAAGCTTGTCATTCCACATTTTCTGCCCTGACTTCAAACAAAGCATGGCACCACAGGTATTTAATGGAACACAAACCTATTCTGTTACAATTCCAGTCACTCAAAAGCAGAATGATTAGGAGTAGCAATGTTAGACCCGAAGACAAAACCCGGCTTTTAGATTTAGTTCTAGCTATTAATAAATGTCTCGCTTCACAAATTATAACATGTTCTTTCCTAGTTCCGTGCAGAACTTCCAAGAAGTATATCACACTGTCAGCTCACAGAAAACTCTCTGCTTGATATTATCACACTTAAAGGAAAAAAAAAATCCCCATACAAAACAAAAACACACACACACGTACCATCCTCTCTTCTTTACTATGGAGCAGACCAAAATAGGCTCCATTTGACATGTCTTTCTAACTAGTGGGTATATGAATACACAAACACACACACACACATATATATATATACACACAAACCCTTTACAAAAAATTATATTAAACGCACTCTAAGAAAAAGATCCGGTAACAAATCCTTAGAATGCTCATGCACTACAAAGATGAGGAGAGTGGGAACTCCTTGCTTCCCACTGATGCCACCAAGGTAAGTTACCGTAAGTTCATGAAAAATTTTGCTCTGCTTTACGACTGGGACTAGACTTTTCAGTTTATGATTCCAGAGTAAATGCTCATCACAGAGCCCAGCAACTGCAAGTGTACACAGCAGATGTCCCAGGACCAGTTCTCCAAATGAGTATCTCAATTGCTTGTGGCAAGCTCGAGAGCAAACCAAAGCAATGCTGCAGTTCTCACCACAACAGTTCAAACAAAACAATGAAAACTATATGTACATGACATCGGATACTCAGGTTTCTTTTAAAAAGTTTAATTATACAACTTACCAACTATGGGCAAGTCACTGAAGCCAACACCTATGTTGTAATGAAAATTTGTGTGATCCTCAGCTCACATCTTGAAAATATATCCAACTTTTGCAGTTCAAAGGCATCTCCTCCCGCTATAAGTTTCTCTCTGTCAAAATGGTTACAGGCCTGTCCTGGGTTAGTCAGGAGGGGTCAAAATCTAGGAAGTGACCTATGCTGCAGGAAGGGATATAACTTCCTTCCTGGGAGAGAGAGCCAGTAGCTAAGTAGTTTTAAGGATTGATATGTAGGTGAACCAATTAAAAAGTTGATCTGCCTTCAAGAAAAAAAACATATATAAGCAGAGTCCCTCTGAGCCTCTTCCTCTTTTGGCCTGCTGCTGCATAGAGAGGAGCATCACCTGCTTCTCTCCCTGGTAAGCCCCCCCCCTCCTTCCAAAGGAGGGAGGGGGGGGGGGGGAAGGGAGGTTTAGGGCGACCATGCAGCTGCAGCCAAGTATGGGGGAGGAACCGGCTGGAATTTTTGGGAGATTGTTGCGGTGGTTCGGAACCAGAGGACTTCCGGACAGGTTCCACGGACAGAGGGCTTCCCCCCGGAGCTCCCAGGGGCAGCAGTTGGACCACCAATCCACGGACCCAAGCTCCTGCTATTGGTTACTGGACTCGTCTGTTATGTATTCCCGCTCTGGGAAATTCCCTGTCACTCCATAGTTCATTTGTTGTTCTCTCTGTTCCCCTCCCCTCCCTAAACCCCATTTGATCATGTACCCCAGCCCCTCCCCTGTATTGTCCCCTGCCCTCATCCTATTGGGTGTTGTTCCTCCCTTAAATACCGATGTAATAAGCTGCTCTTGGCTCTTGGTCCATGTGCTCCCTTTGGAGGCAATAAACCTACCGAAATCACATACCAAGAGACCTCCTTCTCTGGTAGTTCTTTGCTGTTTCACCACGCTCCGGGGGCAACATCTCCCCGGACCCAACGCGGACCAGCTGTGCCCATTGTCGGCACTCCGAGGAAGTCTTCCCGATCGCGAACGACTTCCTAGGGTAGCGCTAGGACTCTGCTGCCGGTACCAGGGTGGGAGCGAAGCAAGGGAACGCAACAAAGTGGCGCACCGAACAGAGACTCCGACCTCTCGGGGTTCCCTGCGAGCGACCTGGATACGCACCAGCGGTCCGGATAGCGCCTTCGGGACGCCGCTCCCCTAGCAAGAACCTCGGCGTTCTAGTGGTGGACTTGCAGGGGCCGTCAGCAACCATTCTGCAGCGTCTGAAGTGTGTACGTTAGCTGAACGGACTGACGAGACCAGAGACCCTTGCTCTTTTGGATGTTTCTCCCTCCGGAGCCAGTGACGGCAACTGAATCCGGGATCGAGGAACCAAGACCTGCACGGAGCGGTGAGGTTTGGCGGCTGCGGAACGCGGTGGGAAAGGACCAGGATCCGCGCGCGGCGGCGAAGCTCGGTGCCCGTGATAGCGGCGGGAAAGCCACCGAGAACCGAGCGCGGACGGTGAGGTCTAATCCGCGATAAGCAGCGGGAATCAGGCTAGAGGGAGAGTTTTGTACCGTATAAAAAGAGCAAGGACGCTTTTATTCGGAGACAATGGGTATTAAGCTGTCCCAAGTAGAGCAGGAGTTTTATGTCCAAGTTAAAGAGACCCTAAAGTTAAAAAACGGGAAAGCTAATAAGAGGGCTTGGAAACGTTTTGTTAAATGGATCTTTGCCTATGTCCCTCTTGCTTCTGCTTCTTCTGTTAAAACTCTGAGTTTTTGGGAGTTAGTAGAAAAATGTTTAGAGGCAGTGGAGAGAGGGGGTGATGTTTCTGTCCGAAAATTTTTCCCGTTGTTGATTTTAACTTGTTATACTTTGCGTAATTGTCCTGAAAGTTCGAAATCCCTGACTCACCCACCCCACGTTCCTAATTCCCCTTTTCCCAATCCCTCTTCCCCGCTGCAGGGAAGCGCGCCCCTCAGTTCTCCCCGCTATGAGACTGATTCCCTCATAGCGAGCTTCACCCCAAACCCTTTCTCCGAGCCCACAGCCAAACTCGCGCCGGCTGCGCTCCCCCATTGTTCCGAGTTTAAAGATGGCGGCGGCCTCATGGCGCTGTGCCTACACCCCTGCGCCCACTGCGCAGTCTCACTCCAAAAGCCCGCGAATCCTCCCAACTCCTCCCACGGCTCCTTCCCCTTCGCGTCGATTGGCCCCGCGTCGGGTTCCCCCCCCGCGGCCGATGATGTCTTCGCGTTGGGTCCCTCCCCTCACGCTGGAGGTCCCTGCCCCAGCCCGAGGGAGATCACCACCCCACCCCGCGCCTGGACTGCTCATATCAACTGCAGTCCCACCCCTGACCACCGCCCACTTCCAGATCCCCACGCTCCCTCATTCACACCCCGGGATTGGGGGCCAAAAAGTGGGGAGGCTGAAGCCTGTGATGCAGCCGGTCAGCCAGACCCTGCAGTGGCATCAGGTGTGCACAGCCCTCAGGGTAACAACCCACGATGGGAATCACAGTCACCTGCAGCCTTGCGAGAGCCTAGCAAGGTGGAGAGAGAGCTTGGGAGAGATTCTCCTCACTTTAAAGGTGTGCTGGTCCCATCTGACATAAAAACAATCCTGACAGGCATTTTAGTTAAGGTTCAGTATCGGGTGTGGGAAAAGATATGGAAGCAGCAGCTTCAAAGCCTGCTGAACAGTTCTAATCACCCTCCACCTAAGTCTTCCACAGGCTCCTGGACACCACATGCTCCATCCCATTCGGGAAACGGATCGGCACCGTGCTCCTCAAAGAAATTAAAAGCTGAATCCACTGTGTCCTGCTCTCCATCACCACCCATGCCACTGGAGACCCCATCAGAGGCGATCCCAGATGACCAGTCACTTGAACCACGATGGCTGAAGTTAGTAGGCATCACAACTCTCCACCCAACACATCCACCAGAGCAGATCCAGTCGCATCCACCAACAGACGCTGCTCCACAGAGATCAGCGTGGAAGAGAAGGAAAAAGAAAACTCCAAACTTCGACAGTCATCAAGAAAAATCACTGAGACCCTTCTTCTTGATATCTTCCCCTTAGACTCTCCTGAAACCTACCCCATGTACCTCCCATACCCCAATCATTCCCAGTCCTGTAGAGAGACAATGATTTAACAATGTTTGTTTGTTTATTTGCAGATTTTCAAGACTTTGCTTTGGATTTTAGTTATTATCTTCATTGTACTAACAAATCACTTTCTTTAAGTAAAAAGGGGGAGATGTTGTGGTGGTTCGGAACCAGAGGACTTCCGGACAGGTTCCACGGACAGAGGGCTTCCCCCCGGAGCTCCCAGGGGCAGCAGTTGGACCACCAATCCACGGACCCAAGCTCCTGCTATTGGTTACTGGACTCGTCTGTTATGTATTCCCGCTCTGGGAAATTCCCTGTCACTCCATAGTTCATTCGTTGTTCTCTCTGTTCCCCTCCCCTCCCTAAACCCCATTTGATCATGTACCCCAGCCCCTCCCCTGTATTGTCCCCTGCCCTCATCCTATTGGGTGTTGTTCCTCCCTTAAATACCGATGTAATAAGCTGCTCTTGGCTCTTGGTTCATGTGCTCCCTTTGGAGGCAATAAACCTACCGAAATCACATACCAAGAGACCTCCTTCTCTGGTAGTTCTTTGCTGTTTCACCACGCTCCGGGGGCAACATCTCCCCGGACCCAACGCGGACCAGCTGTGCCCGTTGTCGGCACTCCGAGGAAGTCTTCCCGATCGCGAACGACTTCCTAGGGTAGTGCAAGGACTCTGCTGCCGGTACCAGGGTGGGACCGAAGCAGGGAACGCAACAGGAGATGTAGCTGACATGTCGGATGAACTATAAGAGACAGGGCCAGGCCCCTGATCCGGGCCAGGCAAGGACTGGGCCAAACTACATCCAGCTCAGGCCAGGCCCTGCCCTGTCACCCTGGACCCAGATGGCCCCACCAGGCCGAGCCAGCTTTGCAGAGCCAGGCACAGAGACTCTGAGTACTTCTGCCATCCAGCTCGGACCTTTTCAAACAGCCCGGCAGGGACCACATGATCGTCACACTGCCGGGGAGAGAAAGAGAGAGAGATTATCCATGCCTGGACTAAACTTACAGACACCCATCCTTCCTTGCACAGAGAGAGGAACGAGTGAGGACATCTACATAAATGCAGCATAGAGACTTTACAGGCAATGAGGAAAGCAGAACCAATGCCTAGAGGGAGGTGCGTGAGAAGTGCTTCAAGAGTGAAGCTGAAAACTCTTTTGGAGAACCATGGTTGGGCACTGAGCTAATAAACTCTCTGTAATATATGAAGACATAGTCCAAAGGGGGGATGTGAGGTTCTAATTGCAGCCAATGAACTGAAATACCTAAGTACAGACAAGTAAGTGTTGAAAAAGTACAGCCTGATGAGAAACTTGAACCAAGACAGGGGAGAGGCTGTGACCCAGAGCCCTGGTCCCGGGGGGGAATGCTAGAGAACCTGAGTTGTCAGGAGAACCTGTGTTGCTCAGCACAGAAGAAGGGATTTTCTTTGTTGCTGCAATTGAACTGGGCATCCTTAAAACAGGTACCCAGTGGACTGTTCATGACCCACCCAAGTGGCTGTGGGAAGGCTACTGGTGTGGGAGGGATCCACCATTAAGCTGGTCTTTCTTCCGGGTGGCAGCTGATGGTGAGGCTGAAGACCCATAAAAACTGTATTTTTCTTACAGAAAATCCATGGTGTAAACAAAAGAGACTTCTCTCCCTAAATGAACTGAAATGGGAACTATTTCAGAGGTGGTAAACTGACTGGAGGTCGAAGTGTTGTCAGGGAGAATGAAATGGAGAGGTGGGGAAAGGAGGGGGGGTCTGAGGAGTTTGTCCTGGTTTTCCTTGTTTCTTTTTTTTTCCCCTCTGTCTTAGGTATATCAATAAAGTTTCTTTATACTTTATAAAGATTGAGCCTGCTTTGCCTACTCCTAATCCTCATGTCACAGCAAACATCAGGTAAATTTTGGTAAGTGTGCTGGGATTTGGCCACAACCTTGAATAGGCGAACTGGAACCACTACAAAGCCCAAATTAGCTTACGGTGCTCAGTGCACACTGAGTTGATGCCACCTTTCCTTATTGCATTTAAGTACATTTTTAAGGAACTTCCTATTCTAGCTCTGCTTTGAAGCATAATCACAAAACACAGTGCTCTGGCTGCAAACCACAACTTGAGAGCTGAAATCAAGCTGAAATCCTAACAGATTTGTCCTTTATACAGCATACCTGGGGACACAGCTCCTCCTGACTACCTTGCTGAAAGTTTCAACCTAAAAAAATCCCGCTCAAGTTCCTCAAAACATTTCATCAAGGTTCAGCTATCTTTTCTGACATAAGACCAAATCTTAACCTGAAAATACATACTAGCTAGTGTCCAGAAAATAGTTACTTCTAGGGATTCAAACATATATGAAAATTTTGTGTTTCACAGAAATATAATTTTATTGATTTAGTTGCTTTAAGTACTTGAAGGAGATAAGGAACTAACTTTGCAAGTCATGTGTAGTATTCAATTATATTCTTCACCCATTAGAATCTATTTAAACAGTGAAAATACACATCCCTGGCAATTAAAATACTTACATCTGAGCAAACTTTACAGCTGTTATTTTAAATATGCTTCTTTTGACATTCCACAAAGCTTCTAGTTTTATTTACGAAGCTGAGACACCCTTTAAAATATTACTCAATATTTAAAGGCACAATCACAATCTTAAACGTACCACACTTACCAACCACTGCTTACTTGAAGGGGGCTTATAAGAAAGATGTGGACACACTTCTCAGCAGGGCATGTAGTCACAGGACAAGGAGTGATGGTTTTAAACTAAAGGAGGGTAGATTCAGACTAGATATAATAAATTTTTTTATGATGAAGGTAGTGAAACACTGGAACACGTTGCCCAGAGAGGTGATAGATGACCCATCCCTGGAAACACTCAAGATCAGGTTGGATGGGGCTCTGAGCCACCTGATCTAGTTGAAGATGTCCCTGCTCATTGCAGGGGGTCTGGACTAGATGGCCTTTGAAGGTTTCTTTCAACCCAAACTATTCTTTGATTCTATGTTGTACAGGTGTGTAAGAAGTTAAGCACAAGACCTACAGTCCCTGCTGAGTTATCTGACCATCTGTTTTGCTCCCAAGCCCCCAGACAGGGCACCATACTTATCCCAAATATCTGCCCACAAAATGTCACAGCAGCTGATTGTGTTAGCTGTCACTTCTGGACTTCTAGGACATGGGGAAAGAATACCCATCTGCCACAGTGGTCAGGAGGTTTGGCATGTAGTGAAATGCCTGGTGGTAAAAAACCAGTGTGAAAAAGGATCAAGGTCTAGGAGTGGGAACAGTTCACAGAAGACACAAAGAATGCCATTGAAAACTAAACAAACCAACAAGAGAAAACCCAACACTACACCATAAGGCACTTGGACAATGAAAACTATGCTTCAAAAAATGCCTGATCTTTCCTTGTTGTCTAATGAAGACTTGCATCTTTCTGTATCCTAAAGAAGAGCAGAAAGAACAACCAGAGGCAATGTACAATATTTGAAATTAAATTTTATGTGACTTACAGGTCGAGATAGTATTGATAACTCTATGCTTTCAGTCAGGGGATGACGACAGAAGCAGAACTTGTACAGACGAGCTCTTGATAAGTAGGAGTGACTATAAAGTCAGTAGGAAACCTTCTCTTCAGGAAGAAAAAAAAAAACCCTAACCAACAAACAGAAAAGCAAACAAAAGCCTCTACTGGGATTAAGAGACCCTTACAAGAAAACAACTCTCCCAAGTATCTTCAAAGGCCTTTTGATGTTTAGTTCAAAGGCTGTGTTTTAGATTTTGTCTATAAAACATATAACAGCCTTGGAACTACTACCTACAAGATTATGTACTATGACTGAAATAGAGCACTTTTATTCCAGTTGTGATAGCTCCTTATTAAATTTAATGCAAATAAAGGTATATTCTGAACAAAGAATACCTCCACAAGGACTACATCTATTTAACTAAATAAAGGTTTTTGAGAAAAAAAACATGAAGCACGAATTGCATTTAGATCATCTATCAAAAAAACACCCCAAACACTGAGTTAAATTTTATGAAAAAGGAATTAACCGGTATTCATCATAAAATAGGGATGACTGAGGTAAATGCTGCATTTTTCTAAGCTAGATAAGAAGACTTTTGGCATAAAAAAATAAATATTCTTATAATCTGCAAGCTTTGTTGGACAAAATATTGCATTGAACTTACTTTAAAAGGTTATTTAAGCCTATATAATTGAACCATTTGAAAACACGGGAAAAATAGATGTGATGTGAGAAGTCATGTATGGCCAAAATCTTCATTGGTGGTTAATTCCTGGTGCCACAACAGTGGAAATTAAAACCAAACCAAGAGCCAGTATGGTTAAATGATAAGTTTATTTGAACAAGAGAGGAAATGTCAGAAGAATCAATCTTTAATAACTCAAGAGAAAGGGCATCCAAAAACAGCAGGTAAAGTGCAAGATATTTTTGAGTTAAAAAAAAATAAATCTGAGTCAAGTACAATCTTGCTATTTTGATTATACAAGCTTCAAATTACCATTGAAAAAAAAGCCTTAGGGAGATTCCAGGCCCCTTAATAGAATGCATAAGATTGAGACAATGTTTAAGAATCAAAGTGAGAATATTGGGAGATATCTGCTCTTATGAGATGAGAGAGATAAGCCAATGGAGGTTATGACTGAATGATGACCTTGTACCACTTCTAATGTCGCTGTATTTGAGTTCATCCACCATTTCTCTATATGCATATTGAAAAATAAGAGAACCAGAGGTGAGAAAAAAAGAAATTAAGAGATCAGTCAGTACTATAACAAATAAGGAAAGCACATGCAAGCAACTGAATTCCTATGGAAGCTGCACATTATCAGCAGAGGTGCTATACATGACCAGGTTCACATTCATTTAAAACACAAGGTCAAGTGTAAGCACTAGAACTTAATGTAGTCTAAATTTCTCAGAGAAAATACAATGCTTAAAAACAGCAACATTTTGCAATAGATTTCTTTACCACTAAAGATTCTCATGGTTTTTGTTGTGGTTTAACCCCAACTGGCAACCAAGCCCGGCTTGTCACTCACTCCCTCTTCCCAGTTGGATGGGGGAGAGAATCAGAAGGGTATTAAGAAAACATTATGGGTTGGGATAAAGACAGTTTAATAGGGAAAGCAAAAGTTCTCTGCACATCAGCAAAGCAGAACAAGGAATTCATTCATCGCTTCCCGTGGGCAGGCAGGTGTTCAGGCATTCCCAAAAAGGCAGGGCTCCAGCCCGTGTAGCAGCCACTGGGGAAGACAAATTCCAATACTCCGAATGTCCCCCCCTTTCCTCCTTCCCCCAGCTTTATATGCTAAGCATGATGTCATGTGGTATGGAATATCCCTTGGGTCAGCTGTCCTGCTATCCCCTCCCAGCTCCTTGTGCACCCCCAACCTCCTCACTGGTGGGATGTGTATGGGGCAGAAAAGGCCTTGAGTGTGTGTAAGCAATGCTCAGCAAAATAAAAAATATCCCTGAATTATCAGCATTGTTTTCAGCACAAATCCAAAACATAGCTTCATACCAGCTACTAGGAAGAAAATTAACTCTACCTGAGTCAAAACCAGCACAGTTTTACATCCAAGATTATCACAAAAGAGATGACAAAATGCCTTATGTTTACTGTTTACACATTTGTGACTAGTCAGCTGTACTACTGGACATACTGCTGTAAGTTTCCTGTACAGTCCCAGTGTTCCTTTTGAGCAATGATGTCTCCGGGTTTGTAACAGGACCATGTGACTGCAAATCAAAACTTGGAAGATAATGAACCTAGAGAGCATGAAGATTGCATCTTACAAAGAGTGTCGAGCCAGAAGTATCCGATGCTTTTCCACTGACAGAATTACAGGAGATAAGAGAACACATTCACACTCCCACCATAAGATTTTAATTAAGGAAAAAAATTATATATGGACTACTGTAAAGAATATTTTGCAGTCATTAAGTACTAGTCAAATCTAGTAGGCTAAAGAATACCCATGTCTCTTCCTCACATATCTCTAGCCTTCTAAATAAAGACTATACAGGCTATCAGAGCCTAGAATAAACACACACTCACGTGAAGTGCTTCAGAAGTCAGTGCTCTCCTACATCCATGCAAAGTAAAAGAAGCAATTTGAAATGACAAATACTTAAAATTCAACATGTAAGGCATACAGAGTTAAAACATATACTTTGGGTTTCCTTGAAGCATCCAGGAAGAAATTAATTCTGAAACAGATCTCATTTACAGTCTAGATAGCAAGTCAGCTCCTCCTAACAGGTAATTGCATGGCAGCTTATTATAGCTATCAGCTTAATTACAAAACATGCCAAGCAATAGTAATAAATCTCATTGGAAAAAACAAAATAAGCTTTTATTACTCCAGCAAACAAGGTTCAGTCAATAGCCTTTCCCAACTTGCAGCTCATGGTCCATCCAACCCAGGCTTGGTATGTGCCAGTCACGGCTGTCTTCCCACTGAACAACACAGCTCTGCCAAGCTGATCCTCTCAGTACAGTTTCAGACTACAT
This sequence comes from Eopsaltria australis, assembly GCA_034509425.1. Taxonomy (NCBI): domain Eukaryota; kingdom Metazoa; phylum Chordata; class Aves; order Passeriformes; family Petroicidae; genus Eopsaltria; species Eopsaltria australis. The sequence continues at coordinate 225,826 of JAVTVJ010001277.1, read as the reverse complement.
ATACCCTGGAATATTCCTTGCCTGTGCAGAAATAAACAAATATAGGCTAAACAGAGCACTGGGAATCAAAGAGAAAGAAAATGTAGAGGAGGTGTATAAACGATGTCAGACAAGGCACTGAGGCGCGTGGACCCTTTCACTGGGGAAGGGCAGAGAGTGAACAGAACCCCACTGTCACAGAGGGGCAAGATTGCTATAGAGTATTGTATAATCTATGTATAGCTAGCTATAGATATGTAGCTATATAAATTGTGTCTTGCTATAGACACAAGACTAAGACACCACACAGCACAAACTGATTTTTCAAGGAGCCTGCTGATACCCCCTCATTTGCAGCTTTCTATCAACAAGGACTTTGACTTCAAGTACTTCCATTTTTCAGTAATACAAAGTCACTAGCAGAAAACTTCACTAATAGAATTGCCATTGCTATACTGCACATAAAGACAACGAGGTTCCCCAGATAACACTGCATTGATGAATCTCTAGAGAGTCTCATGGTCAGAAGAATTTAAGACTGCTGTTACTTATCAGCATGTTGCACACACACCATACCATATGCCCATGCCCAGACTCTAAGGGGATGGCATATAATTTCCAGCATACAGGAGGAATTATACTTCTGGGGGATTTTTAAAAGCTTAAGAATATGCAACAAAGTACACTGGAAGAAGAATCTAATTGATGTAAAAATATTTATCTTGTTATTGGGTTTAGAGATAAACTGTATAATTTGAAGCCCAGCCTCAAAATCTTGGAGCACTTGTACAATTGAGTAAGCTCCAGTCTATAATGGAAGCTCGGTACTGGAACCAGTGCATATTCACCTACTGGGAACTACTCCCGTCTAGAGATATTGACTTTACTAGCAACCAGCATGATACTCAGCAGTTTTTCAAAACATTTTTAAGATTTTGAAACTGAATATTTGATAATCTCTGTTATTTAAGATGAAATGTCCTATGATGAACATGCAGACATGAAAATAGTGTAGAAGGAGAGGAGGCTGGATTAGCTCTCAACAGACAAATCTTTTCCTACCAAATTACTTTGTTTCTGAAATTGTATAGGCACTAAATCAGTAATGAGTTGTCTTTTCACCCCAAATTTCCAACTGCAGCAACAAAGAACTGGGACACTGGAGCTAGTACTCAAACTAACAAGTTGTGACAGATATGACCCTGAGAGACCACAACTTTTTTCTGATGGAAACTGCCTAAGCTAAGGTTGTACCGCTCAGTATGGTCTGCATGCATTTTTTTCTTTCACAGCTGTTTATTTATATGTGATTTTTGTCCCCAACATTAGCTTGTATGGATTGGCATCTACTGCAATTGGATCACATGTAAACTTCTGACCTGATCCATGTTTTTTCTCAGCCTAAATGTTATGTACAGACAGTTCTGCACACACAAACAGATGCTACAGTTGTGGATACAGCAGAACTAGCTAAAAAAAGGAGAGAAAAAAAGAAAAAAAACCCCAATCAATTATCACTTTTGTTTTAATTGCTAGTAGGAATGCTTGGTAACTCCTGTAAAAAGCTTGGCATTGCAAACTACCAGATATTTTAGTGCAATTTTATTGAAAGTGCTCTCACTGTGTTCCATTGATTAGGAAGTGACAGTACTATCCAGGGAGAAGATAAGCGATGTTTGCTCATATTACCTAACAAGATAAAAGCAGCTACTTGTTTAAGCATTGTTCTGAGACACTGGAGCTCCTAATGTTTGGAAAAAAGCATATGGAAAGACAGACAACTTGAACAGCCCTAACAAAGCAACTGAGGGGGGCAACTGTTCTAAATATAATATAAAATGCTCCTAGCTGCCATGGAAAACCTCATCCAAATTAGTTTTTAAACTGGAGGAAAAAAAACCCAAAAACAAAACACCTCAGGCCTTTATTTGACCTCTTTAAGATTGCTACCACTCCAAGTCACCTGTACTATGAAACAGCAAACAAAACAGAAGCAAACTCGTTTTATGTCACTCCAGTATGCTACACGACCATCAATCCTCGAGCACACCCAGAGAATTTAAAAGTAGTGTGGAAATTAGATTTAAAGTAGATACTGCTTAAACTCAGACCTGCAGTATTTAATGTGATTAGTCTCAAACATGGAAAAAAGTGTATCTTCCATATTTGATTAAGTTAGATAACAAACACTTAAACCTATTTCCTAGAGAGCACTGTGGCCAGATTGCACCCTGCATGGAAGCAGCTTTGTGAGCCCTCACTCGCAGTGTCAGGATGCCCTGATTGAGCTGCTCCAAGATTGATCAGCATCTTCCCACCTTCCAAAACCCTTTCCCACAAACAATAACTGCAACAATAACTGTTAACTTTCTTTACGTCTTGGTGTAACATATAGTAATAATAACAGTAATGAAAATAATAGTAATAATAATATCATCACAGAGGAGCCAGGAAAGGCGCAAGTCAGCAACTGGAGTACATACTAAGGTTTGTACTTCGGTAGTTACTCAGTAACAAGACCTGGTCACAACATAGCTCTTGCGTTTTCAACTCCTCTGTCCAGAAGTACCCTCATCCCTGAAACTCATCCCAGCAGCCCAATGTTCAAAGAGCTAAAACACAATAAATGCTCTACAACGATAACCAGGACTGTTATTGTAGTTTTGTTGAGGCCACCAACAACCTCGCTGACATTGCAATGCAGCTCCTGAAGAAATAAGTGAGTGGTCCAGCCTAGGAGAGGCCAGGCACGTGTGTCCAGCCCGGCGGGGGAGTCACTCGCTGACTGTGCCCAGGCTCGAGAGTCTGAACGCTGACATGAGCGCGGCGCTGCGCAGGGGCAGGACTCGGGCCCGGGTACACTCGCTGCGAGCGCGTCAGGAGCAGCCGGGTCAGAAAGCACCGGCTCCGAGCGCGGACAGGGCGCCTGCACTTTGCCTCTGCTGTCAGCACCGCTATTTCCAAGAAACGAAGGGAGGGCCGTGCAGTGCGACTCCCCCCTCTGAACCGACACCTCGCCCAGCGAATGTGACACTGCAGTGGCCGGGAGCTAAGCACAGGGCTAGAAAACACGTATTTAGCGCCAGCCGGTTCCCGGAGCGCGCTGCATCACCACCAGGCACACACTCGCAGGCAGCGACCGGCGCAAGTGGAGCAAAGCGGGAGGGACGAGACGCTGGAGAAGGAAGGAGCGAGTGCTCCGCGGCAGCGACATGTGCGCCCCCTGCGACCCCGGTCAGGGCGGGAGAACGGCGGCGCCCACCCCGCCCGCTTTCACTTTCTTTTCTGGCCCCACCGCCGCCCCCGGCTGCACGGCTCCGGGCACCCCGGGGGAGCGGCTCGGGGCTGCCGGGGGCGACAGGGGCAGCCCCAGCCAGGCCTCCGCTGTCCCCCCCGCACCGCCCGGGTGAGGCCGGGCACCCTCACTGGCGCCCCGGGGGACCTCTCAGTCCCGGTCAGGCGGGCAGGGGGGCCGGTGGCGGCGGGGCCGGCCTGGCTCGGCGCCCCGCAGATGGCGCGCCTCGGCGGGTCCGGTGCCCGCAGAGGTTACCCACTCTCTCCCGCCCAACTGCCCGTGCCCACCTTGTAGGAGTCGGTGGCGAGGAGGATGTTGAACTCGGCCCCCACCGCAGCGCACTCCATGTCGCCGAGCCCCGGGAGCGCTGCCGCCCGCACGGACAGGACCGGGCTGCACCGCCACCACTGGCGCTGGGAGCGAGGGGAGCGCGGATAGAGGGGGTGGGGTGGGGACACGTGATCGCGGCCTGGGCGGGCGCGCGCGGAGGCGCTGATTGGCTGGACCGCTCTGCCGCCGAGGGCGGTGCCGTGACGTCACCGCGCGGCGGGCCGGGGCCGGGGCGCCGGCCGGTGCAGAAGAGGAGCGGGCGGGGAGCGTCCTGCGCCGCACGTTCTCTTTCATTGAGTCTGGGCGGGGCCGGCCCGGTGACGTCAACCGCGCGATGGGCGAGCGCCCTCTGGCGGCGGGCGGCGGCGCGCGCTCGGCTGAACGGGCGGTGGGGCCGGGGGGGGGGGGCAGGAGCGGCGCGCGCGTGCGCGGGGGCGGGGCGGGTGCCCGGTTTCGCTTCCCGGCGGCCGCGGTTCCGGGAAAGGGCAGGCACCGGCACCGTAGGGGGACCCCGTCCGCGCCCGCACCCGCATCCGCTCCCGGCAGGGCCGAGCTCCGGGGCAGCCGCATGGCCCCTCTTACCCAGGGACCGGGGCTGATACCCGTATGGGAAAGGAGCTCCCGTCCTTCCAGAGCACGCACATTTCCATCCACCTCCGCTGCCGGCGTTCGCCTCCGTGGAAGAACATGACACTTTTTGACAAAATACTTCCGAGCCCTCTTTAAAGTTGCTGTTGATCGGAGATGACGTATAAAGTTACACCTGCTTTCCAAAAGCTTTCTTTTATACTCATTATAATTTTAACTGGTATTCTAATTCGAGTAAGTACTTGAGGTTTTTGAATGGTATTTATCTGGTATTCGAATAGGGGAGGAAGAAGAGGCTCGGGTGACTTTATCACTTTACCAGCACGTGACAGGAGGAGATCGGACCAGGTGGAGGTCGGGTTGTTCTCTCGGGGAGTGGGAGAAGAGTGCACGGCCTCAAAGTTCCTCACATAAAGGGTGTTTAGACATCGGAATTGGCTGCCCAGGGAAGTGCTGGAGTCACCGTCCCCAGAGGAGCTTGAGGAAACACTGGATGTGGCACTCAGTGCCATGGTCTGGTTGACACGGTGGTGTTCGGTCAGAGGTTGGGCTTGGTGTTCTCAAAGGTCTTTTCCAACCTAATGGATTCTGTGAGTCCCTGAATTGTTCTGAGATGAGAGAACACTCTTTTGGAGCAAGCAGCAAATACAGTTCCTGTCTCAGCGGTGGCTCGTCCACGACTGGAAGATGGTTGTCTCACTCTGGTAATCAGGCATATGGAAAAATAACTAACTATTAACAATGCTACTCTACTGCATTAAAAAAAAAGAAAGCTGCTCAGCCTTTTCAGTAAAACCATTGGTGAATTAACACCTAGGTTGCTGTTTGATGGCATGCAAACCCAAAAATTGTATAACTACTGTTTATTAATATGATTCAGAAACATTGGGTTTCACCAGTCAGATTTTGATAGAAATAAGAATGTCCAAAAAAATTGCAAAGAATAAGGTTAGGAATGAGATCTATCTATTTCAGACATCATTCTGTATAGATCCTGATGTATCCATAATGTCCCTGTGAGCCACGTTAATTTGATTACCCTTGTCAGTCCCTGTTGACCTCAGCATGCTCTTGTTTTATGCCATTCCATGTGAGAAAAGCACACGTTTTATATATATAAATATATACACCTTGTTAAGAGAGGCTGTGGGGTTTCCCTTGCTGGAGATACTCAGGAACCATCCAGCCACTATCCTGTGCCATGTGCTCTAGGCTGACCCTGCCTGAGCAGGGAGGTTGGACCAGATACCCACTGTGATCCCTTCCAACCCTACTGATGTCTTTTTTTCTGGTTTTAGGAAATAAAGGCTCAGACACGGTTACAGGGTTGGGGGTTGTTTACCTCGGTATTTTAATAGGATCCCGTTCGATGGCTTCTGCCGTCCAGGTAGAACACGCCGCAAAAGCCCCCTCCCTCCAATAGAGTATATAATTAAAGACTCTACACATTAGCATATCTAACCATAGGGCCCAATAAGGGGCCTGGGTGGGCTAACTTCTAGTTTACAAAATCTATCCTACTAGGAGACCTTGAGGGCTCACGAAAACAGGGTGTTTGGTCTCTAACTCTACGTGGTTTCAGGGGTGTTTAGTCTACCGGCCTGCTAAACACCATGAAACCAGGCTAAACTATCACCTAAGGCATCACAAGTATGCATGCTAATACTTGTGAATATAGGGAACAGTGTAAGAAATATTCAGGAGAAAAAGCAGAAAAAATCCTTCAGGCATCATTTCCCCCCTTTTAGAGACTAACAAGATTCTACTTTGTCTAGTCTCTACTCTACCTTACTGTATTCTACATTACCCACAGTATCGGTTTACACAACCGGCCGACATGCAGGCTACTATACAGATGATAACTACAATTACAACTACTATAAATGTTTCTCTTATCCAGGCCCAGTTTGGTAACCATGAGGTAAGGGTGTCAAAGATCTGGTCAAATTTTAAGGTGTCATTTTTGGAAGCTATTTCATGCAAAATTTGAGTTCCCTTCCAAATTTCATTCACATCTTTTCTAACCCTTCCACTTTGGTCCACATAAGAACAACAGGTGGTGTTAACAATAGCACATACACTTCCTTGTGCAGCCAGTATAAAATTAAGAGCTATCCGGTGCTGCATAACTGCACGGGACATACTGTCAACTTCCTCTTGTAAGCCTGAAATTGCATCTGCAGCATGCCTTTCCATACTTTCAACAACACCTGAGATGTTTACAATCGCCCTTTCCAATTCCATCACTCCAAGAGAGGGAACGAGAGCTCTGACTATAGTATGGAAAAGTGTGGGATGCTCTATGAGGGGATTAAGTGATCTTTTTACTCTGTTTGGGTTTTCGAGATGATCAAATATTGTTATATTTGGGACCACAGCCCCAAGGGCACAAGCCTGATCTTTATTTACAGGCAGGATTTTCCAGGCTTCATTACCGCATATCCAATACAACCCCGTCCCAAATGGTATAGCCTGTCTCCACCCTGTCAATTTCATTTTTGCTGCAATCCTTGGGTCTATTATTTCTCTGAATTTGGTGTGACTACAATATGGAGGAAGAATGGCCTTTCCTGTGGCATTTACCACTGCACAGGGAACAGTGTAGTTCCCACATTCTATCAGGCTGCTCAGGGGTATATGAGGAAAAAGGGTACTATTGATTGGTTCCCACCTTTCAGTACGGTTTTCTTCCATTAGGATGCCAATTAGTGGCCAGTGACCATTTTCATCTAGAGGTGGTATCTGGGTACAGATCCAGCAATTGTTCCTAGACACATTTTGGACTACAGCCTTGTGTAAATCATGGGACAAACCCTGAGTCATAGTTACCATTTGGGCAGATAACAGACACGTAAAGAACAATTTAAACCCCATCCTCCTGATCTGTATCAGTCTTTGCTTTCTTGATGGTCTCGGGAGCCGAAGCCTTCTTCACTCTGGAATAGTGGATCCACGGTCCCTTGCCGGCAACTTTGATTGCAGTGAGGGTGGTCAGCAAAACTTGGAATGGTCCTTTCCACTTGGCTTGCAAGGGGTCACCGTCCCACCACTTGATGTAGACCCAATCTCCGGGCTGGAACTGATGAGCAGGTGTGTCCAGTCCGATTGGCCTGGACAACACGACAAATCTCTGGAGCTTCTGCAAAGTGGAACTCAAAGCCATTAAGTACTTCTGCAAATCAGCTTTACCCTTCACATGAATCTCTCCTGGGATATGTGGAGCCTGATAAGGCCTGCCATATAATATTTCATAGGGACTTATATTGTCCCTTCGCCTTGGCTGTATGCGAGTTCTCAGCAAGGCTATTGGCAGGGCTTGGACCCAGGTCATGGATGTTTCTTGACAAATTTTACAAATCTGGGTTTTGAGGGTTCCATTTGTACGCTCAACCTTGCCACTTGCCTGGGGCCTGTATGGTGTGTGCAGGTCCCAGGCAATTCCCAGAACCCTGCTGACTTCCCCAACTACCGTTGCAACAAAGTGAGTTCCCCTGTCAGATGACATTCCTAGAGGAACCCCGAATCTTGGAATTATATGATTCAGCAAGGCTTTCACTACTTCTCTTGCTGTGTTAGTACGACAGGGGTAAGCTTCAGGCCATCCACTGAAGGTGTCAGCCAGTACCAGTATATACTTACATCCCTCTTTGCGTGGCATCTCAGCAAAATCAATCTGCCAATAATCTCCCAGGAGATGTCCTGTTTTTGTCACCCCTAATACAACCCGTTTGCTCATGTCAGGATTGTTTTTACGACAGGTATCGCACTTGCTGGTTATAGACTGCACGATATCTGTCATCCCTCTCCCTATTACCACCTTTCTAAGATGTCTTAGAAGATTTTCTGTTCCCCAGTGAGTACTTTCATGCTCTCACTGGGCTATTTCTCGAAGGAGGAAGGGTGGAACTACAACCTGTCCCATTGAGGTAACAGCCCACCCCCCTTCTTTGATCTCAGCCTTAAGGTGCTTGATTAATTTGTGATCCCCCTGATCGTATTTTGGGGTAAACTCTGACAAATCTATTTCTTTCTGTGGTATCACTGCAAAAATGCCTTTTTCTGCAACCCCTCTTCCTGCTTCATCAGCGAAGCGATTTCCCAGTTCAGGGGCTTTCTTCCCTCTTTGATGGCCTTTGCAATGCATGATGGCTACTTCTGTTGGCTTCCAAATACTCTGCAGAAGTGCAAGAATCTGTTCAGCATGCTTAATCTCATTACCTTGTGCAGTCAGCAGGCCACGTTCCTTCCAGATAGCTCCGTGGGCATGAACAACACTGAAGGCATATTTGGAATCAGTCCAGATGTTTACCTTCTTCCCCTCACTCAGCTCTAGAGCCCTTGTTAGTGCAATGAGTTCAGCTTTCTGTGATGATACATCTGGAGGCAAGGCTTTTGCCTCTATGACTTTATCTCTGGTGGTTTGTTGAAGGTTGGATCTGGTTCCTTTCCTCAGGAATTTTTCTCCCATGGGTTGCTAGGACACAAATGACTGGGTACTTAAGAAGAACAAAGCACAAGGCTGTAGCCTTTCTCCTTGGCAGGGTGGGGCAAAATTGCCCCTCATGGAAGCAGAGCCTGGTAACGTGAGATTTGGAGAGACTGAAAAGCAAGGGCAGGGGGGAGGTCACGCTCTCTTGCTCAGGACCCTCGGAGCTGGACGGTCAGAGCTGCTGTCTGCTGAACCCACGGCCCCTGAGAAGCCAGCGCGGAGCTGCCGGTCTGTCTGCTGTGAGTCTCTGCCCTCTGCACCATCCGGAGCCGACCTGCCTGCCACCAGCCTGCTCTGAGTTTTCTCCGCTACATTGTAGCGGGGTTTTTTCCCTGCACGTGGAGACCCCTTACTGTCCCAGCTCCCTGTGTCCGGGGATCCTGCTGTAGCACCAACACCAGCTGCCCCTCCCGAGGGTCTGTGGAGCAAGGGCTCTCCCCCATCCCTCCGTGCTTCGGGCAGTCGCCATTCGCCGTGTGCTACCTGAGCTCACGCCGGAGCGCCCCCTGCAGCCACCAGGGAATCATCACACCCAGAGCGCCCCTGCAGCCACCGGGGAATCACCGCACCCAGAGCGCCCCTGCAGGCTGTGACTGGTACTGCACCGAAGGGAAAAGGTGCCTGAAGCCGAGCAGGCTGCCACTGGGTTTCTGGTTCTGTTTGTTGGTCGACGTTATAGTTGTTGTTATTTGTTATCCTTGTCTTAGATAGTAGTAAAGAACTGTTATTCCTATTTCCATATCTTTGCCTGAGAGCCTCTTAATTTCAAATTTATAATAATTCGGAGGGAGAGGGGTTACAGTTTCCCATTCCAAGGGAGGCTCCTGCCTTCCTTAACAGACACCTGTCCTTCAAACCAGGACAGATTTTGGTGCCCAACGTGAGGCACGAGGGCATCGAGGGGAAGAAGGATAACAGTTCTTGAGTAACGCAGTTTTTGTGTGCTGGATATAGGAACCTCATTAGGTTGCACGATGTGGTCTTGCTTATTCCGGTTCGTATGGCAAGTGGTCACAGCTGTTTCTCTCCCATTTGCAGCCCCATATCTAAACATGGGCCCTATAACTAAGGCTACAGTGGCTGTTATACAGTTTGTGTCATGGGTCAATAAGGTGAGGAATTCATGGATTTTCAACTTCCTCTGGAAGGCAGGCATGTGGATTCACAGCTACCACACACTAATGACATGTTTTCAGGGTTGCTTTAATAATGGTACCTACTGCGAGGAAGTGACACCAAAAGAAATGTTCTCACAACCCTTCACCCAGCTCTTTGGGCCTATCCCGCCAATCTTTGAGGGGTTCAAATCTTCTCTAGATGCTAATGATACCATACAGTGGCTGGTGTTGCTGATAGGCCTGCTCTATTTAGCATTCAGGGATAAGGGGGGTCTGACTTGGATAGTCACTCTGACATCTACCCCAGACAATAGGGATGAGGCCCCAGAACCTGACATGGCCCCAAAGACTAGAGATGCTGCCACAGAACCTGACACGGCCCCAGAGACTAGGGATGCTGCCATAGAACCTGACATGGCCCCAGAGACTAGGGATGTAGCCACAGAAACTGACCTGGCCCCAGAGACTAGGGACACCATCCCAGTACCTGACATTGCCCCAGACACTAGGGATGTTGCTACAGAGTCTGACCCGGTCCCACAACCCACATCAAAAACAACCCACCCGGATTGGGTGGGAGTCCTGGTGAAAGAGATACGCGAGATGGGCCAAGTGCTGAAGGAATACACTTGCCCAGCTGGTGGGAAACCCTTCCCGTACCCCAAAGAGGGAGAGTCTAATAAGGCAGCAGAGGAACCTAGAGACGTTATCACCGCTCAGGCTCCAGTCAGATCAGAGGGGCAGCCACAGCCAGTAGCAGTTGCCCCTGTAGAAAAGAAGAAGACTAAAGTAAAACCAGAGCAGCCAGTGAGTAATGATGGGGAAGCAGGACCCTCTCAACCAGTAGGGAGGCCAAGGATTGAAATCACTACCGAGTCCCTGGGGTACGACAGTCTCCGTAATCTACGAAAAGACATTGTGCGACGGGGTCGTGAGCCTTTTACAACCTGGTTACTTCGGGTCTGGGACCTTATGGGTATGGGCGTGCAGCTGGATAGTATTGAGGCAAGGCAGATGAAACCCTTGTCCCAGGACTCAGGGGTTGATCAGGTATTTGGAAGAGATGACGGGCCTCTATCTCTCTGGGAACGGCTTTTAATAAGTGTAAGAGAGAGGTTTGTCAACAGGGAGAGAATGCAGGAGTATCATCATAGAAGACCATGGAAGACCCTTGAGGAGGGAATCCAACAGCTGAGGGAGGTGGCAATATTGGAGGTACTCTTTGGGAGGGATGGACAACATGATAACGACCCCGACAAAGTCAAGTGTACAGGGCAAATGTTGTGGAATCTGGCAAAGCTAGGGCCCTCCCAATACACCATCTTCATTGCAACAATTAATGCTGATGACAACCGAGAGACAGTGGGCTCCATAGCCACCAAACTCAGGAATTATGATAGTATGATCACTGGCCCAATACAGGCTCAGGTCTCTGCTGTGGTTAAAGACCTCAGAGAGGAGATGATGAGGGAGGTGAGGGAGGAGATGAGGTTGATGAGTGCAGCACCAGTGCGAGTCACAAGCCCCAAAGTCAGAGCCCAGCGCCCCCCAGCCAGGGAGAGAGGGTACACCCCACGATCTGAGCTGTGGTTCTTCCTGTGTGATCACGGAGAAGACATGAGGAAGTGGGATAGGAAACCCACTGCTGCCCTGGCAGCACGGGTACAGCAACTCAAGGAGGGAAATACTAACAGAGGTGGGGGGTCTACTAAAGTGAAGGTAGCCTCAGCCTCCCGTGACCGAGATGCCAGATATTACAGAAGAGAGGACGATCTCTTAGATCCCCTTGAGGGGACCTCTACCATGTACGCCCAAGAAAGAAATGACAACCAGAGCTAGAGGGGCCCTGCCTCTAGCCAGGAAGAGGCACGGGAAAACCGGGTCTTTTAGACAGTGTAGATCCGATGGCCTGGCACATCAGAGCCACAAAAATATGAAGCGTTAGTTGATACTGGTGCGCAGTGTACCTTAATTCCATCGAGACATGTGGGGGCAGAACCTGTTTCTATTGCCGGGGTGACAGGAGGATCACAGCAATTAACTTTGTTGGAAGCCGAGGTGAGCCTGACCGGGAAGGAGTGGCAGAAACACCCCATTGTAACTGGTCGAGAGGCCCCATGTATTCTGGGCATAGACTTCCTCCGGAATGGCTATTACAAAGACCCAAAGGGACTCAGGTGGGCTTTCGGAATAGCGGCTGTGGAGGCAGAGGGCATCAGGCAACTGAACACCTTGCCTGGACTATCGGAAAATCCAAATGCAGTGGGACTCCTGAGAGTAAAAAAGCAACAAGTGCCAATTGCCACCTCGACAGTGCACCGCCGGCAGTACTAGACCAATCGAGACGCCGTAACCCCCATCCACAAGATGATCCGCGACCTGGAAAGCCTAGGAGTGGTCAGTAAAGCTCACTCACCCTTCAACAGCCCCATCTGGCCTGTGCACAAGTCTGACGGGGAATGGAGATTGACTGTAGACTATCGTGGCCTGAATGAAGTGACTCCACCATTGAGTGCTGCCGTGCCAGACATGCTGGAGCTCCAGTACGAGCTGGAGTCCAAGGCAGCAAAATGGTATGCCACCATTGACATCGCCAATGTGTTTTTCTCCATCCCTCTGGCAGCGGAGTGCAGGCCTCAGTTCGCCTTCACCTGGAGAGGTGTGCAATATACCTAGAATCGGCTGCCCCAGGAGTGGAGGCACAGCCCCACATTCTGCCATGGACTGATCCAAGCTGCACTGGAAAAGGGTGAGGCTCCAGAGCATCTCCAATACATCGATGACATCATTGTGTGGGGGAACACGGCAGCAGAAGTATTTGAGAAAGGAGAGAAGATCATCATGATCCTCTTGGAAGCCGGTTTTGCCATCAAGAAAAGCAAAGTCAAGGGACCTGCTCGAGAGATCCAGTTCCTGGGGGTAAAATGGCAAGATGGACGGCGCCAGATTCCCACGGAGGTCATCAATAAGATCACTGCGATGTCTCCTCCAACTAACAAAAAGGAAACTCAAGCTTTCCTAGGGGCCATAGGCTTTTGGAGGATGCACATTCCAGAGTACAGCCAGATTGTGAGCCCTCTCTACCTGGTCACCCGCAAGAAGAACGATTTTCACTGAGACCCTGAACAGCAACAAGCGTTTGCCCAGATCAAGCAGGAAATTGCTCATGCAGTAGCGCTTGGCCCAGTAAGGACGGGACCAAAGGTGAGGAATGTGCTTTACTCTGCAGCCGGGAACAAGGGCTTGTCCTGGAGCCTTTGGCAGAAGGTGCCTGGAGAGACTCGAGGCCGACCGCTGGGATTCTGGAGCCGGAGCTACAGAGGGTCCGAAGCCAACTACACCCCCACAGAGAAAGAAATCTTGGCCGCCTATGAAGGAGTTCAAGCCGCCTCGGAGGCAATTGGCACTGAAGCACAACTCCTGGCATCTCGACTACCAGTGCTGGAGTAGATGTTCAAAGGAAAGGCTCCCTCGACCCACCACGCCACCAATGCCACATGGAGTAAGTGGATCGCACTTATCACACAGCGCGCCCGCATTGGAAATCCGAACCGCCCTAGGATCCTAGAAATAATTACGAACTGGCCAGAAGGTGAGAGTTTTGGTCTCACTGATGAAGAAGAGCAAGAACAAGTGACCCAGGCTGAGGAGGCTCCACCATATAATCAACTGCTAGATGAAGCAAAGTGCTACGCCCTTTTCACTGATGGTTCCTGTCGCATCATAGGGATGAACCGGAAGTGGAAAGCAGCTGTGTGGAGCCCCACACGACAAGTTGCAGAAGCCACTGAAAGAGAAGGTGAGTCGAGCCAATTTGCTGAACTCAAAGCTGTTCAGCTGGCCCTGGACATTGCTGAGAGAGAGAAGTGGCCAAAGCTCTATCTCTACACTGATTTGTGGATGGTAGCCAATGCTCTATGGGGTTGGCTGGAAAGGTGGAAAAAGGCCAACTGGCAGCGTAGAGGAAAGCCAATCTGGGCAGCTGATGAATGGAAAGACATTGCCACTTGGGTAGAGAAGCTACCCGTAAAGGTCCGCCATGTAGACGCCCATGTCCCTAAGAGCCGAGCTAACGAAGAACACCAGAACAACAAGCAGGTAGATCACGCCGCAAAGATAGAGGTGGCACAGATAGATTTAGACTGGCAACACAAAGGGGAGCTGTTCCTAGCCCGATGGGCCCATGACGCCTCAGGCCACCAGGGCAGAGATGCCACCTATAAGTGGGCACGAGACCGAGGGGTGGACCTAACCATGGACAGTATCTCCCAGGTGATCCATGATTGTGAGACGTGCGCTGCGATCAAACAAGCAGAGCGAGTAAAGCCTCTATGGTATGGTGGACGGTGGTCCAAATACAAGTATGGAGAGGCTTGGCAGATTGATTACATCACACTGCCCCAGACCCGCCAAGGCAAGCGCTATGTTCTCACAATGGTAGAAGCCACCACAGGATGGCTGGAGACCTACCCTGTGCCTCATGCCACTGTCCGGAACACCATCCTGGGCCTTGAAAAACAGGTTCTTTGGAGACATGGTACCCCAGAGAGAATTGAATCCGACAATGGGACTCACTTCAAAAATAGCCTTATAAACACCTGGGCTAGGGAACATGGCATCGAGTGGGTGTACCATATCCCTTATCATGCACCAGCAGCTGGGAAAGTTGAACGGTACAATGGCCTGCTCAAAACCACCTTGAAAGCACTGGGTGGGGGGACGTTCAAGAACTGGGAGACTAATTTGGCAAAGGCCACATGGTCAGTGAACACCCGAGGTTCCTCCAACCGGGCCGGGCCTGCCCACTCTGACCCCTTGCGAACAACAGATGGAGATAAAGTTCCAGTAGTACACATGAGAGGTATGCTGGGAAAGACTGTTTGAGTAAACTCTGCCTCAAGTAAAGACAATCCCATCCGGGGGGTTGTCTTTGCTCAGGGACCAGGCTGCACCTGGTGGGTGATGCAAAGGGATGGAGAGACCCGATGCATACCTCAAGGAGATCTTGTTTTAGGGTGAACTGCTTATGACACTGCGCTTGTATCTGTATCTGCATTTATGTATATACCTCGAAAGTTTAAATTTGATGTAAGGTGTTTGCATGGGAAAAAAAATTCGGGGTGGAGAATGTTGAAGGTTGGATCTGGTTCCTTTCCTCAGGAATTTTTCTCCCATGGGTTGCTAGGACACAAATGACTGGGTACTTAAGAAGAACAAAGCACAAGGCTGTAGCCTTTCTCCTTGGCAGGGTGGGGCAAAATTGCCCCTCATGGAAGCAGAGCCTGGTAACGTGAGATTTGGAGAGACTGAAAAGCAAGGGCAGGGGGGAGGTCACACTCTCTTGCTTGGGACCCTCGGAGCTGGACGGTCAGAGCTGCTGTCTGCTGAACCCACGGCCCCTGAGAAGCCAGCGCGGAGCTGCCGGTCTGTCTGCTGTGAGTCTCTGCCCTCTGCACCATCCGGAGCCGACCTGCCTGCCACCAGCCCGCTCTGAGTTTTCTCCGCTACATTGTAGCGGGGTTTTTTCCCTGCACGTGGAGACCCCTTACTGTCCCAGCTCCCTGTGTCCGGGGATCCTGCTGTAGCACCAACACCAGCTGCCCCTCCCGAGAGTCTGTGGAGCAAGGGCTCTCCCCCATCCCTCCGTGCTTCGGGCAGTCGCCATTCGCCGTGTGCTACCTGAGCTCACGCCGGAGCGCCCCCTGCAGCCACCGGGGAATCATCACACCCAGAGCGCCCCTGCAGCCACCGGGGAATCACCGCACCCAGAGCGCCCCTGCAGGCTGTGACTGGAACTGCACCGAAGGGAAAAGGTGCCTGAAGCCGAGCAGGCTGCCACTGGGTTTCTAGTTCTGTTTGTTGGTCAGCGTTATAGTTGTTGTTATTTGTTATCCTTGTCTTAGATAGTAGTAAAGAACTGTTATTCCTATTCCCATATCTTTGCCTGAGAGCCTCTTAATTTCAAATTTATAATAATTCGGAAGGAGAGGGGTTACAGTTTCCCATTCCAAGGGAGGCTCCTGCCTTCCTTAACAGACACCTGTCCTTCAAACCAGGACATGGTTACAGCATATCCCGTCATTCTCTTACCATTTCTCATGAAGCTGCTTCCATCAGTATACAGCTCCCAGTCTGGGCTCTTCAGGGGGATGTCCTTCAGGTCTGGTCTGCTAGAATAAGTTTCCTCTATTGTCTGTAGACAATCATGTTCAGGCATGCTGTCAAGTAATGTGGATGACAAAAACATTGCAGGGTTTACCACAGATGTTGTTTTCAGAGTAACATCATCCTGTTCCAGCAACACAGACTGATACTTCAGCATTCTGCTAGGGGATAGCCAGTGATTCCTCTTCTGTTCTAGCACAGTTATTACTGCATGGGGTACATACACGACAATGTGCTGTCCAAGGGTGAATTTACGGGCCTCCTGTATTAGGAGGACAGTTGCTGCCACAGCTTTCAGGCATCCAGGCCACCCTTGACTAACATTGTCTAGCTGTTTTGAAAAGTAGGCTACAGCTCTTCACTGGTCCCCAAGGTGCTGTGCTAGTACTCCCAGAGCAGCATTCAGTCACTCATATATAAAGAGTTCAAAAGGCTTATTCAAATCCGGCAGCCCCAAGGCTGGGGCTGACATTAGGGAACGTTTCAACTGTTTGAAGGCAGCCCCTGCACTTTCTGTCCACATGATTGTTCCCTTTTCGGCTGCCTTAAGGACCTCATACAGAGGTTTTACCAGCAGTCCATAGTTTGATATCCATAGGCGACACCAACCTACCATTCCCAGGAAGGCTTGCATTTCTCTCACAGTGTGGGGCTCTGGAAGGCGACAGATGGCTTCCTTCCGCTCTTTGCTGAGTTGTTGGTGTCCACGGAAAATTTCCAGCCCCAGGTAAACTACTGTTTCCCTGGCAATCTGGGCCTTCTCTCTCGAGACTCGATAACCACTCTCGCCCAAAAAGTTCAACAGGCTTACGGTTAGCTGGATACACTCATCTCGCGTTCTGGTTGCTACTAGGATGTCATCAACATACTGAAGAACAACTCCTCTTGGCTCCTGTTTCCTCCAGTCCTCCAGTTCTTTTGCCAGCTGGTTTCCAAATAGCGTGGGACTATTCTTGTAGCCTTGAACCAAGACTGTCCAGGTGAGCTGGGTCTTCCTTCCTGTTTCAGGGTTTTCCCACTCAAAGGCAAAAATTTCTTGGCTGTCCTTATGCACAGGAATGCAGAAAAAGGCATCTTTAAGATCTAAAACAGTGAACCACCCTAATTCGTCTGTTAGTGTAGTCAAAAGTGTGTAAGGATTGGCTACAACTGGATGTATGTTCTCTGTTATTTTGTTAATTTCCCTTAGATCCTGCACTAATCGATAACTCTTACCATCTGCTTTCTTCACTGGTATAATTGGGGTGTTATACTTGGATTCACATTCCACTAGCAACCCAAATTTGAGAAACTTCTCAATTATAGGTGCTAGTCCTTTGCGACCTGCTAATTTCAAAGGGTATTGTTTTTGCCTTACCGGTGTAGCTCCTGCTTTGAGTGTAATACTTACAGGTTCAGCTCTTTTGGATCTCCCAGGGATATCATTGGCCCATACTATAGGACTGACAGCATCTTCTATTTCTTTGGGAATTTTTGCATGGCATTCCTGTATAAGAATAGCTGCTGCTTCTATGAATTTAGATTCAGGAATTATGACTTTTATCCCCCTGTCTCTGGAGAATTTAATTTCTGCCTCTAATTTCTCTAATAAATCTCTGCCCAATAATGGCATTGGTGAATTTGGCATATACAGGAACTGGTGTGTCACCCAGTGTTTTCCCAATTTGAATTTTAAAGGTTGGAAGAAAGGCCATGTTTCACTTACCCTGGTGGCTCCTACCACATCCACAGTCTCTTGGCTCAGTTTACCTTTTAAAGTATTTAATCAGAATAGGTCGCCCCTATGTCAACCAGAAATTCAACATCCTCATTTCCCAGCTTAACTATAACTGAAGGATCCGCTGGGGGTGATGCCCTTGATTGCTGTCTGTCATAATCCACAGCTAGTTCCGGAGCTGGGGGTGTCTTTTTTGTCCGTGCTGGACACTCATTTTTCCAGTGTCCCTTCTGCTTGCAAATGGCACATTGGTCTTCAGCTAGAGGAAAACGGGGTCCCCTCTTTGGTGAGTTGGATGACTTTCCCTCATTGTGGTTTTTCTTATGGTGGGGCTTATTCTGTTTGTCCTTATCTACTGAATCCCTGTTCTGATATACTTGCCAGGCTATTTCCAACATCTCACTTATATCCAGTAACCCCCTTTTTTGCAGTTTTTTCCTTATATCATCTGTTGACTATCCCATAAAAATGTAAGCCAGCTGGTACTTCTGATCAGGTGCTTCGAAGTTCAGAGTTGTGTATTTCCGTGCAGCTTTTTTAAGCCTATTCAGAAACTCTGTAGGAGTCTCATTTGGATTTTGTTTGATCTCGAATAATTTAGAAAAATTCACTACTTTAGGAAGGCCACATCTCAACCCATAAACCACCCATTTCTGAAACTGCTTTAATTTTGCCATTTGCTCAGGGACATTGGGATCCCAGCCAGGGTCAGCGAGTGGGTATATGTCATTAGGCATCCCCTGGAGAGTTCCAGCTGCAATTTGGGCCTGTATAGCATCTATGGCAGCTTTATTAACCATCTCCCTTTCTGTGCAATCTAGTAATTCATCCAGCATCACATTCAAGTCTCCCCAATCAGGGTTTTGAGCCCTTATAGCCCTCTCTACCCGTATGGCTACTTTCTCTGGGTTGTCACTATACTTTCCAACAGAGTCTTTCCACATCTGCAGCTCTGCAAGAGAGAATGGTGTCTTTATATAAATCACTCCCTGGTTTCCCACAGCCTGTCTCATAGGCACTTCTAGAGCAGGCCCTTCCCTTCCCCTTTCATCTCTTTTTGATCTCGTGCGCCCTGCAATTGGACTAGCAGCACTTATAGCTTCTTGGGCTATTTTTCCCCTCCTCCTGCCACCCTCCTCTTGGGGACCATCTGTATCCACATCATCCCATTCCGTTTTAATCCCAGCACTGGCAGAGCGGCGGAGGGGGAATCCGGCATGGTCGTCTCTGTCCCCCCTTTCAGAAAAGTAACTTGGATCAGGCACGTCCCACCCGCCTGTGGTCAGGGTAGCTTTGCCCCTTTCTCCAACGCTGGAGGAGCGGCGAAGCTGAGATCGAGGGTACCTCGATCGAGGGTACTCATCCCAGGCTCGGGCCAGGTCGGGTGGCAAGGGCCAGTTAGGCTCTGCTCCCGGTCCACGCCCCCCCCAGGGGCGGTCAGGAGCCGGCAACAAGCCAGCCCCCTCTCCACCCTCTCTGTGCCTTCGCCCGCCCCCTGTGTGGTCAGGGGGCCAATCGGCCTCCGCTTTCGGTCTGTGCCCGCCCCGTGGGCGGTCAGGTGGCGAGGGCCAGCCTGCCCCCTCCCCACGCCTTTCCCTGCCCCCAGAGTGGTCAGGGGGCGAGGGCCTGCTTGCCTCCCCCCCCGCCCCACGCCCAGCCCCCGGATGGTCGGGGGGCGGTTGGTCTCCACCCCTGCCCCCGCGTTCGGAGCGGGCGGGGGAGGAGGAGGAGGGGGAGGGGGCGCTGGCGCCGGCGGAGCCGGCGGGGCCGGTGGGGGTGGGGATGGGGATGGGGGTGAGGGCGCTGGCTGCGGAGCCGGGGGGGTACTGGCTGCGGAGCCTGTGGGGGTGGGGGAGGGGACGCCGGCTGCACGCCTCCATCGCCCGCTCCCAACTGCACCGGCTGTAATGGCGGCGGTGGCACGGGGGGCGATCCCCCCCTGCCCGTACGCAAAGCTGGGGCCACCATGTCCATAACATCTGTTTCCTCCGTTTCGTTAGTCACTAGCTGCCTTCTCCTCCTCCTCCTCACGTTTCCTTTCCCTTTTACAACCATCTCCAAACAGCTTTTCTGCACCTCATACGCCTCCTCTCTGTTCAGTAATATGGTAAAAAGTTCTGCGTATTTTAACTCATCAAACCTGCGCAGAGCTCGCAATTCTACCATTAGCTCTGTGACTATTTCATTTTCTAGACTCCCAAAGCGTGGCCACACTCTCTGTCCTCCTAATTTTAATGTCGGCCAGACCCGTGTACAGAGTCTTATCAGCTCCTGTGTGTCCAGGGGGGTTCTCCTTCCTGTTAAATATCGCCAGTTTTTCAATACCAGATCTAATGGAGATTCCCCAGGGACTTGTACATTCTCCGAAAAGTTACACCCCATTTTACTTATAAAAAGAGAAATCAGCCAGGAAAAAACCGTCTCTCTCTCTAGTGGTAACTGCTTAGAAACGAGCCTTAAACAGCCAAACTGCACGCATGAGAAAACTTGTTAAAGTTTTCTCAACCAGGACTCGAACCTGCGATCCCCGGCTTCGTAGTTTTCAGTTCAGCACCTTAAGTCACTGAACCAACTTGCTGTTGTCCCCACCCACCAACCTCCTGTGGTTTAACTGGAGAGCGTCCTCTCCTTACCACGATTTTGCAGGACGGGGGTTAATTTCCCCCCTTTCTAGGGGCCTCTCAGACCCCCCCCCGCCCAGCCTCCCAACCTCCCTCCTGGTGCTAGCACAATACCGAAGTACGTCTCCCCCGCTTTCACTCACCTCTTTCGTGATGCCAGGCGCTGGGTCCTAGAGCCCGGTCACAGCCTTGGACTGCCGCTTAACCCCATAGGTGCCAGTGAAGGGGCTAGGCGGGATATTCTCAGCCCAAAACTGCAACTCTTCGGGGTCTCTAGGGTCCCGGCGGAGTCACCAATGACTGATGCCTTTTTTTCTGGTCTTAGGAAATAAAGGCTCAGACACGGTTACAGGGTTGGGGGTTGTTTACCTCGGTATTTTAATAGGATCCCGTTCGATGGCTTCTGCCGTCCAGGTAGAACACGCCGCAAAAGCCCCCTCCCTCCAATAGAGTATATAATTAAAGACTCTACACATTAGCATATCTAACCAGAGGGCCCAATAAGGGGCCGGGGTGGGCTAACTTCTAGTTTACAAAATCTATCCTCATAGGAGACCTTGAGGGCTCACGAAAACAGGGTGTTTGGTCTCTATCTCTACGTGGCTTCAGGGGTGTTTAGTCTACCGGCCTGCTAAACACCATGAAACCAGGCTAAACTATCACCTAAGGCATCACAAGTATGCATGCTAATACTTGTGAAGATAGGGAACAGTGTAAGAAATATTCAGGAGAAAAAGCAGAAAAAATCCTTCAGGCATCACTACCCATTCCGTGATTCTGGGAAACTACTTTCATTAGTTCTCTCAGGAGGGAAAGGGTTTCCCTCGAACAGGAAAAGGTCTGTGAAGAAGTTGGGAACATTGAGAGACTGTATATCAGGAGTTTCCTGTACACTTCCATCTGCCAGCTTGTTTGAGTGCTGTTTTTCAACAAAATCTGCAAATAGCAGTGGTAATTGCTGTTATTGCTGTTAGCCACCATGAACTTGCAACTAATTCTTGTCTTAGATTTTCCACTTGCTTTTGTTGAGTCTCATGGACACAAAGATATATTCTTACCCTAACTTCCCCATCAGAGCAAAAAATTTGAAATTTCCATTTTCTTTCTAAGGTCTCTCTGTAGCTCTTCCCCTTTTTATCTCTGTCTTGTTTGTTGCTGCATAGACAACCCAGTCTGCTCTCTTACGCCAGCAAAACTTATCTAAAAGTGCTTGCTACTTTAGAAAGCTGCTCTACTTTTTCCACATCCCCCTTAAATATAAAAATATTTTTCTGAAATTGTCTGGTCTTAACTCTTCCTTAATTCCTTCCGAGGATTTCTTTTGTGGAGTGTCCCATCAATTATCTTTATATGCAAATCTCCCATGTTTTGTCACAAAACTTTCTTTTGTGGTGTCACATCAGGATTTTGCCCCTTAACACATCCTTTATCTGTGTTATCTGTCCTTATCTTTTTCATGGTGAAATTTCTCTGTTGCAAGGGACAAAGCTTATTTTTTTTTTAAATTCTGCTTTAAGATTGTCCTGGTTTGAAGGACAGGTGTCTGTTAAGGAAGGCAGGAGCCTCCCTTGGAATGGGAAATTGTAACCCCTCTCCCTCCGAATTATTATAAATTTGAAATCAAGAGGCTCTCAGGAAAAGATATGGGAATAGGAATAACAGTTCTTTACTAATATCTAAAACAAAGATGACAAATAACAACTATGACATTAACTAATAAACAGAACTAGAAACCCAGTGGCAGCCTGCTTGGCTTCAGGCACCTTTTCCCTTTTGGTGCAGTTCCAGTCACAGCCTGCAGGGGGCGCTCTGGGTGTGATGATTCCCCAGTGGCTGCAGGGGATGCTCCGGCGTGAGCTCAGGTAGCACATGGCAATGGCAGCTGCCTGAGGCAGGGAAGGATGGAGGAGAGCCTTTGTTCCACAGACCCTCGGGGGGGGGCAGCTGGTGTCGGTGCCGTAGCAGGATCCCCGGACACAGGGAGCTGGGACGGTAAGAGGTCCCAGCGTGCAGGGGGAAACCCCGCCACAATGTAGCGAAGAAACTCGGAGCGGTGAGGAGGAGTGGGGGAGAGACAGGCTGGTGGCAGGCAGCTCCCGATGGGGCAGAGGGCAGAGACTCACAGCAGACAGACTGGCAGCTCCACGCTGGCTTCTCAGGGGCCGTGGGTTCAGCAGACAGCAGCTCCGACCGTCCACCTCCGAGGGTCCCGAGCAAGAGAGCGTGACCTCCCCCCTGCCCTTGCTTTTCAGTCTCCAAAATCTCTCCTTGTCAGTCTCTGCGTCCATGAGGGCGATTCTGCCCCACCCTGCCAAGGAGAAAAGCCCCTAGCCTTGTGCTTTGTTCTCTTAAGTACTCGGCGATTAGCTCAGTCATTTGTGTCTTAGCAACCCATGGGAGAAAAAATTCCTGAGGAAAAGAACTAAATCCAACCTCCAACAATATAAATCTGATTAGTAATAAGAAAACATTATTTTATCAGATCAGACTTTTATCTAAATTTTAGCAAGAAATTGGAAAAGTCAGAAAAATGCTACAGGGTTTATTCTTTTTTTTAAAAGACATTTCTCACTACAGAATTCTGCTGATATATCTTCAAGCCTTCAATAGAATAATTAATAATGACTTGTTCAGACAGAATTTTTGTCAGCATCTTGTTCCTCCTCCTGCTGGCTCTTTCTGGTATCTTACATTGTGCCAAAGCTTGAATAATGTTTTAATTTAGCTCATATGAACATATCTTAAGCTGTATCTATAATGAAATATTGTGAAGTTAGGGCATTTCAGAGTGGTACTATGCTAAACAGAACTATGTTGAATCACTATTTGCTAGTGAGGTGAACGTATTTTAAGTTTGGAAAAATTAAATACAACTCTTGCAGCAGTAGATGGTGGAGTACTGTTACAATGTCAAAAGAGAAATTATGCTGGGAAACCCAAATACTTGATTTCTGTGCTGTATCTGTCATCTATTATCTGTAAAACTGACTTTGGACAGTTCAACTGGCTTGTTGAAATCAGGATTTGTAATGTATATGGGGCTTAACTTCTCCCTCCAGAAGGAATCACACCAAGAAATAGTGTTCTTCAATTTAAATGTGAGCTCACCTAAATTGTTTCTGATACCATTTGCCTACT
This sequence comes from Eopsaltria australis, assembly GCA_034509425.1. Taxonomy (NCBI): domain Eukaryota; kingdom Metazoa; phylum Chordata; class Aves; order Passeriformes; family Petroicidae; genus Eopsaltria; species Eopsaltria australis. The sequence continues at coordinate 202,386 of JAVTVJ010001277.1, read as the reverse complement.
GACAGAGTTGGGGTCAGCACTTATCTTCCAACATTTTCCTTTGGCATGTGAGAGATTTTTAGAGGTACTTGTTTAGATATTTTTAATAAACAAAGCTCTAATGGTAGCTTTAATAAATTCAGATTAATCCAGGGACATATTTTGTTCTGATAATGAATTATTCTCTGTGTAGCAGAATTGTACAGTCAGCATTTTATGTGTATAAAGTCCATAATGTGCTCTGCTTCTGTGTCTGGAGGAAAACTATCCTGTAAATATTTCCTCAGGCTGATGTCTTAGGAAGTATGCAAGGACAGTCAAATTAAGACGTATACTACATTATGTCCTTTCTTCAATCACTACTGCAAAGCTTGATATTTATTTCATCTGTCTGTGAGAGTCCTGTCACCATTGCATAGAGGATTGCTGTGACTGGAATTTCTGCACACATCATGATTGTGTACAGGGCATGACTTTTCCTCTCTAGTGTTTCTGGCGGTTTTGGTTGTTAATTCTGAGCCCGAACCAATCCCCTGTGCTCCCTTTATCTGGGTGATAATTCCAAGGCATATTGACAGACTGAATGTCAACATTGTTTCTTAATACTGTTGGTTTTTCTTTTCATATATGCTGGCAAAAGGGCAGAATTTTAAATGTGCTTCTTTGTGCTTTAGGTTTGGTGTATCTAGTACTTGTGATGGTGTTTAAGCTCACAATCTTTTGGCAAGATCCCTTGGTGCCTGATGGCCAGGCTGGTGCAGCTGGAGTTTATCAGGTATCTGTCACTTGCCACCTCACTGCATACGGTTCTTTTCTGTGAAACTGTAAGGAAAACAGTGGAACCTGTGAACTCTTTCTTCCCGCAAGGCTAAACTGCTTTTATCCTTCCTAAAGCTTCCCATCCTATGCCATTCTGCAACATCTCAGTTGTGTTCTCATAGTGTTCTTTCACCTTGGATACCTGGCTGGGACTCCAGAGTAAATCAGTGCATAATTGGTTAAAATCATCTAAGCAGATTTTAATGTGCTTGAGAATTTAATTCTCATTGCTAAACCATATCTATCAATAGTCCTGTTAAATAATATCCCAACCACAAGGAATCATGGAGAAGTAGATTATTTTGCATAGAAGTGAATAAATAATTCTGGCTCATATTCAGTGAATGAAGCAGATCTAGTGTTTCTACCCTGAAGTTCATACAAAGGCTTGTGTAGAAGTTTCTCTTTAAAAATGATGGGCTATGCAGATTGTATGTATGAAAAACTGATTTGACTGTATGTATGAAAAATAAGAGGAATTTCTTTATCAAAGCAGTATATAGGACAAGGTTAAATCTGGTGCAAGATTAAGTTTACTGTTTTATTTGGAGATGGCAATTTCTTCTGGTGAGCAGTCAGAAGTTTGATATTTAGATCTTTTGTTTGTGCAAGTGTGTATATACCTATATACAATCCCTAATACTCAGTTGAAATACTGCTTGATGGTCTGTCTACAGATCTGTTCAGTCCATGGCAGAGCATCTCTTTTCTGAACTCCGCCTACCAAGTGGTGTTTGTGACTGCAGGATCTGGGACACAGGACCTTGGCACAGTTAACCTTCACGTTTGTCAGTTTTTGTGCTTCTGAGCATGCCTCACAGCAACTCAGCTCTTCTTTATACCTTCTTAAGAACTACATCTGGCCACTAGGTCTTTCCTTTGGAAGCCAATGCCTATGTTTCTGCTGGGACTTGGATTGGTAGCCTTCCAGACATGCTGTGAAACTTCTTGCCTTAACTTTTGGAAGAGGTGATTTTCAGATTATGGTGATAGCTTTGCATCACACCACATAAATTGTTATTTCTTGGTATGCATTGCATAACCAGTACCGAGGTGTTTGCATGTTTTTCAAAGAACTTGAAACTGCTGTCACACAGATGGGTGAAATGACACAGGACACTCTGAAAAGTACTGTTACAAGTATGCCTGACTGGTTCTGAATTGGCACTGTGGATCCAGCACAGTTTACCAGTTTTGGCTGTGTCCCGAGGTGCCATCTATCAAGAGCTACTCAGGTGGATCTGCTGTCTCTTTTTTCCATGCTGGGGTCTCCTCATGAGCTGGGTGACAAGTAAATGTAGCTCATGGGTATTTGAGTGCATCTGTCTAGCATCAGCTTGGATTGAGAGACACCCTCCTGAGCAGGAGCTTGCTGAATCTAATGTAGCTTTATAAATTTAAAGGTGCAATTTTTGCATTTCTGGATTTTCTTGATTTGGTACTGTGGTTCAGATATACAGTTGTATGGAACTGGCTTGGGTTAGTAAAGCTGGTTCTTCATGTTCCAGGTCATATAAAAATGGCAAAATCGCTTCCTGAACTGACACCAAATGCTGTATAATGTTGTTTGTGCAGCACTGTACCTGAGCCAATACACTTTGTAATAGTAACCTCTGAGCTATACCGAGTGTGTCCTTGCCACAATTAATGTGCAACTAAAATAAGCCTCTGCAGCTGGTCAAGTGATGGCTGTGGAGCGTGGGATGCAGTTCAGTAAGGGAGCTGACAGGAATATTAGACTCAGTCACCTGTACTTTGCCCACACACCGAGGTTCCCAAACATCCAAACAGATGTGTTTCTTTTTTTTGAATCAAATGAGCACAAAGTATTTTCTCTGCCTCCCAAACCAACTATCCTCCATTACAGTGATGAGTATCAGCTTGGTCAAATAGAGTTCATCATAATGAATGCCTCTGGCGTTTATAGGAAAAAGAATGAAATATTTCCAATACATTTATTTCAGGATTCAGATATACTTCTAAATTGCTTCTTCAGCAGTGTTTGGCCAATGCAGAATTTATGATGTTCTGACATAGTGTGAAGATTTTACTGCTGTTTATCTAGAGTTATGTTTATAATTTAATCAGTGTTTACTGCTCTGGTGTAAATGCGGAGTCCTCTGGAGCTGAGACCATTTCTAGTTACGTGTTCATCACCTGATGTGGTGAGGGCTGATTCAAACCAGAGCCCCTGCACTGACACAGCTACAACAGCAACCACAGGGTCTGCAGGGCATAATTGAGCTTTGTGTGTTAGAGGAATCAGAGACCTGGAGCTAAACTGATTGATTTTTGTTTTGTATTTCACAATATACAGTGTGTATTCAGACATGAGACACAGATACACAGCTGTGTGTCCAGGTGAAAATACTAGGTTGACAACACTTCTGCAGCACATGCAAAGTTCAACCAAGCTGCCACAGTTATGTCTGAGGATCAAATGCCACCTGTCCAGTTTAGAAATACAGAAGATGACTTTTTAATTATTCAGGTCGCCATTTTCATTCTAGCAAGCTGAAGGTTCTATTTTCGTCATTTGATTTGTGCTTTCTGTGAGGGGAAAAAAAAAAACAAACCAAAAAAAAAAAAGCCACGAAAAAATTGAACTCCCTGGAAACACCAATTACCCGGAGTTTCTTTTTTCCGTGAGTAGAAAGCATGGAAGATTATATATATTTACTGATTACCCAGTTTCTGTAATATTCGTGTTGGCTTTGCAGGAGAACACCTGAAGCAAAACAAGAGAAATCAACACATTTGTAAAAAGCAGTAGAGGGACAGACACTGGGCATTTTGCTACAACCCATCAGTTAGAGGAGTTACAGTTTCAGTTTATGACATCAGCCAGTGTCCTCACATGAACTTCAGCCTTGAACTGTTTTTTCCTCTGGGCTTGTGTTAACATGCTCAAACACTTTCTAGTTCAGCCTGATCCTGTAAAATGCAGTGGTACTCCAGTGAGCTGCTACTGACCTTAGTACACTCAGGATCATGTGCACTGTGTCTTTAAAGAGAAGGAGAAAAAGAAACTGAATAATTCATTTATGCTCACTAAAAGAATGGAACGGAGGGCAAGCTCTACTATACAGACAGTATTCTGGCCAAAAAATATCACAAGGTTATAAAATTTGTTGCACTATCAGTTTAAAGAAATGTGATTTTTCCCCCCGGCACCCTTTCTGAAAGGGAACTGTGAGGTTTATCAGAGAAATACCTTGCTCCTGTTGTTCCTGAGGAGAGTGAATATAAATTGATAGGGATTGGACAGAGTCCCAAGCATTGATCATTCTCATAACAGTGCATTACAGATTACAGCTTGACTAGGAGACTAATCAAGACTGTTTTAGTCAACAAGGGTATTTGTAATGTGGCTGGGACTGTGATGCTGCATAAAGATGCAGTGCTGTTCTGCTAAGTCATTCCAGCTGCAGGTGAGGAAACCCAGCACACAGATGCAGGATCATTTCTGCTCCTTCAGAGCTGGTGCATGCAAATTGCTGCTGGACTGAGCCATTGTTACGGTTTTGAGGTTTGGGGATTAAAATTAGGTATAAACAATAATTTTGTAGTCAAAATTATTTGATTTTGTTGTGAGATAAGGATTAATAGTAGGCAAAGCAGGCTTATACTTTAAGGAATACAAAAAAAGAATTTTATTAACAGACTTAAGATAGGAATAATAATCAGGCATCAACACCAAACCCTTTAGAACACTCTTTTCCCCTCCCCACCTTTTCCATTTCTTTCCTACTGACCATACAAAAGGTAACACTTTGACTTGTAGTTAAGCCACCACCTCTGGAACAAAACAGTTTTCTTAATTCATGTAGAGAGAGAAGCTTTCTTTTGTTTTATCATGTTGACCCCCATAGGAAACATAGTTTCCATGGTTATTAGCTTTCCAGCAAGCAACCCCCCCCCCCCCCCAAAGGGAAAGATTTGCTTCTCCAGACCCCTTCACATTTTCAGTAGCTTTCCCAGGGCTACTACCAATGGACATATGATGGTCATTGAGGTGTTTCTTTTGAGAATGAATGCTTCTATTACAGTGGCAACGGCATCCCCATTCATCATCATCGGCAACACAAGTCTTCTACTGTTTCCCGGGGCAAGGAAAAAAAATCTTATACACAAAAGTCACAGTCCACTGCTTACAACCTAGAACATTACATTCCCTTTTTCTCACCTCTTTTAGACCATTATTCATATATTACAGGGTATATTATAGCCGAGTTTATCAACATGTTTTTTACAAAAGAATTTTCAGCCTTAAAGCACTCCTCATCTCTTCCTTCTTTGAAAATAAGCTTGGTTATATTCATTAACTTAAAGTCTCTATGTTGTACCTTTTGTAGGTGCCTTCATTCCTGTGCTCTTTCTGTGTGGGATGAAAAAAAATGAATGTCCCCAAAGTCCCATTTTGATATTAGAAAGAATAGTTAATTTGTCTTTTTGGCTGGGCGATGGTCTTTTTGGGGGGGGGGGGGAATTGCTTGCTAGAAAGCTAATAACCATGGAAACTATGTTTCCTATGGGGGTCAACATGATAAAACAAAAGAAAGCTTCTCTCTCTACATGAATTAAGAAAACTTTTGTTCCAGAGGTGGTGGCTTAACTACAAGTCAAAGTGTTACCTTTTGTATGGTCAGTAGGAAATAAAATGGAAAAGGTGGGGAGGGGAAAAGAGTGTTCTAAAGGGTTTGGTGTTGATGCCTGATTATTATTCCTATCTTAAGTCTGTTAATAAAATTCTTTTTTTGTATTCCTTAAAGTATAAGCCTGCTTTGCCTACTATTAATCCTTATCTTGTTGCGGTGGTTCTGAACCAGGAAGGACGAGGACTTCCGGTGGCATGTTCCACAGACAGAGAGTTTCCCCCCTGAGCTGCCAGAGACAATGGTTTAGACCACCAAGCCACGAACCCCAAGTTCCTGCTATTGGTTCCTTGATTTGTCTGTTATGTATCCCAGTTCTGGGAAATTCCCTGTTACCCCCTTGTTCATTTGTTGTTCTCTCTTCCCCCCTCCCCTCCCTAAACCTCATTCGACCATGCACCCTGGTCCCTCCCTTGTATTGCCCCTGTGCCCTCAGTTTATTGGATGTTATTCCTCCCTTAAATACCCATGGAATGAGCTATTCTGGGCTCTTAGTCCCTGAGCTCCCTTGGGGGTAATAAACCTGCCAAACCCTCATACTAAGAGTCCTCCTTCTTTGGGAGTTCTTTGCTATCCTGCCGTGCTCTGAGGGCAACAACTCCTCAGACCGAACGTGGACTAGCGGTGCCCGTCGTTGGCTCACCGGGGAAGCCTTCCAGAACGCGAACGGCTTTCCAGGTTCGCGCTAGCGCTCTGCCGCCGGTATCAGAGCGGGATAAAGCAGGGAACGCAACAAGTGGCGCCTCGAACAGGGACTTCGAGTCTTCGTTGTTCCCTGCGAGCGACCTGGACCGCAACAGTGATCCGGACTGCACCTTTGGGAAGCCGCTTCCCTGAAGAGGGCCTCCACATTCTAGTGGTGGACTTGGAAGGGGCGTCAGTAACCGTTCTGGAGCGAGCACGCTAGCTGAACCGGACTGACGAACCCAAAGACCCTTACTCTTTTGGATTTTTTCTCTTCCTCCGGAGCCGGTGTCGGCAACTGAAGCCAGGATCGAGGAATCAAGATCCGCATGCAGGCGGTGAGGTTCGGCGTCCTAAATAAGTGGCGGGAATCAGGCTCGGGGGAGAGTTTTTCGCTTCGTTGTACCGTATAAAAAGAGTAAGGAGGCTTTGATTAGGAGACAATGGATATTAAGTTGTCCCGTACAGAGCAGGAGTTTTATACCCAAGTTAAAGAAACCCTGAAGTTAGAAAATGGGAAAGCTAATAAGAGGGCTTGGAAATGCTTTGTTAAGTGGATTTTTGTTTATGTTCCTTTTGCTTCTGCTTCTTCTGTTAAAACTCTGGGTTTTTGGGACTTAGTAGAAAAACGTTTACGGGCAGTGGAGAGAGGGGGTGATGTTTCTGTCCGAAAATTTTTTCCGTTGTTGATTTTAATTTGTGATACTTTGTGTATTTGTCGGAAAAGTTCGGAATCCCCGGTTCACCCAGTTAATGTTCCTAATTCCCCTTTTCCCAATCCCTCTTCCCCGCTGCAGGGAAGCGCGTCCCTCGGTTCTCCCCGCTATGAGACTGATTCCCTCATAGTGAACTTTATCCCAAACCCTTTCTCCGAGTCCTCAGTCAAAATCGCACCGGCTACACTCCCCCATTGTTCTGAGTTTAAAGATGGTGGCGGCCTCGTGGCGCCGTTCAGCCACCCGTGCACCTACTGCGCAGCCTCACGCCGAAAGCCCGCGAACTCTCCCAGCTCCTCCCATGGTTCCTTCCCCTTCACGTTGATTGGCCCTGCATCGGGTTCCCCCCCCGCGGCCGATGATGTCTTTGCGTCGGGTCCCTCCCCTTGCGCCGGAGATCCCCGCCCCTGCCCGAGGGAGGTCTTCGCCCCACCCCGCGCCTGGACTGCCCATACCAACCGCAGTCCCGCCCCTAACCACCGCCCACTTGCAGATTCCCACGCCCTCCCTTTCGGTTCCCACGACTGGGGACCAGAAAGTGGAGAGGCTGGAGCCTGCGATGCAGCCGGTCAGTCAAGCCCTGCAGTGGCGTCGGTTATATACAACCGGCAGGGTAACAACCCCCGATAGGAACCACTGTCACCTGCAGCCTTGCGAGAGTTTTGCAAGGTGGAGAGAGAGTTTGGGAGAGATTCTCCTCACTTTAAAGGTGTGCTGGTCCCATCTGACATAAAAACAATCCTGACAGGCATTTTAGTTAAGGTTCAGTATCGGGTGTGGGAAAAGATATGGAAGCAGCAGCTTCAAAGCCTGCTCAACAGTCCTAATCATCCTCCACCTAAGTCTTCCACAGGCTCCTGGACACCATATGCTCCATCCCATTTGGGAAATGCATCAAGGAGCGTGGACCAGCACCGCGCTCCTCAAAGAAATTAAAAGCTGAATCTACTGTATCCTGCCCTCCATCACCACCCATGCCACTGGAAACACCATCAGAAGCGACCCTGAATGACCAGTCACTTGGACCACGACAGCTGAAGTTAGTAGGTGTCACAACTTTCTACCCGAAGCGTCCACCAGAACAGACCTGGTCGACTCTACCAACAGATGCTGCTCCACAGAGATCAGTGTGGAAGCGAAGGAAGAAGAAGACTCCAGACTTCGACAGCGATCAAGAAAATCACCAAGACCCTTCTTTTTGATACCTTCCCCTTAGATTCTCCCCAAACCTGCCCCATGTACCTCCCAGACCCCAACCTTCCGTACCCCAATCATCCCCAGTCTTGTAGAGAGACAATGCTTTGACGATGTTTGTTTTATTGCAGATTTTAAAGACTTTGCTTTGGATTTTAGTTATTATCTTCATTGTGTTAAGCTTCCTTAGATGTTTTAAAGCCTTCATAATTTCTTTTATTAACAAGTCACTTTCTTTAAGTAAAAAAAAACAGGGGGAGATGTTGCAGTGGTTCTGAACCAGGAAGGACGAGGACTTCCAGTGGAATGTTCCACAGACAGAGAGTTTCCCCCCGGAGCTGCCAGAGACAATGATTTGGACCACCAAGCCACGAACCCCAAGTTCCTGCTATTGGTTCCTTGATTTGTCTGTTATGTATCCCAGTTCTGGGAAATTCCCTGTTACCCCCTTGTTCATTTGTTGTTCTCTCTTCCCCCCTCCCCTCCCTAAACCTCATTCGACCATGCACCCTGGTCCCTCCCTTGTATTGCCCCTGTGCCCTCAGTTTATTGGATGTTATTCCTCCCTTAAATACCCATGGAATGAGCTATTCTGGGCTCTTAGTCCCTGAGCTCCCTTGGGGGTAATAAACCTGCCAAACCCTCATACTAAGAGTCCTCCTTCTTTGGGAGTTCTTTGCTATCCTGCCGTGCTCTGAGGGCAACAACTCCTCAGACCGAACGCGGACTAGCGGTGCCTGTCGTTGGCTCACCGGGGAAGCCTTCCAGAACGCGAACGGCTTTCCAGGTTCGCGCTAGCGCTCTGCCGCCGGTATCAGAGCGGGATAAAAGCAGGGAACGCAACATTATCTCACATCAAAATCAAATAATCTTGTCTACAAAATTAATGTTTATACCTAATTTTAATCCCCAAACCTCATAAACCGCTACACTGACCTATATCGTGAGTCTGGAATCTTTGAAGCCAGTGGTTGCAGGGTTTTAGGGCTCCTAACTGTGTCAGAGCACTAAAGAAAGCTGGGTCAACCATACCTTTGGGCTTGTCCGGAAGCCTGAGCATGCTCTAGCCAAAAACAAGCGTTGGAAACAAACAAGATAAGGTTTTATTTTAGCTTCTCTTTCTAATAAGAAACTCTTTTAAGTCTATATGTATTCACGAGATGTATTATTTCTAGCTACTCAGTCTTTCCTACTTGTTAAGTCAGAAAATTCCCCAAACACTTGCTCAGATGATGCAGCATTATTGGTCAGATAATGCAAGCTGTTGGGAACCCAGGGAACAGTGGTTCCTGCCATCACAACCAGAGATTATGGAAGATCCTGAATGTTATGCCGACAGTAAAGCAAGGTGTCTAGAGTGTGGTACATTAATCCCTTGCTCCCCTTTTACTGTGCACAGAGAGAACCTCTTCATGACTCTTATGCATGACTCTCCAAGTGAGCTGATTGAAAGATCCATCAGAGGAGCTGTCCTCTGTCAGGCCACAGAGACTCTGAGTGCTTCTTCCATCCAGCTCGGACCTTTTCAAACAGCCCGGCAGGGACCACATGATCGTCACACTGCCGGGGAGAGAAAGAGAGAGAGATTATCCATGCCTGGACTAAACTTGCAGACACCCATCCTTCCTTGCACAGAGAGAGGAACGAGTGAGGACATCTACATAAATGCAGCATAAAGACTTTACAGGCAATGAGGAAAGTAGAACTGATGCCTAGATGGAGGAGTATGAGAAGTGCTTCGAGAGTGAAGCAGAAAATCCTTTTGGGGAACCATGGTTGGGGACTGAGCTAATAAATTCCCTGTAATATATGAAGACATAGTCCAAAGGGGGGATGTGAGGTTCTAATTGCAGCCAGTGAACTGAAATACCTGGGTAAAGACAAGTAGGTATTGAAAAAGTACAGCCTGATGAGAAACTTGAACCAAGACAGGGGAGAGGCTGTGACCCAGAGCCCTGGTCCCGGGGGGGAATGCTAGAGAACCTGAGTTGTCAGGAGAACTTGTGTTGCTCAGCACAGAAGAAGGGATTTTCTTTGTTGCTGCAATTGAACTGGGCATCCTTAAAAAAGGTACCCTGTGGACTGTTCATAACCCACCCAAGTGGCTGTGGGAAGGCTACTGGTGTGGGAGGGATCCACCATTAAGCTTGTCTTTCTTCCGGGCGGCAGCTGATGGTGAGGCAGAAGACCCATAAAAACTGTATTTTTTCTTACAGAAAATCCATGATGTAAACAAAAGAGACTTCTCTCCCTAAATTAACTGAAACGAGAGCTATTTCTGAGATGGTAAACTGACTGGAGGTCAAAGTGTTGTCTTTTGTGTGGTGTCAGGGAGAAAGAAATGGAGAGGTGGGGAAAGGAGGGGTGGTCTGAGGAGTTTGTCCTGGTTTTTTCTTGCTTTTTTTTCCTTCTGTCTTAGGTATATTAATAAAACTTCTTTATACTTTATAAAGTTTGAGCCTGCTTTGCCTACTCCTAATCCTCATCTCACAGCAAACATCAGGTAAATTTGGGTAAGTGTGCTGGCATTTGGCCAGACCCTTGAATAGGCAAACTGGAACCACTACATGAGCAAATGTAGACTGCAACTGCAGGAGTCCCCCTTGAAGCACACTGCAAGTAATGTAAATAGCTTTAAGAAATTCCTGCAGTCACTGTTTCCTCTGATTGTTGACTTCAGGTAAAAGTAATTCAGAACAGTTCTTGTTCAGGAAGAGGGACAAGTCTGTACAAGCAGCACATGCTGAACCCCCTCTCTACATAGATATTCCTGTGTACGTTTTGAGTCTGTAAATTTGTCATTAGGAGGCAAGATGTACCGATACTCTTGTGAATACTTCTGGAAATACTGCTGTGATTTGTTCATGTATAAAAGACTTGTGAAATTTGTGATCTTCAGCTGAGTTATCTAGAAAAACGCAGTGAACTCCTGCTTAGATTTAATATGCTTCATTTTAAGTGCCAGGGAAAACCTGGACTTCATTTAGCATCTTCTGAGCAACACCTATCAGTTAACACAGAAGCAGAGCAATTGGAGTGCTTTAATCTTCTACTGCTCCATTCTGCATGACTGCCTGGCAGTCGGTGGCAATGATGTAAGTAAAGATGCCCTGATTTTTATGCTAGTGTATAAGCTTTTACCCACTTCATACATGCAACATTCACATACAGCTTAGCTGTGTGAGTAGGGAAGGTTAAGAAGAGTCAAATTATGTGGGCCTTGTTACATTCTCTGTTATGTTGATATAAAATGGGCATAAACATACCGAAATAAGTGGTGGTTACTGCAATGTAAAGCAGGCGTAATGACTACAGAAACAGGCAAATTTAAGCTGAAATTTTCTTCTCCTGGTTTAAGTAAAGTAGATAATCAGGTGTGAACTCTGATTCAACAGAAGCAAGAGATTTCATTAGTACAACTTCAAAATGCATTTTTTCTGATCCATGTCCAGTTTAGTAAATCCTTCAAAGATCAATAAAGACCTGTACCATTAATGAAATTCTTTTAAAACATTGGATAAAATCAGATTTTCAAATAATGAATAAAACTACTGTATGTCATATTAGTGTGACTGAATATCAAATCAATATCAAGCCGGTCGTGTTTAATCTGATTAAGCTCACCAGGACTGGGTCTCTCAGTACTAAAAACACTATCAGGAGGAGCAGTATAATCTTATCTTCTATGGAGTAGCCAGTGGACAAGATGAAAAGTATATTGTGTTATTCAATTGACTGTATTTTTACTTTACAGGTGTCAATCACTGATTATTTATGTCGTTATCAGAAGATCTTGCATTACAAAATGAAAGTGTGCACATCACTATATTGTCATGTACAAATCTGTAGAAGGCCAGAAGATAAGGGACTAATGTGGATGTCTCAAACACTGATAGCTGGATGGCTGTGGAGCCAGCCAAGGATTGCAGGTAAATTACCAAGCCTTGTTGGTGATAACAACATGCTGTGAGAAAGAACAGGATGTGGCTGGAGAAGGGGGCCATGAGACGGTAGTGCAGCACTTTTGAGGAACAAATATCCTTGTTCTCGTTCCTGGAGATAAGCACAACACAGTCCAGTGCAAGCACAGGAATAAAATCAAGAAGTGGGTATGGACTGGTGGGGGGGGGAACAAGACCACCCAAAACTCCCAAGTCCTCTGACCCATTTCTGGAAAGATCTGAAAGAATGGGCTGTACATAACAACTAATTTGCATAGAAAGCAAGAATCTGTCTTTAGGGTGGGGAAAATTATCTATAAAAAGTACCTCCACCAAGCCCAGACAGTTCTCTCTGGACCCTGAACACCCCATCAGCTGCATCAACACTGGAATCAGGACCAGTGATCTCTTTCTTTCTTTAATTTCTTTCTCTCTCTTCCTCTTTAATTCATCTTTTTCTTTCTCTCTTCCCTTTCATCTTACCCCTTTATCCAAAACATGCTGCTGTGTACTTATACAAGAGACCTGAGGCTAACAAAGCAATTTCCATGCAAAATGTATAATTTACTAATAAAACTTTGTGGGTTTTTGCAGACCCTTTGATTCTGTTGTTCCTGTCAACCATGACTATTTATGGGTCTTGGGTGCTCCCTTCCTTTTAAGGGTGGGACATCACAAAATTGTTGGAAGGTTTTGCTAAAGCCATCAATGTAGTTAAGTTTTGAAAACATACTTTTCTTTAATGAAGGTTGATTACAGAGACTCCTTGCTAAATGCCTTTTTATGTACTTCACACAGATTTTTTAAATAGGTTATTTTTCCTAGGACTGACATTTTACATTTTAACATCTCCTGTTGCAGCCAGATCAGAAGCCCAAAGAGATTTGAGATGAGAAGAATTTCTATTCTGTAAGGGTTTTTGTTGTGTTTTTACTATCTTACAGAGACTTACAGTTTTGTTGTTTTGGTTTTTTTTAAATAAGAATATTAATCCAGCACTCTGAATAAATTTCCCATCACTTCATCTGTAATGATCCAATTATTAAGGTTCTTTGGAAATACCTCTGCCTGAATTAAGGTACAAATGAGACCATATGCCAATCAATAGTATGGGTTTTATTTGATAGTAAATATAAGAGAGAAAGAGAGAAGAAAAGAGAGAAAAGGGGGAGTAGGGAGAAAGATGGGGGGACAGAGAGGGACAGGGACAAAGAAGTATCACCACTCCGTGGGCCCCACTGGTGTCCTGATGTCCTCTTGAGCTGGTCTCGGTGGTGGAAATTCCCCAAAAGCACAGAATGCCATGGGTTAATATACACTCAGGCCAGGTGGAAATGTCCAGGCATGTCCTCCTGGGGGAGGGGGCAGCCTCTAGCAGCAGACTCTGCTTGCATCACGTGCACTCCTGTGGTGCAAGGTGTCTGGGGAGCACTTTGGGGGGTCTGTGATAGATTGTGAGTCCCCCTCAGCTGCCTCTCATGTGAGAGTCCCGTGGATGTGGCTTGTGGGGTTGGGGGTTCCACAGCCGGGCCAGTTTGTGTACTGGAGGATGAGTGTGTATTGCCTCTGACCAGAGGTTACGCCATCCTCCTCCCCCCTTCAGCTGGGGGTAAGACTGTGCAAACTTGGCTTCTGTGAGCTGTGCTCTGCCCCCACCCCAAACTCAGCCAGAAATGATTCTCAGTACAGCTGGTAGCTTCAGCCTCTGGACATATTCCTTTCCCTCAGACTGAGATGATTGAACAATAGGCTTTTCCCTTTATCTAATCTCAGCAGTTTGGCTCAGTTCAAAGTCCCAGTTAAGTATCTTCAGGGAGTCTTCTCTGATCAAAACTTTATATCAATGTTTGAAGCACGAACTATTTTCAGTCTCTGACATCATCCTAATTGGAACAAAGGTCTTCAGGTTATTTTCCACATGTAGTCAGTGCTGTATGGCTTTAAAAAGTCACTTAAATTTAGGCAGAATTTCCAAGTATATGAGAAATCTTGATCAACAAGATGGTAATCAAAAAGAATATGTTTTGTACTTCTATATCTGCCTACTCTCCTAAGATTTCAGAGCCCTTTGAACATTGAAGGAATGAAGCATATAAAATATATCGAGTAGGTAACATTCTTTTCATTTAATAAATTGGGAAATCAAGGCATACAAATTTGTAACTATTTTTTAAATGTCCTCCTGGGCTTTTTTGGTGGAGAACTTTGTCCCAGACTCTGGATTCAGGACAGTTTATAGTCTTTAATTTTGTTTAGCCCTTGAATCTTCAAGTCCATGTAGTCATCTGGAAGAGTTACCATTTTTTGTGGAGCCTTTGTTGCTGTGTGTACCTCATTCTGTGATCACTCCACTTTGTGTTTCTTCCTGACCTGTGTCATAGCTCAGACAAGGCCCCCACTCAGCAGTTTGCTGCCATTGCCATGGGCACTGTATTTTGCTGCTATTTTCTATTATTCTTTCAGGTTGTTTTTTTTTTTGCCATTCTTTTTGCTATCCTTATTCCTGTTCTTTATCCAGTTTTAGTTTAAGGGATTAGTTTTTTTTCTTCCTTATTCTCAAAGACAGCTGTCCCAGACTTCATCCTCCTACAGCAGGAAGATGTGGGATTTAGAATTGACATGGTTTGTGTGAGGCTGTGCTGAAAGAGGGAGTTCAGGTTTTGCTGCCAGGAGTGCAGTAGTGCTTGAAGGGGTTGCTTGTTAGCAGCATGTTGGTTCAAGATTTAGATCACTACGTCTCTGGGTAAGGACTTGTCAAAAATGATCTCACTTAAGATAATCTAGATGAAATCTTTGATCACAAGTTCATCATGGTGCCACAGGTAGTTTGGCCTTCATGTAGGGCCTGTCATGGCAGAGGGAACCTTGGACTTGGGCTTGGTGTTCCCATCCAAGGTCAAGAACAGTGCTCTAGGTGAAGTCCATCCAATGGAATCAGGAAACATATTTCTTCTGGTCACCACTATCCTCAGTCTTCATGCCATGGTTCTTGGCTACCCAGAAGCCTAACATTGGTGACTATTTTGCCTTGTATGGTTGCTTCAACCCTAAGAGAAGGGAGAAGGGGCATGAGTGCAACACACTGTGAATGCCAGCATTTTCCAAAACTGTCCCAGCCACTGTTCCTGCTGTAGACCAATTACAGGCAGTGGAGGGTGCTGGATTTGTGAAAGAGGTGTTTCCCTTGTTTGACATCAGCTGGAGAAGACTCCTGCACAGAAACCAGCTACATCACATCAGTTATTCTGGTTAAGACCATGCTGCAATAATTATGTTGATTGTGTACATTGTGATTGCAGCTCTGCAGGGAAAAGCTTGCTCTGAACAGCATCCGCTTTCATTTCCTGCCACTGGTGTGCTTGGTGTCATGTTGTTACTGTCAGTGTTATTGCCACTGCATTTATTCTCCATACATGGGAAAAAACAGTACACCACTGTCTTCCACATGCCCCCTTTTTCCTTTCCCAGAACTTTCTGGGCTACAGCATCCCTTCTCTGTCTTCCACCAACCTTGCCAGGCCACACTGGCATTCTCAAGAGTCCAAGCAGTTGTCAGCAGAATCTTTCTAATGGGATGCTGAAAGAAGGGAAAAAGGCTGGAAGAAATAGGTACTTTCTGGTAAAACAAAGCAAGATAGGAGTCTCTTAATTCTTCACATGAGTGAGTTTTAGCATGCACAGACAATTGTAAGTCAGCATGAGACCAGTGTCTGCTGGAGACAACTTCCAGTAAAAGCCATTAGAACTTACTCTTCCAGTTCCTACCTAAACACAGAATCCATGGTGTGTCACCAGGCCCACTGGGAATGGGGCACAGAGACAAACTGCAACAGCAATGAGAACTCCATGAAATTTTTAGAATCATAGAATAATTCAGGTTAGAAGGGAACTCAGGAGGTCTCAGAGTCATCTATGGAATCAGATTGTGTCCCCCAGGGCTGTATCCAATTGGGTCTTGGAATCCTCAGAGGATGGAGGCTCCACAGCTTCTCTGGACAATATGCTCTAATGCTTGATTGTTGGGAATTTCTTCGTGGTGAAGAAACTTTTATCAATGTCCAGACTGGTACAACCTTTTTTAATTTCAGTTTGTGCCCATTATCTTTTGCTCTTCTTCCATGGATCACTTAGACCCATCTCTTCTCCAGGGTATAGAATCTCAGCCTCTCTAAATGGACCATGTGCAGCAGCTCCTTGATCATCCTGAACCTACTCCTCATTAGATGATAAGTAAAATCTGCACCAGACCTTTTTCAGCACCTGCCTTGAAACAGGAGTACAATCAATCTGTACTCCTCATACTCCTCAGGTACTAAACAGAGAAGTATTTAGATAAGGCTGGACACTCAGTCTCTTTAAGATTTGTTGGGGATGATGGAGATAAGGGCTCCACCTGCACTAGTGTTAAGTGTTCTTTTATAGCAGGATATTGCTTGCATGCAGCCATGAAAATGCTTTGTTTTCTCTGTGAATGCAGAGGTTCAGACCCCTTGAAGCTGTGGTATGACAGCCTTGTCAGCTGGCAGTCCACAGCTCACAGCTTCTTAACTCACTCCAGAAAAATGCAGTCTCAGACTAATTAAACAGACAGCTGCAGCCCTTCACCAGTTGCAGTAACATATTGCCCTTTGCTGCTTCCAAGGCTTTCCGGAGAAATATTATAACTCACAAGGACTTCAGCCTAGCCTGTAGGCATACCCTGAAATTAAACAACCCTTCAGTTCCCAGGTTTTACATAAATAATGATGTGCAATGAAAATGGGATTGGGGACTTTAAAGCCAAAAGAAGGTTCAAGGAAAATAAGAAAAAAAGGGAGTGCACAGGCAATAAAGAAGACAGGCTGTATCTAAAATTATCTTTTTCCATTTTATCTATCAACATTTGCACAGGAATTCTGAATCAGATTATATTTTATACAACTCCCAAAATAGTTGGATATATTCCATGTATTTATTATGTGCCAAAACACCTGCCAGCCAAAAATGTGTTGTCAGAGATCACCTTCATATGTCCTCAAGGAATCTCCATTATCCTGGCCTTGGGACAAGTTGTGCAGCAAAACTTAGTTGTTAAATGTCTGAATGCTGCTTTCATCTGGTGTCTGAGAGGGACAGTTAAAGGCCGAGCATTTTTAAAGGAATTTGAGAAAACAGACATTCATCATTTGGCAGACTGTATCTCAATTTAATGTATCTGTCAGACAAAAGGTACATATGGTGTGACAGTAATTACCCTGGGGTAATCATCAGTAATCTGTGAATCGCTCTGAGAAATCTTTGTGGTGTGATTGTAGAAGTTTGTAACTATCTGGAGTAGTGTGATCCATATACTATATATATAGAGTATATATATATATAGTATATAAATATATAAAAAATATATTTTAAAATATAGATTTTTTAAAATAAACATACATTGATACATGTTGCGTTCCCTGCTTCGCTCCCACCCTGGTACCGGCGGCGGAGCACTAGCGCTACCCTAGGAAGTCGTTTGCGATCGGGAAGACTTCCTCGGAGTGCCTACTGCGGGCACAGCTAGTCCATGTTTCGGTCCGAGGAGATGTTGCCCTTGGAGCGTGGTGAGACCGCAAAGAACTTCCAAAGAAGGAGGTCTCTTGGTATGTGATTTCGGTAGGTTTATTGCCTCCAAAGGGAGCACATGGTCCAAGAGCCAAGAACAGCTCATTACATAGGTATTTAAGGGAGGAACAACATCCAATAAACTGAGGGCAAGGGGCAATACATGGGAGGGGCCGGGGTACATGGTCAAATGAGGTTTAGGGAGAGGAGGGGGAAAGAGAGAACAACGAATGAACAAGGGAGTGACAGGGAATTTCCCAAAACGGGGAAACATAACAGACAAATCAAGGAACCAATAGCAGGAACTTGGGGTTCGTGGCTCCGGGGGGAAACTCTCTGTCTGTGGAACATGCCACTGGAAGTCCTCTTCCTTCCTGGTTCGGAACCACCGCAGCAGATACACCTATCTGGACCTGAGATAAATTACACATAGGAATTCAGTGGAGCTACTGTTGCCATAACAGTAAAAAAACGTGCAGTATGTGGCAGGTTAACTGACCTCTGTATTTTATTTTTGCCTGATCGGGGGCACAACTTGTGCTAACTATGACATTTTCACAGTCTCCAACATCTAATAATACAGTATAATGTATCCATGACTCAAACCCTCTGGCACACTACATAACTTAGGTTTTATGTGAAATGTTTGCCAATGTTTCACTTTCACATTGATATTTATTCTTTATCCAGAGATGTATCGCTCAGACATCCCGTGTCTGCGATTAAGGGGATCTTTGGCCATCATATCTGCTGTCAGCAGAACTGACTGCCTTAGCAATTGTATAATAGTACAATTTTATTTCCACTTTTGATTTACTCAAAGTAGGATTAGGGATCAGCATTAAAATTAAGTGCCTGGCTACTGCCAACAGCATTCCCTGAAAAGCTGCCATGGCTTTCTTTGTTTAAAAGCATATTCTGAAAAAAATCTTTAGATTTCACAGTGCACTTGTTCTGGACAGCAATATCTGAGGGTATTTGAGGGCTTTATAACTGCTACCAGAGTTGACATCATTTTTTATAAATTTAGATAAGTACAAATAAAGCTGTCAGAAATTATTTGGATCAGTGAAGTGATTTAATTACAGCAAACATTGTACCTTCATATACAGCAGCACTGGCGTGAAAAACAATCAGGTGTGATAACTCCCAAGTCAGCCAGCAGAAGGAAGAAGGATGAAATCCACTCAAATGTCCCAGCTTTGCAGGCTGCCCCTACTCACTTAAACCTCTCTTAATCCTTTTCCAAAATGGACACAGCTGGAGCAGGCCTCAACAGCTCTTACATGATACAAGGAGACTGTTTGCTCAGCTCAGAGTATAACTAGACAGAGGAGTTGCTTGAGACACTTTATGTAAGCTTCAATGGTTCCAGATTTCTGTTTAAAGAGGGTGGTAGCTGCATCAGTCTGACTGCGGGCAGGGCTTTGATATCCATTCTGCAGTTTCGGCAGATTCCCTGTTACACACGCACACACACACACAGGCACATGGCAACACCAGGACTGAAACTCATCCTAAAGTAAGAACCCTCCTCAATAGGCATCAGGCTGGCAGGTTTCCTCCCTTGCAATGCTCTCTGAGAGATGGACAGACACAGCCTCTTTTCAGATCCCCTTCATTTGTCAGCATAAACAAGAAATTGATCTCTGATAATATTTGGCTCTACTTCTAAGATGGTTACTACAGTTTCTAAGTGAAGTGACCTTGCTGCTGATAGGCAGTCATGTCCATGCTTTTGGGGATACACTGAGCTGCTGAGCTATGCATCTTTCAGATGGAGTGCTATAGAGGTATTTATTAACTTTTCTCATGCAGGCCAGTGTTGCAGAGATACTCAATGAGAGAATGTTTGCTTAAAGTAAAACTTGCTGTCCTGTGCCAACATGAGTGCCCACTGAAGTGGCTGTACAAGTGCTTGGTTGTAAGCCATGCCACTGTCCTGTATGACCATCCTTGTCACCATATTGCTGCACTGGGCAGGTGTCACCAGGCTTCGTGTGTCACTGGTTTGCAGTGTTGGCCTCTCTGGGGTGAGCCCATGACTTTCTGCCTGCCAAAAATGATTCCAGCCTGCCCTGAAGTAAGTGGAAACCATATGGTGAAAAAACACACCCATGAGTGAGCTGTGGTAGAGCAGGGACACAGGGGAGGAGGGCAGCAAAGGCCATGGCATGCAGTGTGGTGGAAACCATTGCTCAGAGTGTCAGGAATCACGAAGAACAGTGCAGTAGAAACAGCTACATGGGCAGCAGAAAGCCATCACATGCTCTGCTTCCACTTTCTTACACCACCCATCCCATTGCCAGGGAGTTTTGATGGAACAATTGTGACTGCAGAAAAAATAAAGGAAGTTGACCCTGAGAAGGAGGGAGGATTTAGTTTCATGTTAAGTGTCTAGCTGTTTGTGTTTCTTTTTCTCTTGATATCCAAATCAGAGATCAGAAACTTGTGTGGCCTGGCAATAAATTAAGTAAAATTTCCCAATTCTGGACTGTTTTATCTGTGACAACTACATACAAAACTGGTTTAAATACCTTAACTGTGTACAAAACACTGTCCTGCATGAGTATTTTTTTGCATCTGCAGGAACAGTTTGTACTGACTACTTGCAAATGTCATATCTATGTACAACTTGATCCCTTCCGTAACTGCTAAAGCAGCAGAATTGCGTGAGAATGCCAGGGACAATCCACCCATGATGTTAATCATCACATACACAATTATATATACAAAGGAGATGAGCTGCAGCAGGAACTACCTGGGGGAATATGTAGAACTGTCAAAAATTCTCATCTGGAGAAGTCCTGCATGTCGATTACTTAATTATGGATGTGTTGAGGAGTTCAGACCTGTTTTCGAGGCAATCTGTTGTCTTAAACCAGCTTTACTATCTCATCTGTGCTGATGACAAGCTGGGATGTTCCTGGACCACCCAGGGAATTAATGAATTCAGTGCACAGAGTGGGCAGAAGGGCACAGCCCTGATACCCACTTTTGCCACACTTAAAACTATGGGATAGACTTGAGTTTCATACTTAGAACTTAGTCTGACAGCTCCTGCCACTTCAAGGTACTGTCCTGGTTGTAGAATTTGGAAATCTGTGTTCTTGAATTACTAATTGAAAGAATTTATTCAAAGTGAACACACTTCAATTTCATTCTAGATCATAAAACTTCCCCTGAAAAATTGTAATATTGTCCAAAGCAATAAATCAGTGTTTGCAGTTAAGATTTTATTTATCCAAATCTATGACTCAGTTCTACTATTTTAAGGGAATAATTATCCTATGTCACATCTGTAGCAAGACAGCCTTGTAGTGAGTTGTAATTAGGTGTAAATTATTATGGCAACCATTACATTAACTTTAGACTTTTCTTCATCTAAGTATTAGTAGATTTCACTGTTTGCATGTTTTTATGCACTGGAGAAAAACAGGTACATTTGTCAATCGGCCAAGGGTAAAAGGGAAAGCAAGGTGGCCTCATAAAGCCTCCGGAGGTCACAATCTGTTGATTTATTTTGCAAAGGTAAATGGGTATTGCCTCGTGGCTGTTTCTTCTGCTCTCCAGGTTCCTAGAGATACTTTGTCTTTCCAAAGTGCTGGTTTTCCCCATCCCAAAGAATTGTGCAGGCCTGCCCCAGACCTGCCACAGGGGACGCTGAGCTGCTGAGGTCCTCTGAGCTCAGCTGTACCATGGTGTTCAGAATCAGTAGTTTTAATACAGACTTTGAGAAAGATAATTGCTTCAGGGAAATGTTTCTGTTACCAACACTACCTTGTGCCCAAGGTGTGCATCTCCATGACGGTGTCAACAGCAAGTTTAGCCTGTTTTAGCAAATAAACAGCTCTCAAACTGATGCAGGAGGGCTGAATTGGATGATAATGTGACAGGGCAGGTTTTGATACAGAAAGGAGAAGAACAGTCACTCCCAGCAACCCCTTCAGGAGAGCTGCAGCAGCTCCCCAGTGCCTTGAAGGCGTGTCCTGCCAGCCAATGGGTCAGCAGCTGCTGTAATACCATATCTAGCCTCCTCAAGTTAGGGAGGGAGAAAGAGGAAACCATACTGCTGGTAAAAGGGTTTTGAAACAGTAAGAGAAGTATTTGATAATAGCCTGAGGTCAGGGCATCCTGCATCTGGGGTTTTCACTTCAGGTTTGTGTTTCCAAGGAAGACAAACTGTAACTCCCGCTGTATGTAAGTGAATAGCGCCCAGCTGAGTGTGGCTTCACTCCCAACTGAACTCCAATGAAATACCGATGGATAAATGATATCCATTCCCAGTTTAATAGTTGTGAGAATGGAGTGCAGCACTGCTTAGTTTCGACCAGCAATAACCCTGAGCAAATCAGTACCATCTGCTCTCAGCTCAGAGCTTTCCTGAACAGCATAAAACAAAATAAATGCAAAAGTTTCAGAAAATAAGAGCTATCCCCAGAATTGTCAGGCTAGCACCATATGTCAGTCTTCCCTTCCAGCAATGCTCCCAGGGCTATGCCCACCATTACTCAGGAGTGACAAGGTCTGGATCTCAGGCCTGAAATGTTCTCACCCACAGCTTTGGTGTTCCAGCAAAAACAGAACAAGAATTTTGTCATGCTATTAAATTATGTTTGACCTTGCTAACCTCTGGTGAGGAATGGCTCCATCTGAATATAATGCTGCCAGCCTCTTTGCATCTATATGAAAAATAGTTATATCTTAAGGACCTGTCAGGGAAAGACCTACAGCATTTTTATGCAGGATAACTCCCTGAGGAAGCAGGATAAAATGGAACCACCTCAAAACTTGCTGCAGCAAAAAGCATTAGAGACAGTCCAGTGGGAGATGGGTCCCAGAAGGGCCCAGGGACCCACAGCAAACAAAGAGACACTTTCTGTCACACAACCATGCCTGCTGAAGGGTGAAAAGTCTGTGGAACTGAATCAGGAGCAGGAACAATGAAATGGCATGGAAGAAACCAATTTCTTATTTTTCAAATGTAGTAACACCCTCTCCCTTCTTCCTGCTTACAAGTAAGCAGGAGTCAGAGCCAGCCCATGCTGCAGTGACACAGAAACTGTGGTGGCTAGTAAATAAACCCCTGTTCTCTGGCCTGGAGCCCTCCTGGCATGGTTCAGCTTGTGTCCATACAGCCAGACTCTCCAATTGCCAAATCAGATGGCTGCATCCAAACAGCCTGCAAGGACCAGGCTCCTGCCAGCCCATGCTTTGGCTGGGCAGAGCACAGGCTGCCCAGACTTAGTCCATGCCAAGGATCCTGATGACTTAGTTGCTGATCATGAGCTGGTGCTCAGGCCTCAGTTCTGTCTCCATTCTGCTCTTGAATTTAGACTAAAGCCCCAGGTGTTGCATGGAGAAGGCTGCTCTGCTTTGAAAGGAGGTGGTGTGAGTGCTGGGGTACCGTGAGGTGGGCTGCCCCCTCCGTGCGCAGCTGTGCTGGCTGTGGCACGGCACCTGCTGCCCAGCTGGCCTGACAGGCAGGGGAAATCTGGCTTGGGAGCATCATCACTGCCCCTAAACCGCAGCAGGTGATGCCTGAAGGATTTTTTTCTTTTTCTTGTATATACTTTTTACACAGTTCCCTATATTCACAAGTATTAGCATGCATACTTGTGATGTTTTAGGTGTGATAACTTAGCCTGGTTTCTTGGTGTCCAGTAGGCCGGGAGACTAAACACCCCAGAAACTGTAGAGTTAGAAGACCAAACATGCTATTGTCATAAGCACTCAAGGTCCCCTAGCAGGACAGATTCTGTAAACTAGAAGTTAGCCCACCCCAGCCTCCTTATTGGGCCCTCTTGTTAGATATGCTAATGTGTAAGGTCTTTAATTGCATACTCGATTGGGGGGTGGGAGGAGATTGCGACGCGTGTCACCTGGGTGAAGCAATGCATCGAATGGGATCCTATTAAAATACCGAGGTAAACGACCCCCAACCC
This sequence comes from Eopsaltria australis, assembly GCA_034509425.1. Lineage (NCBI taxonomy): Eukaryota > Metazoa > Chordata > Aves > Passeriformes > Petroicidae > Eopsaltria > Eopsaltria australis. Next base: position 178,870 of record JAVTVJ010001277.1, on the reverse strand, counting down.
TCTAACCGTGTCTGAGCTTTTATTTCCTAAGACCAGGAAAAAGGCATCACAGGGATGGCAGAGGTTTCCTGGCATAAATGTGTGCACAGGGAAAATTATTTATGTTAGGAATGGTTTTCCAGGGAGGAGAGGAAGGATGTGCTGGAGCTGAGAGCTTTCGCAATAAAGGCAGAATTGTCCTGAACAGGACTTTTGGATTTTTACAGGCATTTAGGGAATCATAAGAGAACATGTGGGCATGATGGTGGGAGCATCCCAGCTCAAGTGACTAGACAGACATGCTCCTTCAGCTGGGGCAGAGCAGGCACCAAGGGAGCAGCCACAGACTCCAGTGGTTGGGAGGGAGGAAGCAGAAAAAGAAGGCCCATGTGTCATGATCCAGTTGATAAAATGTTAGGATCTAGTTATTAAGGTTCTTAGAAATACCCTTGCCTGAATTAAGGTGCAAATGAGACCATATGCCAGTGACAATAGCAAAGGTTTTATTTGACAGTAAACATGAAAGAGAGAGAGAAAGAAAGAAATAGGAAATAGGTGGGGGGGACAGAGAGAGAGAGTAACAGGGACAGAATAAAGAAAATATCACCACTCCATGGATCCCAACAATGGTCTGTTGATCCTCTCCAGCTGGTCTTCTTGGTGGTAAAAGTCCCTCTGAAAAGCCTGGAATCGGATGGGTTTATATACCCTTGAGCGAGGTAGCAATGTCCAGGCATGTCCCCCTGGGGGAGGGGGTCAGTCTCTTACAGCAGACACTGGATCTGTTGCATCACATGCAGTCCCATAGAGCAAAGTCTAGCACTTTGGGGGGTCTTTGATGGATTGTGACTCCCCCTCAGCTGCTTCTCACGTGAAAGTCCTGTGGATGTGGCCTATGGGGTTGGGGGATGCTACAGCTGGGCCAGAGGATGGACGTTCATTGCCTCTGACCAGAGGTTATGCCACACCCAAAACCTCCTCTCCCCCCTCCGCTGGGGGGGAGGGGTGTCCATGTAAACCTGGCTTCTGTGAGCTGTGCTCTCCCTCCATCCCAAACTTGGCCGCAGCTGGTGGCTTTGGCCTTTTGTGGATGCAAAACTTCTCAGTCTGAGATGACTGAACAATGGGCTTCCCTTTATCTAATCAGCAGTTTGACTTACAGTCCAAAGTCCCAAGCAGGTATCTTCAGCGAAGCTTCTTTGTTTGTAGCTTCTTTATACAGTTTTGGTTATGATGAGCAAAACTTTATATCAATGTTTGAGGCATGAACTATTTCTGTCTCTGACACCTGTGCAAGGAACCAGATTGTGCAAGGTATTGAAGGTGTCTGGAGCAGGACAGGATGGTGTATTGGGTCTGACTGGGGTAAAGCTCACAGGCCTTACACTGCTGTACTTTGCTTTGGTAGCTGGTGTTGATAACAGAGCAGTGTTTTGGCTACTGCCAAGCTGTGCTGTCCCTGTGACATTCCTTCCCCCACTGAAGGGGATGGGGGGGGCAAGATCCTGGGAGGGGACACCAGCAGGCCAGCTGACCCCAGTCAGCCAAAGGGATATTCCATACCATATGACATCAGATCAGATATATAAGGGAAGGAAGAGAGGAGGAGGAGGAGGCACTCAGGGCTGGCCCATGTTTGCCTCCTCGAGCAACCACCACGCGTGCTGAAGCCCTGCTTCCCAGAAAGTGTCCGGACATCGCTGCTGATGGGAAGTAGAGATTGATTGTTTTCCCTTCTGCTCTTGCGCGCGCAACTTTCAACTTGCTTGTTCTATTTTTCTCCTCCACTGTAATAAAACTGCCTTTACTCACCCTGATAGTCTTTTTCAATATTATCCTCTCCCCTCTCCCAGCGGGAGAGGGAGTGATAGAGTGACTGAGTGGGGACCTGGCCCCTGGCCGGGGTCAACCCACGACAGTCTCTTTTGGCGCCTGAACATGGGGCGAGATAAAGGCAGATTTATATATATATACACATATATTGCATGCTCTAGTAATTACCAATAGCAGCTCTCAAGTAGTAAACTCCTGTGTGGCATACGGCCTTCGGCTGCCACACTTCTTATCTTTGTTTTGCTATGTTTGGGAACATGTTGAAACAAACAATGACTGTGAATGAATAGAACTCCTTCTCTCTGCCCTGGGTGAATTTGAGTATGGATGATCTTTTACTGCAGGCTCCTGTGATTATTGCCAACCCTTACATAAGCTTCCTGATATTATTAATAATATTAGCCAACACGTTGTTACCTTATGGAATTCATGGAAATTGTCATCTCCCTGGTACAGAAGGAAACGACCCTTGGGTGAGGAGCTGTTAAAATCTGCCCTGAGGTACCCAGTTCCTGGGTGGAAAAGTATATGGAGGGATTTAGGCAGGTTCCTAGGGCGGTTATCACCTCCCGTTGCCTGGGAGTTTACTCCTGAAGAGGTAAATAACCCTAACAAACTGGCCTGTCGGCTGACAGAAGGGTGCCTCATTTACTCTCAGGAATGTGAGCAGCTTCTCGCCCTGTACTGGGGGCTGGCCTGGGCCTACCGGGCCTCTGTTCAATATTCTCAGAGGACTGTGGTTGAGGCAGGAACTCAAACTGTGCCTGAGGACACTATAGCTGAGACAGGGACACAAACTACAGCTATGGCTGAGGCAGGGATACAAACCATAACAACTATGTCTGAGATAGGAACCCAAACCACAACAACTACATTAATTGCCCCAGTAGTGAAAAAAAAAAAATGGACAAGGCAAGTTTCAGGCCGATTAGTAAGAGAAGAAGAAGAAGAGGAAGAGGAAGAGGAAGAGGAAGAGGAAGAGGAAGAGGAAGAGGAAGAGGAAGAGGAAGAGGAAGAGGAAGAGGAAGAGGAAGAGGAAGAGGAAGAAGAGATGGGGCCAGATCAAGAGGCAGGTCCCTCAGCAAAGGAATCGAAGGGAGTGAGGCAGATTAAACAGGAGACCGAAGTTACTCGGTCCCTGACCCCATCCGAGCTTTGAGACCTGCGAAAGGATTACAGCCGCCAGTCAGGTGAGAGGATTCCTGCATGGCTGCTGCGATGCTGGGATAATGGGGCCGATAGTCAGCAGTTAGAAGGTCATGAAGCCTAACAGCTGGGATCCCTTGCTAGGGATCAGGAAATTGAAAGAGGACTTGCAAAGAAAGGAGCAACTTGTAGCCTCTGGAGACGGCTTCTTTCAAGTGTGAAGGCAAGATATCCTTTTAAGGATGATCTTGTAAAGTCCCCAGGGAAGTAGACCAATGTGGATGAAGGTATCCAGTACTTGAGAGAATTAGCAGTGCTGGAAATTGTCTATAGTGATCTAAAGGATGATAGATTCACCATAGATCCAGAGGATATCCCTTGTACACTTGCCATGTGGAGGAAGGTGGTTCAAGGTGCCCCAACATCATATTCCAGCAGCTTGGCAGCACTTTATTACCCAAAAATGGATACACCAACTGTAGAGTTGGCATCCGCCTGGCTCCGAAATGTAGAAGAAACTCTGGGTGCTCCCTCATCCCTGCGAGCCACCACCCCAACTTTTAGAAGCAGCCCAAGAGATCGCTCCTCTCCAACCCCAGTCAGAGGGAAAGGAATCCCCAAGAACAGGCCACGTAACAAGCTCTGGTTTTTTCTGTGTGAGCATGGAGAGGACATGAGGAAATGGGATGGTGAACCCACCTCTAAGCTGAGCGCCCGGGTCTGAGAACTGAGGGGGAAGAGACCTGTTAAGAAGGGGCCACCCAAGAAGACTGTCAGTGTAGTTACCACAGAGAGACCAGAAGACAATCAGCGATTTCCCAGATATAAGAAAACTAAAACTGTTTCCTACAGTCCTGAGGAGGGAACTTCTGATTTGACATCACAAAGGTCAGACAGTGAATACTCTGACCAGGAACAGGAATAGAGGGTCCCTGCCTCCGGCCAGGAGGAGGAAAGGGATGACCGGGTATACTGGACAGTGTGGATTCGATGGCCTGGCACATCAGATCCACAGAAGTACAAAGCTTTAGTGGACACCGGTGCACAGTGTACATTGATGCCATCAAGGCACAAGAGTGCAGAAGCCATCTGGATCTCTGGAGTGACAGGGGGATGCCAAGAGTTGTCGGTAGTAAAAGCTGAGGTGAGCTTAACAGGGGACAGATGGCAAAGGCACCCCATCGTGACTGGCCCAGAGGCCCCTTGTATCCTTTGCATCGACTACCTCAGGAGAGGGTATTTTAAGGATCCAAAGGGATATCGATGGGCCTTTGGCATAGCTGCGGTGAATACAGAGAAGATCAAACAGTTATCCACCCTGCCTGGCCTCTCAGAAGATCCCTTCATCGTAGGATTGCTGCAGGTGGAAGATCAGCAAGTACCGATTGCTACCAGGACAGTTCACCGGAGGCAGTATCACACCAACCGGGACTCCGTGACTCCTATCCATGAACTAATTCGTCGACTGGAGAGCCAAGGAGTTATCAGCAGGACCCGCTCACCCTTCAACAGCCCCATATGGCCAGTGCGGAAGTCAAATGGGGAATGGCAGCTGACAGTGGACTATCGGGGCCTGAATGAAGTCACACCACCTCTAAGTGCTGCCGTACCAGACACGTTGGACCTCCAATATGAGCTAGAGTCAAAAGCAGCCAAATGGTATGCCACAACTGACATAGGTAATGCATTTTTCCAATCCCTCTGGCGGCAGAGTGCAGGCCACAATTTTCTTTCACTTGGAGGGGTGTCCAGTACACCTGGAACCGACTGCCCCAGGGGTGGAGACACAGCCCCACCATCTGCCAGGGCCTGATCCAGGCTGCTCTGGAACAGGGTGGAGCTCCGGAACACCTGCAATATATTGATGATATCATTGTGTGGGGTGATACAGCAGGAGAAGTTTTTGAAAAAGGGAAGAAAATAATCCAAATTCTTCTGAAAGCTGATCTTGCCATAAAACAAAGCAAGGTGAAGGGACCTGCACAGGAAATCCAGTTTCTAGGAATAAAATGGCAGGATGGGCGCCGTCATGTGCCTACAGAGGTGGTTGACAAAATTGCCAATATGTCTCCACCAGTTACTAAGAAAGAAACACAAGCTTTCCTAGGCCTTGTAGGATTCTGGAGAATGCACATTCCAGGCTATAGTCAACTTGTGGGCCCCCTCTATCGAGTGACCCGGAAGAAGAATGACTTCAAGTGGGGCCCTGAGCAGAAACAGGCCTTTGAGCAAATCAAACAAGAAATAGCTCGTGCGGTGGCTCTTGGGCCTGTTCAGACAGGACCAGATGTGCAAAATATACTCTACACTGCAGCTGGGGAGCAGGGCCTCACCTGGAGCCTCTGGCAGAGGACCGCAGGAGAAACCCGAGGTCGGCCATTAGGATTCTGGAGCAGGAGTTACCGAGGATCAGAAGCCCACTATACTCCAACTGAAAAAGAAATACTAGCTGCTTATGAGGGGGTTCGAGCAGCCTCAGAAGTTGTTGGGACAGAAGCATGTCTCCTCTTGGCACCACGATTGCCTGTCCTACACTGGATGTTCAAAGGAAACATTGCCTCCGTGCATCATGCAACCAGTGCTACATGGAGTAAGTGGGTGGCCTTAATTACACAACGAGCCCGAATGGGAAAACCCAACTTCCCAGGAATCCTAGAAGAGATTTTGAGTTGGCCAGAAGCCAGAGATTTTGGAGCACTGTCTGAGAAGGTGACTCGTGCCCAAGAAGCACCACCATATAACGAGTTACCAGAAAACGAAAGAAAATATGCTTTATTTACTGATGGATCCTGTCGAGTGACAGGAAACCATCGGAGGTGGAAAGCTGCTGTGTGGAATCCCACACGACAAGTCATTGAGACTGCTGAAGGGGAAGGTGAATCAAGCCAGTTTGCAGAGGTGAAAGCCATCCAACTAGCCCTAGAGATTGCTGAGAGAGAAAAGTGGCCCATACTCTATCTCTATACTGACTCCTGGATGGTGGCTAATGCCCTATGGGGATGGCTGCAGCAGTGGAAGAAAACCAACTGGCAGCGCAGGGGAAAACCCATCTGGGCTGCTGCATTATGGCAGGACATTGCTGCACGGATAGAAAACATGACTGTGAAAGTACGCCATGTAGATGCCCATGTGCCCAGAAGTCGTGCCACTGAGGAGCATCAAAACAACGAACGGGTAGATAAGGCCACCAAAATTGGAATAGCTCAGGTGGACCTAGATTGGGAGAGAAAGGGTGAGCTATTTATAGCCCGATGGGCCCACGAAACATCAGGGCATCTTGGAAGGGATGCAACATACAGATGGGCTCGTGATCGAGGGGTGGATCTGACCATGGAGGCCATCACACAGGTTATTCATCAGTGTGAAACATGCGCTGCCATCAAGCGAGCCACACGAGTGAAGCCTCTTTGGAGTGGAGGGCGGTGGCTGGGGTTCCAGTATGGTGAAGCCTGGCAAATTGATTACATTGGGCCATTGCCACGAATATGCCAAGGCAAGAGTTACATCCTCACCATGGTGGAGGCCACAACTGGCTGGCTGGAAACACACCCAGTAAACCACGCCACGGCTCGGAACACAATTTCAGGTCCTGAAAGACACATTTTGTGGCGACATGGAACCCCAGATAGAATTGAGTCAGACAATGGGACTCATTTTCGAAATAATCTTATTAACTCCTGGGCAAAGAGGCATGGCATTAAGTGGATATATCATATTCCTTATCACCCACAGGCCTCTGGGAAGATTGAAAGATATAATGGACTGTTAAAAACTATGCTACGGGCACTAGGTAATGGGACATGGAAGCATTGGGATGTGAACTTGGCAGAAGCCACTTGGCTAGTCAATACTAGAGGATCTGTTAACCGCCCTGGTCCCGCCCAAACGAAACCCTTAGACACTGTGGAGGGAGACAAGGTTCCTGCACTACACATAGGAAAGTGGCTGGGGAAGTCAGTGTGGGTTGCGTCCCCCATGGGGAAGGGCAAACCCATTCGTGGGATTGTCTTTGCCCAAGGACCTGGGTGCACTTGGTGGGTAATGCGGGAGAATGGGGAGACCCAGTGTGTGCCCCAAGGTGATTTAACCTTGGGGTAAAAATAATGCATGTTGGAAGTTGTATGTTGCAGGATGTAAGTAGCAGAAGGGACATGAGCTGACGAAGAACGAATTTCAGCAAGGGGCAAGAAAAAGGCCACAATGAACAGGGATGGTGCCAGTCCTCGACAATCAAGTTTACTATTCCTCCTGCCCTGACCCTACATTCTTCTGGAAATGGAGACCACCTGGAAGGATGTGAGAGGACAGGAGATAGTAGTTAATGTGATGGGGATGGTTTAAGGATGTAGCTTAAACTGCATGTGTGAGTAGAAAAGGATTTCTGAGCATGATGCAAATGGTATGGAATAAGGGGTGGAAATTGTATTGGGTCTGACTGGGGTAAAGCTCACAGGCCTTACACTGCTGTACTTTGCTTTGGTAGCTGGTGTTGATAACAGAGCAGTGTTTTGGCTACTGCCAAGCTGTGCTGTCCCTCTGACATTCCTTCCCCCACTGAAGGGGATGGGGGAGGCAAGATCCTGGGAGGGGACACCAGCAGGCCAGCTGACCCCAGTCAGCCAAAGGGATATTCCATACCATATGACATCAGATCAGATATATAAGGGAAGGAAGAGAGGAGGAGGAGGAGGCACTCAGGGCTGGCCCATGTTTGCCTCCTCAAGCAACCACCACGCGTGCTGAAGCCCTGCTTCCCAGAAAGTGTCCGGACATCGCTGCTGATGGGAAGTAGAGATTGATTGTTTTCCCTTCTTGCTCTTGCGCGCGCAACTTTCAACTTGCTTGTTCTATTTTTTTCCTCCACTGTAATAAAACTGCCTTTACTCACCCTGATAGTCTTTTTCAATATTATCCTCTCCCCTCTCCCAGCGGGAGGGGGAGTGATAGAGTGACTGAGTGGGGACCTGGCCCCTGGCCGGGGTCAACCCACGACAGATGGTATGAGGCAGTGTCAGGTTTCAGGAAAGGCAAAAGAGAAGGAGCGATCAAAGATAATTACTAATTCATCCCCCAAGAAAACTATATAATGCTTCCACTCCTAATCTCTGAGTCAAGCCCTGCTTCTCCCCTCCATGTCCTGCCCCACTGCTGTCTCACATTTTTGACTCTTTTCCTCATTTTTCTCCTCCCCTTCATCCAGTCCCTGTGCACTGCCTTTGTATGTGTTGATGTCCTGGGTTAGGCCAGAGGGGTCAAAATCTAGGAAGTGATCTGTGCTGCAGGAAGGAATACAACTTCCTTCCTGCGAGAGAGAGCCAATAATCAGGTAGTTTTAAGGATTGATAGGTAGGTAAACCAATTAAAAAGTTGATCCGCCTTCGAGGAAAAAAACCATATATAAGCAGAGACTCTCTGAAGCTCTTCCTCTTTGGACCTGCTGCTGCTGTGTAGAGAGGAGCAGCTCCTGCTTCTCTCGCTGGTAAGGCCTCAGCTTCCCCCCCCCTCTTCTTCCAAAGGGGGGCGGGGGGAAGGGAAGTTTGGAGCGGCCGTGCCGCTGCAGCCGGGCATGGGGGAGGAAACGGCTGGAATTTTCAGCAGATACACCTCAGCTGGTGTGCCAGCTACACGAGAGGGAGAGCCAGGCCCCTGCTCCGGGCCAGGCAAGGACCGGGCTGGACTCCATCTAGCTCGGGCCAGGCCCTGCCCTGTCACCCCGGGCCCAGATGGCCCTACCAGGCCGAGCCAGCTTGGCAGAGCCAAGCAGAAAGACTCTTGAGAGTGTCTGGCATCCAGCTCGGGCCTGTTCAAACAGCCCGGCAAAGAGCACGTGATCCTCACACTGCCGGAGAGGGAGAGAGACAGAGATTAACTCTCTCCATGCCTGGACTAAACTCACAGACACCCATCCTTCCTTGCAGAGAGAGGAACGAGTGAGGACATCTACATAGTACAGCACAGAGACTTTACAGTCAGTGAGGAAAGCAGAACTGATACGTACAAGGAGGTGCATGGGAAGTTGCTTCAAGAGTGAAGCTGAAAACTCTTTTGGAGAACCATGGTTGGGGACTGAGCTAATAAATTCTCTGTAATATATGAAGATATAGTCCAAAGGGGGATGTGAGGTTCTTATTGCAGCCAATGAACTGAAATACCTAAGTACAGACAAGTAAGTGTTGAAAAAGTACAGCCTGATGAGAAACTTGAACCAAGACAGGGAGAGGCTGTGACCCAGAGCCCTGGTCCCGGGGGAATGCTAGAGAACCTGAGTTGTCAGGAGAACCTGTGTTGCTAAGCACAGAAGAAGGGATTTTCTTTGTTGCTGCAATTGAACTGGGCATCCTTAAAACAGGTACCCAGTGGACTGTTCATAACCCACCCAAGTGGCTGTGGGAAGGCTACTGGTATGGGAGGGATCCACCATTAAGCTGGACTTTGCTCTGGGTGGCGGCTAATGGTGAGGCAGAAGACCCATAAAAACTGTATTTTTCTTACAGAAAATCCATGGTGTAAGCAAAAGAAACTTCTCTCCCTAAATGAACGGGAACAAGAGCTGTTTCTGAGGTGGTAAACTGACTGGAGGTCAAAGTGTTGTCTTTTGTATGTTGTCAGGGAGAATGAAATGGAGAGGTGGGGAAGGAGGGGTGGTCTGAGGAGTTTGTTCTGGTTTCTCTTGGGTTTTTTTTTCTTTTCCCTTTGTCTTAGGTATATTAATAAAACTTCTTTGTACTTCATAAAGTGTGAGCCTGCTTTACCTACTCCTAATCCTCATCTCACAACAAGCAACCAAGCAAATATAAGTAAGTGTGCTAGCATTTAGCCACAAACCTGAATAGGCGAACTGAAACCACTACAGTTGAGCATTTACTGAATGTGCCAGGCAGTGGCAGCCTGGGGATATATTGGGAAGAGTGAGGTCCGTAGCCTTCACTAGAACCAACCCAAGTCTTATTTCACTGTTGAGCTAATCGTGGTCAGTGTGTGTGCCATGGCATGACTACAGTTCCCTGGAAAAGGATACACAGAATTGGAAGGTCACTGTGCCTGTGCAATGGCCCCCAGCTGGGATTTCCCAGAGTGCCTCCAAGTTTGCAGAGACAAGTGTTTGGCAACCTGGGCTGAGCATGAAAAGGAGCAGGCAGGAGTCAGTTGCAAGGTCTCGACACTTTGGATGCCCCATGGTGTCATTTGTGAGAGAAGTGGTGGGAATCCATTGTATAACCATGTGCTTCAGACCTCCAGTGGGTTTGAGCAAAGCAGATGTTTTTAAATAACATGAGTTAAAGAGCAATGTCAAAACAAATGGGAAGTGTTGAGCATTTTGCAAAGCACTTCCACCCGTGTCAGTCATCCTTGCTGAGTTCCTTTAGCAGCTGCGTGCACCCAGTCTTTGCTCTCCCAGCTTCTCAGAGAGACCTTACTGATTTTAGAGGTACATGGGCAGAAGCCTGCCAAGAGGGTGTTTTTGCCTCATTTTGCAAAATTAACTTTCAAAATTAGTGGTAGCACCTTTTACAGTGTGTAGGAGCTGTGATTAGCACTCCAGCCAGTCAGAGGCTTAGATGAGCGAAGGAAAGCCTTGGGGCCAAGAGGGGCCTACGAATGAACATATTTCCCAAAATACATCAAGATTTGTTTTATCACAGCAAGATTGTGAATTGACATACTTCCCCTCCCAGCACAGAGATATCTCAAAGATATGCAAAGGGTTTGTGGCAGAAAGTATTTCTGCTTGGCCATCTGGGCTCCAGTGCCTGAGAGGGGATTTGGCTAACCCTGAGCATGATGCCATCTGCCAGTCATCCACTTCTCCTTTGCTATCTGTGTAATACACCTTTTATGTACCCACAGCAAATGGCAGACCACCTGCATGTTTTATCTTTTAAAAAGAACCCCCAACTTGTCTGGGTCTGAAAAGCAGGATTAGTTGAGAAAAGTTTTCTTCTGGACAGAGTGTTAATTTTTTTAATGCCTGAAGCTGACACAGACCCACACCTATATTTAAATTATGCTGAGAGCATGGATAGCTCATGCAAGAGCACATGTGATTGATTGTGTATTTTTTATAAGCTCAGTGTTTGTTTTACTGCAGTGCCAGAAACCCACAGTCGAGGTTAGGATGCAATTGTGCTAGGTGCTATATGGATGTGATAAGGTGTCAGAGACTGAAAATAGTTCGTGCTTCAAACATTGATATAAAGTTTTGATCAGAGAAGACTCCCTGAAGATACTTAACTGGGACTTTGAACTGAGCCAAACTGCTGAGATTAGATAAAGGGAAAAGCCTATTGTTCAATCATCTCAGTCTGAGGGAAAGGAATGCGTCCACAGAGGCTGAAGCCACCAGCTGTACTGAGAATCATTTCTGGCTGAGTTTGGGGTGGGGGCAGAGCACAGCTCACAGAAGCCAAGTTTGCACAGTCTTACCCCCAGCTGAAGGGGGGAGGAGGATGGCGTAACCTCTGGTCAGAGGCAATACACACTCATCCTCCAGTACACAAACTGGCCCGGCTGTGGAACCCCCAACCCCACAAGCCACATCCACGGGATTCTCACGTGAGAGGCAGCTGAGGGGGACTCACAATCTATCACAGACCCCCCCAAAGTGCTCCCCAGATGCCTTGCACCACAGGAGTGCACGTGATGCAAGCAGAGTCTGCTGCCCTGGGGGGACATGCCTGGACATTTCCACCTGGCCTGAGTGTATATTAACCCATGGCATTCTGTGCTTTTGGGGAACTTCCACCACCGAGACCAGCTCAAGAGGACATCAGGACACCAGTGGGGCCCACGGAGTGGTGATACTTCTTTGTCCCTGTCCCTCTCTGTCCCCCCATCTTTCTCCCTACTCCCCCTTTTCTCTCTTTTCTTCTCTCTTTCTCTCTCATATTTACAATCAAATAAAACTCATACTATTGATTGGCATATGGTCTCGCTTGTACCTTAATTTGGGCAGAGGTATTTCCAAAGAACTTTAATAATTGGATCATAACATTTATTGGCGTAGTCAAGCAGTGTAACATTCTCTGACCCGAAGTGCCTTTCACAATAGTATTGTCTCCTCTCCCAAAATTCTGCATGCTTAGAAATTTTACTGCAGTTTTTCTCTGGGGGGTTGTGGAGCTTGACGTCTCACCTGTAGTAGCCTGAACTCTTGGGAATTCTGATGCAGCTTTTTCTGAGGATGTTGTGGAAGCTGTAGTAAACTGATTTGAGGGTTTTAATTCCCTTTAGTGTGTTTTGTTGTGTAAATCCAGAATTGGCAGGTTTCAGTCCTGAAGCCAATTCTGCTGCTTGTGTCTTGTGGGGAGGCCCTCCCGTCTGTAGTTTGTAGTAGAAGCCTCTCCTTAGTGCTTTGTGCGGAGCCTAAAAACTCCTGTTCGTGGTGTTGTGCGGAGCCTGAAAACTCCTGTTTAGAGGAGACCCACGCCCCTACTTTGTGCAGAGCCTAAAAAATCCTGTTCGTGGTGTTGTACGGAGCCTAAATCTCCTGTTTGGAGGGGTCCCACGCCCCAATAGTGCTCTTGTGTTGTGTCTTGTGTGAGGTCAGAATTGTCCTGAAGTCAGTCTGTGAGATAGCCTTGGGGAAAATGAATTATCCCGTCCTTTTAACCTGGTTCGAGAGCGAACCGAGTTTTTTTTTCTGATCTTTTACAGGTGGAAATCTAAACTCGAAGGGATGAAGAAGAAACCCTTCGCATGATTTATACCCCACTATGCCTTGTCATTTCATTTCTAGGAATAATTGTAGCTTTAATGTATAGATATGTTTAATGATACATATTTTGCATATCATAATAATGAGCAAGAGTTTAACAGTCGGGATATGTGTAATATGTCTCATCCAGAAGTCAACATTTCACTGAGCCCCAGAGAAATCGGCATACCTGAGGGGGTTGGGGAAAGTACATTGCTGCCAGGGATATATCAAATTCCTAAATCCCTAACTAATAAGACCCCTTGTCAATCTTTCCCCTTTGATCCCATCTTTCACCCATTAAAGCAACCAGATTATTATAAAGCACCATATGTGCTAACGGTTAACTTTTCATGGTGCATAGAATTACCCAGCGGAGCCAGAACATTACCTATAGACTCTTCCAACTATATGTGGATGTGGTCAAGAGAGAACCCTACCTTAAAACCTTTAAAGTATGTGAACACACCCCCTCAGCGAGCCCATTTGGGCTTATTCCAGTGTGCAAAAGTAATCAATTGTACTACAGGTCCTGGAGACCCCCTTGAGACTTAGTTAATTGAGAAGATATGTGCATCTGTTGGAGATATCCCTCTATGAGTTTTAAAAATCAAGACCCGCTGTGTAATTCTATAGCTAATTCCAAGAAGTATTGGGCCCACATCCAACAGGCACAGTATTGTGGGATACCTCCTACCCACTAAAAAATATTCCAATCGCATCCTCTCCCCAAATGTATTTGATAGATTATAATGACACTTGGACTTGCAAGAGAAGCAACTATCCTGCACCGCTTAGATTAGCTTGGGGATGTTCTGATAAAAAATTTTATTCACGGTTAAGTTTAACTCAACATTCTAGTTTAAAGTGCAGGATAGTACTCCTGTCCATTTGCCTGAATCGAGTCTTCCACTATTCATTAGCAGGAAGAACACGGCGAGAACTATACTCCCCTGAACAGAGCCATAAATGGATCAGCAACCTATCTCTGGAAAATCTCACATAGCAGGTGCATACCCTCAGTGATTAGACCAAGTATGCATTTAGAAAGCTTAACTTGCAAGTCCAACCAGTGTCAAAAATGGCTTTACAAAATCGTTTAGCATTAGACATGTTGTTACTAAAAGAGCAAAGTGTATGTGGAATGTTAAAGCTTACTAAAACTGAATGTTGTATTACTGTTCACAATGCCACAGTGTCAATTGAAGAAGCTCGAGCCAAGATGAAAGAAATTGCTGATCAAACATCAGAACTTTTCCAATCGCTCCAACCCAAAGACTAGTTTCAAAGAGCGAACCCCAACTCCTGACTGATATCCATACTCCGCTCTTTAGAACTAACAGGCTGGGGACACTAGCTGATGAAAATTGCATTAATGATTGCAATTAGGTTTATATTCTTAATGATTGAGATAGCTATTGTGCGCTACATGACTCCCCATATTATTGCTTCTACTTCTTCGATCTTTTCTCCTACTATCCACTATGTATGTATCACCCCCGTGGACAACCCATAAACTGAAGATCACCAGAAAAAAGACATTAATTGTTGCGTTCCCTGATTCTTAATCCCGCTCTGATCCCGGCAGCAGAGCGCTAGCTCGACCCTGAGAAGCCGTTCGCCTTCTGATCGAGAAGGCTTCCTCGGGGAGCCGCTGGTGGGCTCCGCTAGTCTGCGTCGGGCTGAGGTGTTGTTGCCCTCAGAGCACTGCAGGATAGCAAAGAACTACCCAAAGAAGGAGGACTCTTAGTATGAGGGTTTGGCAGGTTTATTACCCCCAAGGGAGCTCAGGGACTAAGAGCCCCGAATAGCTCATGACATGGGTATTTAAGGGAGGGATAACATCCAATAATCTGAGGGTGCAGGGGTGATACAAGGGAGGGTCCAGGGTGCGTAGTCAAATGAGGTTTAGGGAGGGGACGGGGGAAGAGAAAACAACGAATGAACAACTGGGTAACAGGGAATGTTCCAGAACTGGGATACATAACAGTCAAATCAAGGAACCAACAGCAGGAACTTGGGGTTCGTGGCTTGGTGGTCTAAACCATTGTCTCTGGCAGCTCTGGGGGGAAATTCTCTGTCTGTGGAACATGCCACCAGAAGTCCTCGTCCTCTGCAAGTCTATGGAGGGACTCTAATCCTTCCTGGTTCAGAACCACCGCTACAATTAATTACAATGTTTGAGTCACGGAGTGGGTGTCAGAGACTGAAAATAGTTCGTGCTTCAAACATTGATATAAAGTTTTGATCAGAGAAGACTCCCTGAAGATACTTAACTGGGACTTTGAACTGAGCCAAACTGCTGAGATTAGATAAAGGGAAAAGCCTATTGTTCAATCATCTCAGTCTGAGGGAAAGGAATATGTCCACAGAGGCTGAAGCCACTAGCTGTACTGAGAATCATTTCTGGCTGAGTTTGGGGTGGGGGCAGAGCACAGCTCACAGAAGCCAAGTTTGCACAGTCTTACCCCCAGCTGAAGGGGGGAGGAGGATGGCGTAACCTCTGGTCAGAGGCAATACACACTCATCCTCCAGTACACAAACTGGCCCGGCTGTGGAACCCCCAACCCCACAAGCCACATCCACGGGACTCTCACATGAGAGGCAGCTGAGGGGGACTCACAATCTATCACAGACCCCCCCAAAGTGCTCCCCAGATGCCTTGCACCACAGGAGTGCACGTGATGCAAGCAGAGTCTGCTGCTAGAGGCTGCCCCCTCCCCCAGGAGGACATGCCTGGACATTTCCACCTGGCCTGAGTGTATATTAACCCATGGCATTCTGTGCTTTTGGGGAATTTCCACCACCGAGACCAGCTCAAGAGGACATCAGGACACCAGTGGGGCCCACGGAGTGGTGATACTTCTTTGTCCCTGTCCCTC
Organism: Eopsaltria australis; assembly: GCA_034509425.1. Classification (NCBI taxonomy): domain Eukaryota; kingdom Metazoa; phylum Chordata; class Aves; order Passeriformes; family Petroicidae; genus Eopsaltria; species Eopsaltria australis. The sequence continues at coordinate 163,336 of JAVTVJ010001277.1, read as the reverse complement.
TCTGTCCCCCCATCTTTCTCCCTACTCCCCCTTTTCTCTCTTTTCTTCTCTCTTTCTCTCTTATATTTACTATCAAATAAAACTCATGCTATTAATTAGCATATAGTCTCGTTTGTACCTTAATTCGGGCAGAAGTATTTCTAAAGAACTGTAATAATTAGATCATAACATGAGGGAAAGCCATTTTACATTGAAATACAGCTTGAAATCCAAGGACTGTCTGTAGCTAGGAGTGCCAGTGATTATTTCCACTTGGTTCAAATGGTTTTGCCTCCCTTTTGAGGGTATCTCTCTTTATATTGAAGTGTTAATCTCATCTCAGATTTTCCAGGCTCCAGGGACAGATGAAGTGTGTTATTTGTCATGTTGAAGGGAACATGAACTGCATTTCAGTTGAAAGGGCTATTCGAGGGAAATGGCACCACCAATACACTCTTTGCTGCAGAACAAGCAAATCACATTGCTACTTGAAATTAAGAGTGAAGAATCTCAAATCACCCAAATTCCTAACATGGGAGAAGCAGCCAAGTCCTGGTTTCTTGCGCACATTTTGCTTGGATCTGAGTGAGGGCTTTTTTGGAGTGTTTCCTCTAGAGCTAGACAGAGTTTTGTTTGAAAAAAATCATCACTGCTTTCAGACATAAATCTTACCTTCATGACGGCTATTTACTGATTCACTTGCTGTGATCGATGGGATAGCAAATAAAAAATGTTTAATGGCGAGCACTCCACAATTGGTAAAGGTGGCTGCAAAATATTTAACTTTTCAGAGCAATCTAAGAGTTTGGCAATATCACTTGCTTTGCCCTTGTATTTGTTTTTTCTCCCGTCCCTTGTGGTGTATGTCATGGGAGTCTCTGTCTAGGCCTTGACCATGGCTTTGGCAGCTCTGATTGTGGTACAGCTTCTCCAGTTATGGGCTTGGATGCCAGTAGAATACACATAAATTTGGGATTTTTTTAAGGGAAGGATGGAAACTAGTGATAGCTGTGATTATAATTCAGTGTTCCTAGTAACTGGTTGTAGTAGTTTCAAAGCAAATCAGTGAGAGGCTCAAAGTCAGAACTACAATTTAATAGGAAAAATGTAATAATACAAAAAACACTGACAGAGTCAGAATACAACCTGACACCCTGTCGGTCAGGGTGTTGGTAGTAGTCCACTTAGAAGGTGGCTGCAGTTCTCTGGGAGTGATAAATGTGATTCTGTTGAAGCAATGATCCTGTGAAAGGTGTAGTTCTCCTCTGAAGGTCCAGTGGTGGTGTAGAAGGATCTGGTCTTCTTCTGGGAATCCAGTGGAAAAAGCTGCCTATAGTGCTTCAAATCTCAGTTTTTATGCAGATCGGGATACATTGGTTCCTCCCCCTGGGCGGGGCATCTCACAATGGGATGATGAGCCACTATCTGCAATGTTTGGGGTGAGTAAAGTGCTCTATCCGGCCCCAACGACTGGCCTATTAGCAAACCATTCTGCAGCTATCAGGAACACTGCCACACCCGGCCCCAACATCCCACGAAGATGGTGATAGAACACATACCATTGTAACCTAAGACATTATCCACCCCTTATTCTATCACCATCTATGTGATACCCAAACCAATACCCCCTTTATATATATACATACATATACAATGGAACTTTACACACAGTTCTCACTTAAAATTAAGTTTCCTTGTGGTACACAATGGGTTTCCCCATCTTCCTGCATTACCCACCAAGTGTAACCAGGTCCTTGAGCAAAAACAATCCCATGGATGGGTTTGCCTTTGTCTGAGGTGGGACTAATCCAAATAGTCTTTCCTAAAATACCTCTCATGTGTACCACAGGGACTCTGTCTCCGTCCACTGTGTGCAAGGGTTCAGACTGGGCAGGACCAGCTCGATTGATGGAGCCTTGTGTGTTGACCATCCAGGTGGCCTTTGCTAAGTTCATTTCCCAATTTTTGAAGGTCCCCCTGCCAAGTGCCTTCAGGGTGGTCTTAAGTAGTCCGTTGCACCGTTCAGCTTTCTTGGCAGCTGGTGCATGATAAGGGATATGATATATCCACTCGATGCCATGTTCTCTGGCCCAGCTGTTTATAAGGCCATTCTTGAAATGGGTCCTGTTGTCCGACTCAATTCTCTCAGGGGTGCCATGTCTCCACAAGACTTGCTTTTCTAGGCCTAAGATGGTGTTTTGGGCGGTAGCATGAGGCACAGCATGGGTCTCTAACTATCCAGTGGTTGCTTCCACCATGGTCAGCACGTAGCGCTTGCCTTGGCGGGTTTGGGGAAGGGTGATGTAGTCAATTTGCCAGGCTTCCCCATACCTATACTTCGACCATCGTCTACCGTACTACAGAGGCTTCACCCGCTTGGCCTGCTTGATCATAGCGCAGGTCTCGCAGCCATGGATGACCTGTGAGATGCTGTCCATGGTCAAGTCCACCCCTCGGTCACGAGCCCATCGATACGTTGCATCTCGTCCCTGATGACCAGAGGCATCATGGGCCCAACGAGCTAGAAATAATTCTCCCTTGTGCTGCTAGTCTAGATCCACTTGTGATACTCTCAGTTTGGCAGCTCGGTCTACTTGCTCGTTGTTACGATGCTCTTCATTGGCCCGGCTCTTGGGTACATGTGCATCCATGTGTCGAACCTTCACGGTCAGCCTCTCTACACGGGTAGCAATGTCCTGCCAAATCTCAGCGGCCCAGATGGGTTTCCCTCTGTGCTGCCAGTTGGCCTTTCTCCAGCAATTCAACCAACCCCACAAAGCATTAGCTACCATCCAGGAGTCGGTGTAGAGATAGAGCCAAGGCCACTTCTCTTGCTCAGCAATATCCAAAGCCAGCTGGATGGCTTTAAGCTCTGCGACCTGACTCGATCCACCTTCTCCCTCAGTAGCTTGTGCAACTCGTCGTGTGGGGCTCCATACAGCAGCTTTCCACTTCCGGTTAGCACCCATTATTCGGCAGGAACCATCAGTGAAGAGGGCATATCGTCTTTCACTCTCTGGTAGCTCGTAATATGGTGGGGATTCCTCAGCATGTGTCACTTGCCCCTCCTCTTCTTCAGAAGATAACCCAAAAGTCTCACCTTCAGGCCAGTTTGTTATAATTTCCAGAATCCCAGGGCGATTAGGGTTTCCTATCCGGGCTCGCTGTGTGATCAGCGCAATCCACTTGCTCCATGCGGCGTCAGTGGCATGATGTGTGGAAGGAACCCTTCCCTTGAACATCCAACCCAGCACTGGTAGTCGGGGTGCCAGAAGCAGCTGTGCTTCAGTGCCAATTACTTCCGAGGCAGCTCGAACTCCTTCATAAGCTGCAAGAATCTCTTTCTCGGTTGGGGTATAGCTGGCCTCAGATCCTTTGTATCCCCGACTCCAGAACCCAAGTGGTCGTCCTCGAGTCACTTCAGGTCCCTTCTGCCACAGGCTCCAGGATGAACCATTCTCCCCGGCCACAGTGTAGAGCACATTTTTCACATCCTGTCCTGTTCTGACTGGCCAAGCGCTACTGCATGGGCAATCTCCTGCTTAATTTGTTCGAATGCTTGTTGTTGCTCAGGACCCCACTGAAAATCATTTCTTTTTCGTGTCACAAGGCAAAGAGGGCTTACAATTGTGCTGTATTCTGGGATATGCATTCTCCAAAACCCGACAGCTCCTAGAAAAGCCTGGGTTTCCTTCTTGTTCGTAGGTGGGGACATAGCAGTGATCTTGTTGACTACTTCTGTCGGGATCTGGCGACGTCCATCTTGCCACTTGACTCCTAAGAACTGGATTTCTTGAGCGGGTCCCTTAACCTTACTTCACTTGATGGCAAAACCAGCTCTTAGGAGAATCTGGATGATCTTCTTTCCTTTCTCAAAGACTTCCTCTGCTGTGTTCCCCCATACGTCGATGTCGTCGATGTACTGGAGATGTTCTGGAGCCTCACCCTTTTCCAGTGCAGCTTGGATCAGGCCATGGCAGATGGTGGGGCTATGCTTCCACCCCTGGGGGAGTCTGTTCCAGGTGTATTGCACTCCCCTCCAGGTGAAAGCAAACTGAGGCCTGCACTCTGCTGCCAGAGGAATGGAGAAAAAGGCATTGGCAATATCGATGGTCACGTACCACTTTGCTGCCTTGGATTCCAGTTCATACTGAAGTTCCAACATGTCTGGCACAGCAGCACTCAATGGTGCTGTGACCTCATTCAGCCCACGATAATCTACTGTCAGTCTCCATTCTCCACTGGACTTACGCACTGGCCATATAGGGCTGTTAAAGGGTGAATGAGCTTTGCTGACCACCCCTTGGCTCTCTAGTTTACAAATCATCTCGTGGATGGGAACCGTAGAGTCTCTGTCTGTGCGGTACTGCTGTTGGTGCACTGTCGCCGTGGCGATTGGTACCTGCTGTTCTTCAACTTCCAGCAGTCCCACAGCAGAGGGGTCATCTGAGAGACCAGGCAAGGTATTTAGCTGTTGGATGTCTTCTGTTTCTACTGCAGCATTCTCGAAAGCCCAACGATGTCCTTTTGGGTCTTTGAAATACCCATTTCTAAGAAAGTCTATGCCCAGGATGCATGGGGCCTCTGGGCCAGTCACGATGGGGTGTTTCTGCCACTCATTCCCAGTTAAACTCACTTCAGCTTCCAATACAGTCAGCTGCTGGGATCCTCCTGTCACCCCAGAAATAGAAATAGATTCTGTTCCCACATATCTTGATGGCATCAGGGTACATTGAGCGCCGGTATCAACCAAAGCCATGTATCTTTGTGGGTCAGATGTGCCAGGCCGTCGGATCCACACAGTCCAATAGATCCGGTTGTCCCTTTCCTCTACCTGGCTAGAGGCAGGGCCCCTCTATTCCTGATCGTGGTACACGTTGCTCTCTTCCTGTAAATATGTCCTTGAGGTCCCTTCAAGAGGATCGGTCATATCATCATTCCTATACTGTTCTGAGTTCTGTCCACAAGAGACCGGAGCAGCACTGACTCTAGGTGGGCTCCTTGTGGTAGCTGTTCCTCTTTTCAGTTCACGTACTCGGGCTGCTAAGGAAGAGGTGGGTTTTCTGTCCCACTTTCTCATGTCTTCTCCATGCTCCTGAAGGAAAAACCAGAGGTTACCTCGTGGAGTGTATCTTCTTTCTCTGGCTGGGGAATGTCCGCTCCTAATAGCAGAGACCCTTGTTGGTTCTGGCGAGATGTGGTGAATTTCTTGCTTCAGCTCCTTTCTGAGTTTCTCTTCCAAGCTCCGGACGTGCTCAGCCAGCTTTGTTTCCACAGATGAGACATGGGTGCGTAACGGGGCAGTGACAGTGTCCTCATAAATTCTTAGTTTGTTGACCAGTACTCCCACCTTGTCCGCTCCTTCCCTCCATTGCAGTGTTGCTAGGTAACGGGAGTATATCTCTGGTCCGAGCCATGCGAATCTCAACCACATCTGTGACGTGCATTGGACATCATCTGGGTTCTTAGGGAATCTCTCATCTTCTGAGAAAATGATCTCCAGCACGGCTAATTCTCTCAGGCATCAGATACCTTGTTCCATTGTGCTCCATTTTCCTTGGTGCACCTGGAGGTCTTCTTTACAAAGGTATCCGCCCCTTACACTTGCCAGCAGTCGCCGCCAGAGGCTGAGAGTTTCTTGGGTTTTCCCGATCCCCTGGTCAATGACCACATCCTGGGTCAGGGATCCAAGTTGTCTGGACTCACTTCCATCTAGTATGGTGTCATTGGCTGCAGCGTCCCAGATGCAAAGAAGCCAGGTCAGGATGCATTCATTTGTTTGGTGGGTGAACTCTCTCCATAGGTCTTGCAGCTCACCCAGGGATAAAGAGCGAGTGATGATCTCTGGCTCCGTCTCTTCTGCTTGGTGCGAAGGTCCAGCCTCCTCCTCATCGCTCGCTGTGCGGGCTGATTTGCTCCTGGTTTTCTTTTTCTGAAGGGGGGCAACTGCTACTGGCTTAGGCTGTTCTGGCTTGGTGATGGCTTGTGTGGAGACTCTGTTGTTTCTTTCAGTCTCTTTTTCCTCTGTGACAGTTTGTTTAGATATTGTGCCTGTTGTTCTGCTGCTTTTCTTGTCCTCATCCTGAGGATACTGTGCTGCATCGAGCATTGTTCTGACTCTAAGCATGGTGTACACGGTGCAGGTCATAGAGACAAAATAAAACAGAAATGACAGCAAGATTATACCATCTTTGACATCCAAAGGGAACTCACTATTTTCAAAAACTGTTGTGTCAGGTCTGAAAGGCTGAAAGAAACTATTCTCCACTCTTTCCCCTAGGGGCTGGGTGTGATTGTTGAGGAGGCCCCAGATGTAGCAGCCCACACTAGGACAAGCAAACAAAATTGAGTATATATTCCGAATGGTGTTCATTGCCTCGGAGGTTACCATGCAATAGACATAGTAAACTAATAAAGCAATTTTTATACGATACCCCGGCCTACACAGGAGCATTACTATGGGCAGGTAGTTCCCTGTCTGTGGAAATATATACAGAGCAAGGTACAGGACACATGTAAGTATGTTGAGTATCATGGTGAATAGGTGGCTTCTAGAACACAAAATTGTAATTCGGACTTTCCTCAGGGCCTGGTCTTACATTGGGCGCGAAAAAATGTGGTAGTTTCAAAGCAAATCAGTGAGAGACTCAAAGGCAGAACTACAATTTTATAGGAAAAATGTAATAATACAAAAAACACTGAGAGTCAGAATACAACCTGACACCCTGTCGGTCAGGGTGTTGGTAGTAGTCCTCTTAGAAGGTGGTTGCAGTTCTCTGGGAGTGATAAATGTGATTCTGTTGAAGCAATGATCCTGTGAAAGGCCTAGGTCTCTTCTGAAGGTCTAGTGGTGTTGTAGAAGGGTCTGGTCCTCTTCTGGGAATCTCGTGGGAAAAGCTGCTTATAGTGCTTCAGACCTCAGTTTATATGCAGATCAGGATACATTGGTTTTTCCTCTTGGGCTGGACATCTCACAATTGGATAATGAGCCACTATCTGCAATGTTTGGGGTGAGTGAAGTGCCCATCTGGCCCCAACGACTGGCTTATGAGAAAAACGTTCTGCGGCCATCAGGAACACTGCCACGCCTGGCCCCAACATCCCACGAAGATGGTGATAGAATACATACCATTGTAACCTAAGACATGTTTATGTCTATAGCCAGCAGTAAAACCAGTAAATTTTGAGAGCTCTCAGGCTTGGTATCCTTGAGAATGTGAAGCATTAATGTATTACAGAAGTCAGCACTTGTCCTGTCAGGTGAAAACCAGAAAGTGAAATTCACTCCTGACCTCTTCTGAACTGTTTTACTGGGTATATGTGGAAAATGACCTTAATTTCATATTGTTTCCCTGTCAGTCATCTCATTGATCCTTACTGCATGTTATCAGCACCTCTGCTGTGAGAGGACACAAAGCTGCTTTTGCAGCAACCAAAGTTCAACAACCTGTGTTTGGTGATCAAGGGCCTTCATTCTACATGTGTATTTAAGAGAGGTAAATGCAAAGTGAGCAAATACCATTTGGTATCTGTTCTGTAGAGCAGAATGTTTCACCAACATCTGGTCTGAGACTGATGGATAGTGGGTATCAGTACAGTCACTGCAGACCAACAGATGTATTTTGGATCTCCATAATCTGTCAGAGAGAAAAACCAGTTGAAGACAATAAAAAAAGAACATGATTAAGTGAAACTGGATGCACATATTTAATGGCAGCACTATTAAAAAAAAAATCTCTCTATTTTTGCTTTCTGTTCACTTCCATCCCCTCTCCATCCTCTTCCCAAAAATCTGCCAAAGCATTTCCAGTTTTTCATGAGAAATGTTTCCACCAGGAAATCAAATACTGGCTATCACAGTTTTCATGTTATAAGCTCATCTCCACCAGTTGGTTTAACCAGCATGAGAAATGTGCCCTGCTCATATGCAGAAGAGAAAGTTGCAGGGAAGATTGCCTTAGGTAAGCTTTCTCCAAACCTACTGTAACATTAATTTGAAAGGGGTGTGTACATTGCATTCTGAGCAAGATTTGACCAACATAAAACACAGAAGCAGCCATAACTGATCAAGATGAATTTCAAGAATGGTTTTTCAGACAACACAGTGTGATCAGATCAATTTATACAAATGGAAGCAGAATCTTGAGGACTACAGGAGAGTTTTAAGCTTGGGGTTTACAAATATTTCCTAATATTTCTTCCCTAGTTGGAAAGGAAAAAACCACTGTCGTAAAGGACAACAGAAAATCACACTTTCTTTTGGGATTTTGTTTTGCTTTTATTTTTAGAAGTCTTGTGGGGTTTGATGAGGCTGACAGCAGGCCTGAAAGCCTCTTGGAAATTGATTTAGAAGCAATCAAAATTTACCCGTGAGAAAACTTCATGAGAAAGTGAGGACATGAAAGCCTGCAGCCACAGTGAAGGCCTCAAGGACAACCAAGGAGATAACCGAAGAATATGTTTTACACCCAAAGGAACATCAAGAGGAACATCAAGAATGTACTTGTGGTGTGTAGCTAATTGCTTGCATAGCTTGTTGTATAGTGCTATGAATAGTTCTTGTTTTGTAGACAGCCCTGTTGTTGTTTGTCATGCAGACAATCATAACAAACCACAATAGCTGTAAAAAAGGTATAAAGGTACTAACACAGACTAATAGAAAACTCTTTTTCTGCCCTTGGATTATTGGCGTGTCGTGTGTCTGTCTCTACTGCAACAAATGGTGACCCCGACGTGATCTGTGGGCTCAACGTGATCTGCGGGGCTGACTTGATCCCTGGAGCTGACTTGCTTGGGACTGAAAGGGAAAAGTGATTTTTTGGAATTGGGGTAATCCAAGGAGCCTGCCTGGAGAGCAGGACGCCTGCTTGGAATAGCGGGAACCGAGCGGCACAGCGAGGGGCTGCTGGAGACGGAGCCCAACGAAGGTAGAGAGCAGAGGATTCTGTTCTGGTTGACCGGACTTTGACACCTTAATTAAGGTGAGCTGTTGGGAACAACTTTAACATGGAGAACAATTTATCTAAGCAGGAAAAGACTGTGTTGTCTACATGGAAAGTCTTGTTAAAAGGCACAGGGTCTCGCACAACAGATGATGCACTGAAAAATATATTGTTGTGGGCAAAATCGCATGATTTTCCAGCAGATGCGAGTGTTGCTTTTAGCATAAGCTCCTGGAAAGCAGTTGGAGATGAACTGTGGGAAGCTATTTCTCGGGGAGATAAAGATGCACAAAAGTTGGCAACAACCTGGCGCTTGCTCTTTGATGCTTTAAAGAAACGGAGAAGAGAGCAAGAAAAGGGAGGACAACTCACTGAAAAGACAGCAATAACTCTTGTAGAGGAGAGGAGAGCAGATGGAATTAGAGGGAGGAAATGGGTGCTGTTCAGAAAGGGCAGCTCCTGACCCTCCTCAGACTCAGCCTGCTTCTGCTAAAAACAACGGTGTTGCTGAAATGTCATATCTCTCCCCAAAAGACTATGTGCCGCCAACTTATCCTTCTCCTAGAGACCTTGTACAGCGAGAGCGAGTGTATCCCTTGCCTGCTGACCAACTAGCAGAAATAAATTTAAGAGAACAGAGAACAGATTCTACTGCACAGCCTGCCCCTACGACCCCCTCGCTTCCATCTTCACAGTCTGTACAGCCTCCTACAAGACAGCCTTTGCAAGTGTTTCCTCCACTGCCAAAGGACACTGACAGTGACAGTGACAGTGGGGATGAGAGGGAAATTGAACAGGGAATCTCGGTGGCTGCGTGAAGGCGGGGAGTGTTCACGGGAAAGAAAGGGTGGCTATCATCGCTCTAACAAAGCTTGGAAAACCAGGCCCTGGACACTGCCTCCTTGTCAGGTGACAGTGCAGCTGAGACAGCCGACTCAGTTTTGGGAACAAGTCAAACGAAAAGCCCTTGAGTGTGGGGAGTGGGAGCTGGTTGAAAGGCTGGGTATGCCTAATATTAATAGTGATGTATTTGCTACTGACACTGAAATGATCAGAGAGGGGGTTGCTGGGGGGAGTGCCAGTGCAGGGGAAGGTGCCGGTGCAGGGGAAGGTGCTCAAGTGTATCCAGTGTTTAAAGCTGCACCAGGGTCTAGCCAGCAGGATAGTTGTCACAATCCGCTAGTACAAGCGGGAGTCGTGATGGTTCGTTAACCAAATCTCAGGGTGCAAAAGAAACAGGGACAGTATTTTTTAGTTTCAATCAAAATCAAAAGCACTTTTATTGAGTGCCAACAACACAATTATGCGATAGAGGAGGAGAGAGATATAAGGAGGCAAAGCATAGAGAGGAAAGAGGGGGTTATAGCTACTGCGGCAAGGATGAAGTCCTCGTGGTCCGGAGCCAATAGATTTCGTCCTCGTCCATGGGGAGATCTCGTAGGGGTCTTCTCAGAAAGTCCCTTTATAGTCTTTTCGAAAGTGGGGAGCAGCTGGCCAGGAGGTGGGGAATTAAGGCCCATTGTTTTGGGGTAATCTCTTCAAAGGTCAGGGGCAATTGGCCAAGAGGTGGGGGAATAAGGCCCATTGTTTTGGGGTAATCTTTCAAAGGCGAGGGGCCACTGGCCAAGATCGTGGGGGAAACAAGGTCTGTTGTTTCATAGTACCGATGCAGGTGTACAGTACAAACCATCCTATGCAGTCCTTTCCGCCTCAACAGCAAGGACAACACAGTCTACCGTGGCCTGCACCAGCTTTCTCAGGAGTGTGTACCAGTTTGGGCACCTGCATTTGGCAGACATCCCACCTTGATCTGGCCCGGACTTCTTTTTGCAAAAGTCCTCTTTCCCCTTTGGGGTCTTTGGATTTTCAGTCTCTGTCCTTGTCGATTAACGTGAGGCAGATGAGAGATTTCCGCCTCATCTCTTACAATAGTCATCATGTGATTGCATGGAAGGTAGTTCAGGATTTACAGGCGAGAGTTGCTAAGTATGGCCTGGGGTCTCCAGAAGTTATGCAAGTAATTCGGGTGATAAATACAGATTTACTTGCACCTTTTGATATCAAGCATCTTGCTCAGGTGCTGTTTCAGCCTGTGCAATTTGGGGTTTTTGAGAGTAACTGGAAACAGATGGCAGAGAGAGCTGCAATAGAGAATATGCACAGACCTCAGGACGATCCCAGATATACAGTGGGATCTGATGCCCCAATGGGAGGGAATGTATTTTCTAACCCAGACACACAAGCTAGATGGCATCCTTTGATCCTTGAGCAAAGTCAAAAAATAGGCATGGGAGCATTGATAAAAACCATAGAAATGGCATCTCCCAAACCTCGATTTGTAAAAATAGTTCAAGGGACAAAGGAACCATTTTTGCAATTTGCAGAAAATATTTCAGCAGCTCTGGAGAAACAAGTTGAGGATGAACAGTTAAGGCAGATATTGTGTAAACAGTTAGCTTAGGAAAATGCAAATGAGGATTGTAGAAAGGTGATTGATACCCTCCCAGGAGACCCTTCATTAACAGATATGGTTACAGCTTGTGCTAAGGTTGGATCTGTGGAACATAAAATGACTGCTTTAGCAGCTGTTTTATGACCACCTCAGAAATGATATGCATGCGGACAGCAAGGGCATTTGAAAGCTGATTGTAAACAGAAACAAACAGGGGAAAAGCAGAAAGGAATTGGGAATACAGGAGTTTTCTTTTGTCAATGATGTGGGAAAGCTGGTCATTTTGCAAAACAGTGTAAATCCAAATATCATGTAAATGGTCAATTTTTGGAAAACTCGGGAAATGGGAAGCAGAGCATGAAGGGGGAGGGGTGCTCAGACACAAACACATAGTCAGGGCATGCTGCCAACTGCGGGCATGCTGCCAACTATTACTAATAGGGATTGTATTACTAGACAGAAATGGATAACTGAATTTTAATCTGTTTTCCAGTTTTTCTTGTTTTTACTTTATGTTAATGAGTGTCGAGTTCTATATCTACAGCTGAACCTCGAAGTACAATGACCCCAGAGACAATACCACAAACCTGCATCCCTGCTCGAAGAAGGGATGGATCTGTGTACTCGCAGCTCGTAACGCTGTCTTTGGAACTCTCCCAAACTGTCGCTCCTGATGTATTCATAACTCCGAATCACCCCTGATGTATTAATATCTATAAATATGTTGTTAAAGTTTAAATGCTATTAGATTTATTAAGTTGTGTTAAAGTTACATATTACAACTAGGTTCTGTGAAAGTTAACTACAGTTATGCATAACTATGTGTGTTATAGGAAAGATTAGGTTAAGATTACGTATGTACAGTGATACATATGCATTCTTTTAATTATCATGTTCATGGTACCATGGTCTTTTTAGTTAAAGGTAGTTGACAACATCTGTTACTTTACAGTCTGCACAACCTGTACCATGTTTATGTAACTGTCTCCATGATTCGTTCAGGTTTAAGTAACCTTCCTAGCTGCTGTTTCTAACAGCTTTCTCATAAGATCTGTGTTAGGGAAATCCCTCCAGTTGGGGTCCTGGCTCTGGCCAAGCCTGGACTCTCCCTGGTCGGACATCTACCAACAGACCCAGGTGTTTCTGCATCCAAATAATACTTAAGTCAGGTTTGACTTAGTAATTTGTTCGCTGGCTGTCGGTGTCCAGCCTGGATTCCAGACAGCCTCCAGCTGGCCAGGTTCCAGAAGTGTCCTTGTCCAAAGGAAGCACTATGGCAGCGTCCCTTAGACACCGGCCAGTGAAGCTGCTCACCCGGCAGGGTGACGCGCCGGGAGCGAGGAGCTGCGATCGCCAGCTGCTGAAGTAGAAATAAGGCAAGAGGGACTTCTGGTATGGATGAATTCTGTGCGGCTTTATTGCAGGAAGTCCAGCACAGAAGGAATCCAGGGACCAAAAGCCCCGAATGCTCTCTGCGACCACCTTATGAGGGACACATACTAACCAGTCATCTGAGGGTCCAAGGGAGGAACAAGGGCAGGACCAGGGGACAGGTCCAATGGAAGGGGGAGAGGGGAGGAGGCATGAGGTAACAGTAAAACAATCATCCAGTAACAGGTAACCTTCTAGAAACGGGGAGATGATAGACACAACTAGTAACCAAGTTAGTTTGCCCCGGGCTAAACCATGGTCACTTCAGTCCCTGGGGGGAGCTTAGCAGTCTTGGAAGCCCTCCACCAAAGTCCTTTCTTCTCTTCTTGGGCTTCTGCTACCCCTGGAGTCTCAGAGGTAACTTCCACGGCCGCCACAGTAATTTGAGTTTATATGAGCTGCACCCCTTTTGGGGTGGACTTGGGGGCCTCGTCCGGGAGGGATCCCCCAGCCCTCACTGAAACAAGGTGCCAGCTGTTACAGACCCTGGCTGTTGGTATAGTATTCCAAAATTCAATAAGGTATTACTCTGATTAATAACCTTCAGAGGCAAGGCAATTGAGACTAATTTGCTGAACTGTTGAGTAATGAAAAATCACAAGATAGCATAGATAACTTAGAATGTTTAGCACATGGGTGTTAGGAGTATTCTTACATCTAGTTATGAGTATATCTTACTACACTACCTGTGACAGATGGCTATTAATGCCATAGACAAACTTAGGTTGGTTAAAACAAAGGGGGGAATTATAGGGTTACACTATGTGTGTTATGAGTATTGTGGTTCGTGACCTTATAGAGTATTGTTTATCTTTTCTGTTTATATGATGGCACATCCTGTGTTTGAGACGGTATAAAGGGAATTTTCACTACATAGTAGAAAGTAGTAGCCGTAAGGCAGTAACCATAGTAAGAGTCATAGAAGTAGTCTAAGGATAATAGTGTAATATGTAGTAGTCTCTGTCTTTATAATGGAAGACCAGCCTTTATGATAATTGAATTTCATAAACAGCATAATTGGACATTTTGGACTAATGTGTCAAGTGCCTCTAAGTGGTTTAAGTATTAAAATAAGAATGATTATTGTAAGGGCAGTTTAAGGACAAAAATGAGAAGCAGCAAATTTTCTATTTAGAACAATGATACAGCCAAAGAATTTCCCCCAGGGTACTTCTTAATTTGTAGAGACCGGATGTCCCGGTTTGAAGGACAGGTGTCTGTTAAGGAAGGCAGGAGCCTCCCTTGGGATGGGAAACTGTAACCCCTCTCCCTCTGAACTATTATAAATTTGAAATCAAGAGGCTCTCAGGCAAAGATATGGAAATAGGAATAACAGTTCTTTACTAATATCTAAAACAAAGATGACAAATAACAACAACTATAACGTTAACTAACAAACAGAACCAGAAACCCAATGGCAGCCTGCTCGGCTTCCAGGCACCTTTTCCTTTTGGTGCAGTTCCAGTCACAGCCTGCAGGGGCGCTCTGGGTGTGGTGATTCCCCGATGGCTGCAGGGGGTGCTCCGGCGTGAGCTCAGGTAGCACACGGCAATGGCGGCTGCCTGAAGCACGGAAGGATGGAGGAGAGCCCTTGCTCCACAGACCCTCGGGAGGGCAGCTGGTGTCGGTGCCACAGCAGGATCCCCGGACACAGGGAGCTGGGACGGCAAGAGGTCTGGACGTGCAGGGGGGGAAACCCCGCCACAATGTAGCGAGGAAACTCGGAGCGGCGAGGAGGAGCGGGGGGAGAGACAGGCTGGTGGCAGGCAGCTCCCGATGGGCAGGGAGGAAAAAGACTCACAGCAGACAGACCGGCAGCTCCGTGCTGGCTTCTCAGGGGGCCGTGGGTTCAGCAGACAGCAACTCCGACCGTCCAGCTCCGAGGGTCCCGAGCAAGAGAGCGTGACCTCCCCCCTGCCCTTGCTTTTCAGTCTCTCCCAAATCTCGCGTTGTCAAACCCTGCTTCCATGAGGGGCAATTCTACCCCACCCTGCCAAGGAGAAAGGCTCTAGCCTTGTGATTTGTTTCTCTTAAGTACCCAGTCATTTGTGTCTCAGCAACCCATGGGAGAAAAATTCCTGAGGAAAAGAACTAAATCCAACCTTCAACATTCTCCACCCCGAATTTTTTTCCCATGCAAACACCTTACATCCAATTTAAACCTTTGAGGTATATACATAAATGCAGATACAGATACAAGTGCAGTGTCATGAGTAGTTCACCCTAAAACAAGATCTCCTTGAGGTATGCATCGGGTCTCTCCATCCCTTTGCATCACCCACCAGGTGCAGGCTGGTCCCTGAGCAAAGACAACCCCCCGGATGGGATGGTCTTTATTTGAGGCAGAGTTTACCCAAACAGTCTTTCCCAGCATACCTCTCATGTGTACTACTGGAACTTTATCTCCATCTGTTGTTCGCAAGGGGTCAGAGTGGGCAGGCCCGGCCCGGTTGGAGGAACCTCGGGTGTTCACTGACCATGTGGCCTTTGCCAAATTAGTCTCCCAGTTCTTGAACGTCCCCCCACCCAGTGCTTTCAAGGTGGTTTTGAGCAGGCCATTGTACCGTTCAACTTTCCCAGCTGCTGGTGCATGATAAGGGATATGGTACACCCACTCGATGCCATGTTCCCTAGCCCAGGTGTTTATAAGGCTATTTTTGAAGTGAGTCCCATTGTCAGATTCAATTCTCTCGGGGGTGCCATGTCTCCAAAGAACCTGTTTTTCAAGGCCCAGGATGGTGTTCCGGGCAGTGGCATGAGGCACAGGGTAGGTCTCCAGCCATCCTGTGGTGGCTTCTACCATTGTGAGAACGTAGCGCTTGCCTTGGCAGGTTTGGGGCAGTGTGATATAATCAATCTGCCAAGCCTCTCCATACTTGTATTTGGACCACCGTCCACCATACCATAGAGGCTTTACCCGCTTGGCCTGTTTGATCACGGCGCACGTCTCACAATCATGGATCACCTGGGAGATACTGTCCATGGTTAGGTCCACCCCTCGGTCTCGTGCCCACTTATAGGTGGCATCTCTGCCCTGGTGGCCTGAGGCGTCATGGGCCCATCGGGCTAGGAACAACTCCCCTTTGTGTTTCCAGTCTAAATCTATCTGTGCCACCTCTATCTTTGCGGCGTGATCTACCTGCTTGTTGTTCTGGTGTTCTTCGTTAGCTCGGCTCTTAGGGACGTGGGCATCTACATGGCGGACCTTTACGGGTAGCTTCTCTACCCGAGTGGCAATGTCTTTCCATTCATCAGCTGCCTAGATTGGCTTTCCTCTACGCTGCCAGTTGGCCTTTTTCCACCTTTCCAGCCAACCCCATAGAGCATTGGCTACCATCCATGAATCGGTGTAGAGATAGAGCTTTGGCCACTTCTCTCTCTCAGCAATGTCTAGGGCCAGCTGAACAGCTTTGAGTTCAGCAAATTGGCTCGACCCACCCTCTCCTTCAGTGGCTTCTGCAACCTGTCGCGTGGGGCTCCACACAGCTGCTTTCCACTTCCGGTTCATCTCTATGATGCGACAGGAACCATCAGTGAAAAGGGCGTAGCACTTTGCTTCATCTAGCAGTTGATTGTATGTTGGAGCCTCCTCAGCCTGGGTCACTTGTTCTTGCTCCTCTTCATCAGTGAGACCAAAACTCTCACCTTCTGGCCAGTTCGTAATTATTTCTAGGATCCCAGGGCGATTCGGATTTCCAATGCGGGCGTGCTGTGTGATAAGTGCGATCCACTTACTCCATGTGGCATCAGTGGCGTGGTGGGTAGAGGGAGCCTTTCCTTTAAACATCCACCCCAGCAGTGGTAGTCGAGGTGCCAGGAGGAGTTGTGCTTCAGTGCCAATTACCTCCGAGGCGGCTTGAACTCCTTCATAGGCAGCCAAGATTTCCTTCTCTGTGGGGGTGTAGTTGGCTTCAGACCCTCTGTAACTCCGGCTCCAGAATCCCAGCGGTTGGCCTCGAGTCTCTCCAGGCACCTTCTGCCAAAGGCTCCAGGACAAACCATTGTTCCCGGCTGCAGAGTAAAGCACATTCCTCACCTCTGGTCCCGTCCTTACTGGGCTAAGCGCTACCGCATGAGCGATCTCCTGCTTGATCTGGGCAAATGCTTGTTGCTGTTCAGGGCCCCAGTGAAAATCGTTCTTCTTGCGGGTGACCAGGTAGAGAGGGCTCACAATCTGGCTGTACTCTGGAATGTGCATCCTCCAAAAGCCTATGGCCCCTAGGAAAGCTTGAGTTTCCTTTTTGTTAGTCGGCGGAGACATCGCAGTGATCTTATTGATGACCTCCATGGGAATCTGGCGCCGTCCATCTTGCCATTTTACCCCCAAGAACTGGATCTCACGAGCAGGTCCCTTGACTTTGCTTTTCTTGATGGCAAAACCGGCTTCCAGGAGGATCATGATGATCTTCTCTCCTTTCTCAAATACCTCTGCTGCCGTGTTCCCCCACACAATGATGTCATCGATGTATTGGAGATGCTCTGGAGCCTCACCCTTTTCCAGTGCAGCCTGGATCAGTCCATGGCAGATCGTGGGGCTGTGCCTCCACCCCTGGGGCAGCCGATTCCAGGTGTATTGCACACCTCTCCAGGTGAAGGCAAACTGGGGCCTGCACTCTGCTGCCAGAGGGATGGAGAAGAACGCATTGGCAATGTCAATGGTGGCATACCATTTTGCTGCCTTGGACTCCAGCTCGTACTGGAGCTCCAGCATGTCTGTCACAGCAGCACTCAATGGTGGAGTCACTTCATTCAAGCCACGATAGTCCACAGTCAATCTCCATTCCCCGTCAGACTTGCGCTCAGGCCAGATGGGGCTGTTGAAGGGTGACTGAGCTTTACTGACCACTCCTTGGCTTTCCAGGTCACGGATCATCTTGTGGATTGGGATCACGGCGTCTCGATTGGTCTGGTACTGCCGGCGGTGCACTGTCGAGGTGGCAATTGGCACTTGTTGCTCTTTTACTCTCAGGAGTCCCACTGCATTTGGATTTTCCGAGAGTCCAGGCAAGGTGTTCAGTTGCCTGGTGCCCTCTGCCTCCACAGCCGCTATTCCGAAAGCCCACCTGAGTCCCTTTGGGTCTTTGTAGTAGCCATTCCGGAGGAAGTCTATGCCCAGAATGCATGGGGCCTCTGGACCAGTCACAATGGGGTGTTTCTGCCACTCCTTCCCAGTCAGGCTCACCTCGGCTTCCAACAAAGTTAATTGCTGTGATCCCCCTGTCACCCCGGCAATAGAAACAGGTTCTGCCCCCACATGTCTCGATGGAATTAAGGTACACTGCGCACCAGTATCAACTAACGCTTCATATTTTTGTGGCTCTGATGTGCCAGGCTATCGGATCCACACTGTCCAAAAGACCCGGTTTTCCCGTGCCTCTTCCTGGCTAGAGGCAGGGCCCCTCTAGCTCTGGTTATCATTTCTTCCCTGGGCATACATAGTAGAGGTCCCCTCGAGGGGATCTAACAGATCATCCTCCCTTCTGTAATATCTGGCATCTCGGTCACGGGAGGCTGAGGCTACCTTCACTTTAGTAGACCCCCCGCCTCGGTTAGTATTTCCCTCCTTGAGTTGCTGTACCCGTGCTGCCAGGGTAGCAGTGGGTTTCTTATCCCACTTCCTCATGTCTTCCCCATGGTCACACAGGAAGAACCACAGCTCAGATCGTGGGGTGCACCCTCTCTCCCTGGCTGGGGGGCGCTGGGCTCTGACTTTGGGGCTTGTGACTCGCACTGGTGCCGCACTCATCATCCTCATCTCCTCCCTCACCTCCCTCATCTCCTCTCTGAGGTCTTTGACCACAGCAGAGACCTGAGCCTGCATTGGGCCACTGATCATACTATCATAATTCCTGAGTTTGGTGGCTATGGAGCCCACTGTCTCTCAGTTGTCATCAGCATTAATTGTTGCAATGAAGATGGTGTATTGGGAGGGCCCTAGCTTTGCCAGATTCCACAACATTTGCCCTGTACACTTGACCTTGTCGGGGTCATTATCATGTTGTCCATCCCTCCCAAAGAGTACCTCCAATACTGCCACCTCCCTCAGCTGTTGGATTCCCTCCTCAAGGGTCTTCCATGGTCTTCTATGATGATACTCTTGCATTTTCTCTCTGTTGACAAACCTCTCTCTTACACTTATTAAAAGCCGTTCCCAGAGAGACAGGGGCCCTTCGTCTCTTCCGAATACCTGATCTACCCCCGAGTCGTGGGACAAGGGTCCCATCTGCCTTGCCTTGATACTATCCAGCTGCACACTTGTACCCATAAGGTCCCAGACCCGAAGTAACCAGGTTGTAAAAGGCTCATTACCCCGTCGCACAATGTCTTTTCGTAGATTACGGAGACTGTCATACCCCAGGGACTCGGTAGTGATTTCAATCTTTGGCCTCCCTACTGGTTGAGAGGGTCCTGCTTCCCCATCATTACTCACTGGCTGCTCTGGTTTGACCTTAGTCTTCCTCTTTTCCACAGGGGCAACTGCTACTGGCTGTGGCTGCCCCTCTGATCTGACTGGAGCCTGGGCGGTTATAACATTTCTGGGTTCCCCTGCTGCCTCATTGGACTCTCCCTCTTTGGGGTAGGGGAAGGGTTTCCCACCAGCTGGGCAAGTGTATTCCTTCAGCATTTGACCCATCTCGCGCATCTCCTTCACCAGGACTCCCACCCAATCCGGGTGGGTTGTTTCTGAGGTGGGTTGTGGGGCTGGGTTATACTCTGTAGCAGTATCTATAGTGTCTGGGGCAATGTAAGGTTCTGGGATGGTGTCTCTAGTCTCTGGGGCCATGTCAGGTTCTGTGGCTACATCCCCAGCCTCTGGGGCCATGTCAGGTACTGAGGCCTCATCTCTATTGTCTGAGGTAGGTGTCAGGGTGGTTATTCAAGTCAGACCTCCTTTATCCCTGAATGCTAAATAGAGCAGGCCTATCAGCAACACCAGCCACTGTATGGTATCATTAGCATCTAGAGAAGATTTGAACCCCTCAAAGATTGGCGGGATAGGCCCAAAGAGCTGGGTGAAGGGTTGTGAGAACATTTCTTTTGGTGTCACTTCCTCGCAGTAGGTACCATTATTAAAGTAACCCTGAAAACATGTCATTAGTGTGTGGTAGCTCTGAATCCACATGCCTGCCTTCCAGAGGAAGTTGAAATTCCATGAATTCCTCACCTTATCGACCCATGACACAAACTGTATAACAGCCACTGTAGCCTTAGTTATAGGGCCCATGTTTAGATATGGGGCTGCAAATGGGAGAGAAACAGCTGTGACCACTTGCCATATGAACCAGAATAAGCTAGACCACATGGTGCAACTTAATGAGGTTCCTATATCCAGCACACAAAAACTGCGTTACTCAAGAACTGTTATCCTTTTTTCTCTCGATGCCCTCGTGCCCCACCGTTGGGCGCCAAAATTTGTCCCGGTTTGAAGGACAGGTGTCTGTTAAGGAAGGCAGGAGCCTCCCTTGGAATGGGAAACTGTAACCCCTCTCCCTCCGAACAATTATAAATTTGAAATCAAGAGGCTCTCAGGCAAAGATATGGAAATAGGAATAACAGTTCTTTATTAATATCTAAAACAAAGGATAACAAATAACAACAACTATAACGTTAACTAACAAACAGAACCAGAAACCCAGTGGCAGCCGCTCGGCTTCAGGCACCTTTTCCTTTTGGTGCAGTTCCAGTCACAGCCTGCAGGGGCGCTCTGGGTGTGGTGATTCCCCGGTGGCTGCAGGGGCGCTCTGGGTGTGATGATTCCCTGGTGGCTGCAGGGGGCACTCTGGCGTGAGCTCAGGTAGCACACGGCAATGGCGGCTGCCCGAAGCACGGAAGGATGGAGGAGAGCCCTTGATCCACAGACCCTCGGGAGGGCAGCTGGTGTCGGTGCCACAGCAGGATCCCCGGACACAGGGAGCTGGGACGGCAAGAGGTCTGGACGTGCAGGGGGGGAAACCCCGCCACAATGTAGCGAGGAAACTCGGAGCGGCGAGGAGGAGCGGGGGGAGAGACAGGCTGGTGGCAGGCAGGTTGGCTCCCGATGGGCAGGGAGGAAAAAGACTCACAGCAGACAGACCGGCAGCTCCGTGCTGGCTTCTCAGGGGGCCGTGGGTTCAGCAGACAGCAACTCCGACCGTCCAGCTCCGAGGGTCCCGAGCAAGAGAGCGTGACCTCCCCCCTGCCCTTGCTTTTCAGTCTCTCCCAAATCTCGCGTTGTCAAACCCTGCTTCCATGAGGGGCAATTCTACCCCACCCTGCCAAGGAGAAAGGCTCTAGCCTTGTGATTTGTTTCTCTTAAGTACCCAGTCATTTGTGTCTCAGCAACCCATGGGAGAAAAATTCCTGAGGAAAAGAACTAAATCCAACCTTCAACACCGGACGTGGCAAGGAATTCCTGTAAGGGTTTATGGAGGACCTTATTATATTAGCAAACTCACACTTTTTACTCCCTCAATAGCCAATGTACTACAAAAGGTAAACAGAGCTAGAACAAAATGATCAGTAGATCAATTAGACCCTAATTGTAAAGATAAGGTGGAATTACAAGGGAAAGTAGCCCGAGTATTGTTGTCACTGTTTCTGCCAGGAGCTGCAGCTGGAAATGCACTGCGAGAACTAAACCATCTAACTTGCTGGACAGCTAAGCAGCTAAACCTAACATCAAGCATAATTTCAGAGCTGTTGCAGGATGTTGAGGGTGTTAGACACGCAGTGCTGCAAAACAGAGCCGCAATAGACTTTTTATTGCTGGCTCAGGGCCATGATTGCGAAGAATTTGAAGGAATGTGCTGTATGAATCTATCTGACCACTCTCAATTGATTCATGCTCATTTACAACAATTGAGGGAAAATATGAAGAAGATTAAGATAGTAGAATCGCCTTTGGGAGACTGGTTAGTAAGTCTGGGTATTAAGGGATGGTTAATGGAAGTTGTAAGGATGGGACTGATCGTTTTAGTTGTTATTATAATCATAGATGTAGTATTACCGTGTGTAGTTAAGTGTTTGATAAAAACAGTAGAAAAAAGTGTAAACCAGGTCTGGATTGCTCAAAGAAAAGAAGGGGGATTTGTGGAGAATAACTATCTCCGGCTGCACAGACACAAAGTATAAGTGAGCAATCCAGGCCCCTTAGATGAGAGCTAGGCCTCTGCTCAAGGTTACTCGTAAGACAGCTGTGGGAAAGGGAGACATGAAAGCCGAAAACAAGCTGCAAGTGTCTAAAGATTAACTTGGCAGAAGAAACTGTTATTGTAGCCTTCTGATACTAACATAGTGCTCTAATTAGAGAAAAGTCCCATGTGAAACTTCTGTATGAGAACAAACACTGTGTGTATGGTAGAAGAAAAACTTATCACATAGTTTTATTTTTGGCACACTGTAAAGTTTAAATATGCTCACTGTCGGACAATAAACAGCTTCACTTTTGATCATATTGATCTGACGTGATGTCCCATCATTTTCCCCGCAACCCTCCAAAACAAACAAAAAACTAAGGAGATTTAGCATCCCTTGGAGAGATCTTGCGGGCTGAGTCAAAATATCTGGAGGAGACAGGGATTGGAGGGATTATAGTTGTAGAAGACTTATGGGTGGAGGGATACCTGCCTGGCTTAAGCCAGTTACTGGGCATTGGGCCAGTGAGGAAACCTCCTCTGGACCTTGTGTGCACTGTCAGCTCAGCATCAACCTGGCTGCAGAGGGAAGAGTGATAGGGTGGCTGTAAGGAACATGCTCCTTCTCCAGGGCCTGAGCTGACCTGGGAAGAGAGCCTTGAGAACAGAACCAAAGTACGAATAAGCAAACCTGGTCTGCATCCTGGGAAGTGCTAAAAAAAGGGGCTTGTGATGAACACCTGCTGCAGCTGTGGGGTGACTCTTGCCCCAAGCTGGAATAAACATAGGGGAAGCAGAACATCACAGAAATATCACTTTGGTGATATCTTTAACAGGAAGGCCGAGTCCTTGGCACTGGAACTGAACAGAGTCTTGTGAAATGACAGTGGAAGGATGTGCATCTGAGGATCATTTCTGGTGAAATACTGGGGCAAAGGGTTCACTAAGAGGTGAGGTCTGAGCTGCTGAGAACTGATGGTAAGCTGTGTGCTGGCTGAAAACAACAAACTCTCCTACAGGCATATGTTGAGACTCATTAGATGACACAGTCCTTGTCCCAAAACGCTGCCCTTCATGGATTAGAAGAGAAAAATACATATGTAGAAATACTAAAAATACCTCTGCCTCCCTCATGCCTGCCTGACAAAAGGACATCTCCAGCAGGTGCACCTATGCAGCAGGCACAGGTCTCGCAGAGAAGACTCAGTGCTTGCTGTGTTCATCCTCACACAGCAAAAAACATTTAAAAATAGCTTGTACTGTACAAACCTCTTAAAACAAGTCAAGGAGGACTTACAAAACCATCTCAGGTGCCTTTTTTAAACATGTAGCTGTGTATGCCTTGTTTTTCTGTCTTTAAACAAGTCAAGAAATGATTGGAGGACATAATTCATAGTGTGGTTATAAGATACAAAACAAAGCATCAGATGGCCCCTAAAGACATGATTTTTAACTCTGCTTCTAAAGTGGGATCTGATGAAAGAGTAGAGATTTTTTATTTTGTCAGGTCAAACTTTACCAAGTTTATTGCCATCATGTAGTCAATAAACCAAGACAGGGTTCTGAGGCAGTTCACATGTAATAGATGTTGGGATTTTTTCAAACACAATCTAAAAGTCTTTGACAAATAACTCTTAGATTTCACAGAATCACATTGCAGAAGTAATTATTACACCCTGCTAAAGAAATCCAAAACAAGGAATGGGATGAACATATGTATTTACAAAGATTTAATAGTCTGAGCTGGGAAAGGAAATACTGCTGTATTTGAACATATAGCTCTAACGAAAGAATAAAGAAGCAAGAAGCCTGTAGAAGCAGCTAGCATTTCTCACTGAACCAGACTCTTAATGTCTGTGCCCTTTGAAAGAAGAGTTTCAAGCAACACTGATGACATCTGGTTTGTTGTCATTCCTGAACCTTCTTGCCTGTAACAGCACAGAATAATCAGAAATTCCTTGTGCTCTTGGCTGCTTGCTTTTAAATTAGTATTCCAAGTCAAAATAGAGAATTTTGTTAAACACAGTCACTCAGACTGGCAGATTTTTAGTTTTTTGCTTTTCAGTCTAAAATTCTTCAAAGTCCTAGTCTACTCAAAGGAATAATTAAAAAGAAAAAGTGGGCTTGAAGTGCTAGCAGAGATAGTCCTTGCAGAGGAGAAAGGTCCTATGTCTGGACTGCTTGTGCAAATCTAGCCTCAAGGTTAATTTTCAGTCCCAGGAAACCTTGGGATCTTATCACAACAGAAATGGATCCATCTGGACTAAACTGCTGTGCATAGAAAGGACAGGATCAAGCTGCTCACAGGACTGCTGACAGCTTTGAACTGGGCAGAATGAGAAGCTTTCATGCCTGAGCTATCAGCTGGGTGCCCTTTAGCAGCTCTGGATTCACACCAGGCCAAAGGTGAAAAGTGATGGGCAAGTGTGCAGTGGCTGTACCCTCATACTCATAGACTCCTCATACTCACACACACATATATATGTGTAAGCATATGTATGTTTGTATAAATACACTGTATTTCTTCATAATTACATTATTTACATGTAATATGTAGTATATGTAGTCTGCAGTGTATATGCCTTTTATCTACAGCTCTCCCTATAAACATGAGTGTCTGTACACACACACACACACACACACACACACACATAATCACAGCATTATTTTAAATTCCAGTGGTACTGGAGTTTCCATGGTCTCATGAGAAGGACACAGAAATGCAGCCAGACACAATGTGTGTGCTGTGCAGAACTGCACACAATCTTGTCAAGAAATGCTTGTTTACAATCTGCCAGGTGAATTGTTATGTACAAAGCTGCAAGTACCAACAGACACTGATTTGGCAACCCAAGGTAGAAGCAGGTGATAATGACACAGCTTTGTCTTAAAGCAACCCCTAACACATGAGAAGCTTCAAATATTAGAGCATCACATTGCTTCTAACTAAATGAGATGGGAGCATGATGCAACCCACACTGACAAGGGATGAAGCAGGAGAGTGGGTGTTCCTTGACTACTGGCAGTGGGGACTGCTCTGATGACTGGTGCCTTGTGCTGGAGCAGGAGCTCAGCACACACAGCCAGATTTGCCAGCCATCCCTGGGTGCTGTCTCTGGCTGCTAGATCTGGGGAGTTTTCCATCAAAAAATTGCAGTTGGCAGAGTTCCTCCAAGTGAGTGGAGATGACCCTCATGCCAGTTTATGGCCCTCAGCAGTGAGGTTCCAGGCAACCCTTCATCCCAGCTCCACAGCACAGGTGGCTTCCTGAAAAGTTACCAGTCACAATTCCCTCTGCAATTCCACTACACAGACTTGGAGATTACAATAATGTTCACAAAGACAAATATGGAATAGGATTCTAAACTTTATATCTGATATGTTTTAAATACACCATAAAAGTCTGTTTTGTTGCTCAGGTACACACTGAGAGCCACAGAGCCAGCAGCTGTGACACAGCAGGGACCACAAACACTGGATCTCCCCAGAGGGGAGGAGGAGTCCTTTGGCTGCCCTGCAGTCACTGGCACAAACTGTGCTCCTTCATAACATTCACCAATATGTTGAATATTGTACAGTGTGAAAACATACAGAATTCAAACTTTGAATTTCATATTTGCATGGGTCTGAGCTGTGTGATTACCTCTAACCATCAGGTCAGGAAGAACAATAAAGGTAATTTGCTTGAGTTTTTACCTAATTCCCTCAAATTAGTCCTTGATTCAGTTCCAGTATCTACAGTTGAATTTGAGGATATCCTTCAGAGAAAAATTGACTGAAAACTTCTCCAGGGATGGCAAATGTATGACAAACATCTACCTCATTGGTGAAAATAATTATATTATTTCTTGCTTAAACCTATCTATCAACTCTAAATGCAGGAAGTTGTTGTATCTTTACCTGTAACATCAAAACCCTTATGCAGGGTGTTGTAGACCATTTAGAGAAGAAGACAGGTAGACTTTGGATCTCTTGTAAGAGGTTCTTCAGGCCTTCAGACAGTATTGGTATATGCTGAAATTTCTCTGATTTTTTTTATATCCCTCTTGGAATGTGAAGTCCAAGACTAGACAGCACATTGCAGCTGCACCCATGCCAAATGCAGAGGCAACAAACCTTACAGAAGTCCTGCCCAGTGACAAGCAGGGGACTGTATTCAAGAACAGCATTGACCTCAACATAATATTACAATTTCATTACAACTGATTATCTATCAGTAAATCCTAATCTCTTCCAGAATTACTGCTCTGCCAGACAGAGCACCTTATTAGGCAAACATGACTTGTGGTTTCTTGTTCCTAGATACATTGTGTTGTATTTTACCAAACTGGAATACCTATTATTCACTTGTGCCAGAATTTTTACCAATTTCCCCAACACTGTCAAGATTAACTGTTTTCTTCTGTATCTCTCCTGAAAAGACAAAGATCAAATGTCAGTTTTGTCTTATCTTTTATCTCAGTCAGAATACATTAAGATTAAGCAAGCTTCCTTACACAAATCTAAGTGTATCATTCTAACATCATGTTTATCAACCAAACTTCTCAAACTAATCTAAAATTACTTGTAAAATGAGAATGCAATATAGTTAATAAACCTAGGTTTCACATCACTAATCCTATTACCTTCCTGTAATTATTTATTAGTGGATCACTCCCCCAGTTCTTCCAATATTGTTGGAGATTGGCTGGTTGGTAATTAGGGGACCTGATGCACCAAGCATCCAATGAACTGAGCTCTCATCCAAAGCTCAGACAAGGCACTGCTGAGATTTGAGAAGTGGCACAACTAACACCACATGTGCCAAAATCCCGATCAAGAAAAAATGTGTGAACTTTTTAAGGTCTGGCAGAGCTTGTCTCATGCAGCAGGGCAGAACCATGAATTCCCTCTGCAGTGGACAGCAGGAAGGCACCATGGGCTCATTCTTTCCGACTCACACTGCCCACAACCCAGAATTCTATTCCAGCCCTCAGCACCATGAAATGCAGCTTTACCCTCCCTGCCTTGCAGACCTCCAAACCAAGGATCCCATGGCCTGGGGTTTCCAAAACCCCTGGTTACATCCAGTGACCCTAGGGTTTTCTCACTGGCAGCCATTCTGGCTAGACTACTGGTCAGCCTGCTGGTGTGGCCAGCCACAACCACCACAGCCATTCCTTGTTTTCTCCTACATCCCACAGCACAGCAGCCACCACTAAAGCTGTAGGTACAAAACAGGCTCCTAGCCTTCCACATGGCCCTGCAAAGAGGTCCCCATGTTCAGGCCACATCCTGGTGGCCTCCCCAGCTTGTGAGACCAGACCCCTGTCATTGGTCGTGCATGTTCAAAGCTCTTACTGACCAGACTGGACTGCAGAGGGAGGTCATGGTGATATCCTCACTGTGGGCTCACTGTTTTGCACATGTCAATGACTGCAGTCAAATGTTGAGAACCCCAGAGTGACTGAGATACTAATTTTGTCTGGCATTGTTTGTTCATAGCCAGAATGGATGTGGAAATAAAGTAGCATTGGTTGGATGATGCTGATGTCTCCATCATGTGTGAGAGGAGTGGTTCCATGGTGATGAGAGGCACAGCCTGTGGGCTAATGCTCCTTCCTGCTCCCAGGGCAGAGAGTGCAGGGCTAAGTAAAGCCCTATGTCTGCCCCATGTCTGCCCACTCTGGGTCTCTCTGGCACAAGAGATCCGTGGGCAGGCTCCATCTGCCACCCGGGCTGCTCTGGGCTGCCCAACATATCCGAGGGTGCATGGAGGAGTGGTGGCATGAGCTGAGACTGCTACAGCATCTGCATCTTGTGAGCAAGCAGGAGCAGCCTGTGGTGGCACTGCACATGGGAGGGGAGGCAACAGGAGGGAGGCAAGGACATGGCTCACTGAGGGACCGTGCTGATGAAAGGAAATCCCCACCCATTTTGCTGTCTTTCTCTCTCTCTGTAGACATACATACCTAAAAGACAATAAGCAAAACATACATACATATATATATATATATATATATATGCCACTGGTCTGGGCTGTCCAGCCGCCCACCAGGGTTTTTGGGCAGCAGCCTGACGGCAGCTACAAGGAGTGTCCCTGACCTGAGCAGGTTCACTGCTGTTGGGCCCTTTCGTCCCTTGCCGCAGGCTGTGCCTCCCTTAAGGGTAGACACTGTAACCGCTAACACCAGAGATTACGCGGGGGGAGGGGTGGGGGGAACTTTTGCCTAGGAATACGAGAGATACTGTAACGCAGGGTTGACAGCACTCTGGGCATCCAAGGTCGAAAGACCCGGAGCTCCCTTTGCATCAGACTTTTATGGAGGGATCACAATCAAGCTCAGGGGAGGAACCAGGGAGGGACAAAGGGATAAGGACCAACTGGGAAGGAAAGGGGGAGGAGAAGGGAATATTGACAAGGGGATAAAACAATCAACCTTTGAGTAGCTACGAACATTCTAGAACCTAAGAATGACTGACGGGAGAGTGGCAGGTGGCTGGACAAATGGGGAAAAGGTGACCAACCCCTAGGAGACCCAGCCCCCTTCTGGGTCACACCACTCTAGACTCCACTCCAGGGGTGACTTTACTCCTGGGCTTCTTTAATCCAGAGCCTCCTAAGGGGGGAAGGGGTTTTAGGGACCTGAACCACTGCAATATATATATATATAACTTATATATATATAGATATATATATATCATACATATAAACAAGCACACCCACATACTTCATACACACACACACACACACACACACACACACATCCTTTCCAAGAATTTAATGGAAATTCTGATTGCATTTTTCTGGAGCCCCCTGCAATTGAATCATGCAGGAAGGGGGTGGCATAAAGCTGTAGTCAGAAATTTACCTTTTCAGCTATTCTTTGCTAAATTGAGTGGTGTTTCCTTAAAGGTAATTGTCATTGTTTAATCCCCAACTGGCAACTGATCCCCACACAGCCACTCACTCACTCCCTCAGGTGGGATGGGGGAGAGAATTGGAAGAGTAAAACTGAGGAGACTTATGGGTTGAGATAAAGACAGTTAATAGGTAAAGCAAAGGCCCTGTACACTCAAACAAAACAAAGCAAGGAATTCATTCACCACTTCCCATGGGCAGGCAGGTGTTCATCCATCCCCATCATGCATTACAGTAACTGGGGAAGACAAACACCATCACTCTTAACATGCCCCTCTCCCTCTCCTTCCCCCAGCTCCATGTGCTGAGCATGATGCCATGTAGTCTGGAACATCCCTTGTATCCATTGGGGTCAGCTGTGTTGGTTACATCCCATCACAACCTCTTGTGCACCCCCAGCCTCCTTGCTAGTGTGAGGGGCAGAACGTGCCTTGCACTGCTCAGCAATAACAAAAACATGCTCGAATTATTAACACTCTTTTCAACACAAATCCAAAATATAATCTCATACCAGCTACTATGAAGAAAATTAACTCTATCCCAGCCAAAACCAGCACAGTAAGGCACCATTTATTTGCCAAAGAACTAGCTGCAGGAGTGTTGTGAGAAGGTGGAGTGAGAGAGGAGAGTGATAGGAAACACCCCTCTTCATATTGCTGTGATGCCAAGGAAAATGTTTCCTGCTCCACTGCCTTTACTCTGCTTTTAAGAACTTATTGGTGCTCAAATAATACTTCTGTGATCTGTACTAGTGTGTGAAGGCACCTTGAAGTCCTCTTCTTTGGAGGCTTTATGCATTTAACTGGAGGGGTGTCCAGGGCAGCTTCCAGGTAGAGGGAGTGGATGCTGTTTGAAGGCATCCCTTAGGACTGAGTGTCCCTGGGTCTGCCCTGACTCTGCAAAACCTCCAGGCAAGAAATAGAAATATGGAGTCACAGTCCAGAGCAAAAGCAATCAAATTCTGTATAAGCTGCCAAAAAAATCAACCTGGGTTGTTCCAATGAGCAGGCTGGTGTGGGAGCCCAAGCAGGCAGTAGTGCTGCAAAAGTCTCAGGAAAAGTCACTCGCTTGTGATTTTGCTAATGGGTGATGCCTCTTTGAAATAGCACTCATTTCCTGAAGAAACTGCCTTCCTTGGGGCCTGGCAAGGAGGATGAGGTGACCAGCTAAACCCTTCACCTGTACAGCACAATGCAGATGGTCATGGAAATGCTGGGATAGGATGCCATGGTCCTTGCCTGAAAGGTCCAATCAGGGTGGTGGCAGACCAGAGCCTCAGCAGGCTCATGCCAGAAGCCAAGCTAAGGGATGTTATATAGAGGCTGTCCACAGTGTCCAGGCATGGTCTTGGCATGGGCATCCCTGGAGCAGGGGAGCTCTTGTGAAGGGCTTGTGATGTTGGAGGTGAGCTGCAGGGTCATTCCCAATGAAGGCCACTGCTTGGCCTGTGATGAGAACAGTGAGGGTTGCATGTGCATCAGAAATGGGCTTTATGTTCACTTTATATAATGAAATGTTGTGATCTTTTTGGTTTCCAGTTTCTAATTACTTGCCTTGTCCATGCCTTTCTGTAATGCTGTAGGCATCTTCCTCCAGATAAGCTTTTGTGTTGCCTGGGCATTTGATGGGGCTGTGCAGCCCCAGGAAAGCCCCTTCTGGCCACTTTTTCCATCAGGTTGCAGTGGATGAGACAGGGCTGCCAGCCCACCAGGGACCTTCCACCACCACCTGCTCAGTGCCACACAGATCAACCCAAGCTCCCACACATTGTGGCCAGGCTGGAAAAGCTTGTCCTTTACTCTGCTTCATCCAGAAAAATGTGATGGAGAGCATTTGGCCAAGACTTCGTCACTCTAATAACCCTTTGTCCTTGTTTAGGGCAAATGTTAGGAGGAAACCTCCGAGGGGGTCTCCTCTAGAAAAGCCAATTCCAGCCACCCCTCCCCCAAACCGGTTTGGGAAAATATTTCCTTAGAGAAAAAGTGGAAAAAACTATTTATTTAACAAGCAGAATATTCACAAGCATGGGAAAAAAAATTGAATGATATAAAACAGTGCAACCTCTCCTTTCTCCAAAGAGATGGTGGATCCAGAGAGTCCTTCTGTGGGTGTGGCTGTGTCAGCCTCAGTCCCTCCAGAGGCTGGGGCCGATGGCCAGGCCTGGCTGCAGAGTCGGGGGGCCCCCGGGGGATTGTCCTGATGTCTTGGACTACAGAGATGCTGACCAGTCCCAGAAGAAAAAAAAAAAAACAAAACAGCAAAAGAAACAAAGTCTCTCTCTCCCTGCAAAAGCCGAGAGATCTCTGAGAGCACTCCGCTGCGAACTCTGAGAGCACACAGAGAGCTTATCCCTATTTTTCTGTCCCCGCTTCGAGCACAGTCTCCGAAGGAATTTCCGGGGGAGTAAGGTGTAACTCCTATAGATAAACTGTACATGTTTTCTCTCTCCCCGCCTTCACTCTCTTCACTCTCTCTGTCTCTCTGGGCCTAACTTAAAGCTACAGAACTTAATACCTGGCATAAGCAGGACAGACGATTGGGGATACAAGCATCATACAGTCAACCCAGGACACCCTTCTGCTGTTTTGTCTGTACTAACTGGTGGCTTTGCTGGATATAATGCTCAGGGTAAAACACAATTTCACTAACTCTGCCATGTATGGGAGTGACCTGGGCCACAAGCAGAAGCAGCCCCTGTGCTGTCCTCATTTCCCAGGGGGGAGCTCGGCTGCCTCCCTCCTGCACTGCCTCCCTTGCCATAACCCAGCCCCACTCCTGCATCCTGCATTTTGTGGAAGAAACTGTATCCTTTGATCTGCTGATCTTTGATCATCTAATATAACTAAATATCATGAATTAATGCTGCTGCTGTCTCACAGGGAGCCCAAGTTCCAGATATTCTGTTTGGTGTGCTGTTGAAATCTCTGATAGCAGCATTTTTGTGACTGGTTAAACAGCAACCGTGTGTGGAGAGCAGGGTGGATGGAAAGGTGACTGTAGTCCCTGTTGCAAGGATTTGGCTAATTATAGAGGAGCAGCTCCTTTGCTGGTGTGAATTGTCACAGCCCTGCTGGTAAGCACTAGCCATGACAATTCACATCAGCTGAAGATACTTCCCATCAGCCAAGAATTTGCTGCAGCTTTGTCTCTCTAGTATAAATATTTATGTGGATGGATATGGCTCCATCTTGCAATTTGACAGTCTATGAAATACCTACAGCTGCAGGCCCCCTCCTCACCTATCTGCCTCATTATAGCTCTTATAGAAAATATTATAAACAGAGCTATTTCCTGACCCTAGGATTTTTATTTGAATCTTGATTCCACGACAGGCAGATCATATTACTATTGGCAACAGTCAACATGCTTCTGAATTGCCTTTGTTATCCTTGTGGATATAAGATGTGCAGATTCATTCTGAAGCATAAAGAGATCCAGAAAAGAAAGCACATTTCAAGTTGAAATCTTCCCTTTGTCTTGCTTATTTTCATTAACAGAGCACACAAATGAACCTGTTATGTTTTTAAGGCACTGGTTGCCTAAAGCCTAGAGATCATGGTGGATATTTAAAGAATGAACAGAAAGAAATGGATCACTATTTTTCCAGACCTTTTCTGAAGAAGTGCTTGTGAGCATGGATGAGAGAATAGAGACATGACATTGCAGACCAAGTCAGCTGGAGAAGTACCTCTGATCAATACCAGGCTGAGGCACACAGATATTGGGGTTTAAATTTTCTGGGGCCTCCAGCTGCACCCCCAGGCAAGGCTGGGGCTGCCCAAGGCTGTCAGAAGGGATTTCTCAGTGGCCATGCCACAGAAAAGATGCAGACATGGCTCCAGCCTGGGCTGGCTCTATCCAGTACTTGCACAACACAGTTAGCACATACCAACAGCATCATGTCTCATCAAATGCAGAAATGCTGAACATCAACCTCTTTTACCTAAGGCAAACATGGTAAATTGAATCCCCTTGTGTCCCAAAAGAGGATTTGAAAGCATATCTTCCAGGAGCCTCCTCCTGGTAGCTTGTGAATGTACCCTTGTGCTGAAGCTGTCTGATAGCGTAAAAATGGGTATCAGACATCCCAGGGATGTCAGAGAAACAAGGACACAAATAGCTGGCACTGGTCTGGTGGTCACTGTGCTCCGCCAGGCAGGGGATTCCAAATTTCTTCTCCGTATTGCCCAGGTTGTCCCTCTGTGGCAGCCTACCAAGTCTTGGGATAAAGGAGTAAAGATGGGGAGAAAATCTCAACCCCCTTCTCCCTCCTGGGCAGGCATTTGGGCTGGGTCTGGCCAGGATGGAGTCAGCTTTCCTCACAGCAGCCTGTACGGTGCTGCATTTTGATCTGTGACTGAGCCAGTGTTGACAGCACACCAGGGTTGCAGCTACTGCTGAACATGCTTGCACAGCATCAGGGCTTTCTCCTTTCTTCACTCTGCTTTTCCCCAGTGAGTAGGTTGGCAGTGGGCAAGGAACTGGGAGGGAACACTGCTGGGACAGCTGGTCTGAACTGGCCAAAGGGATATTCCATACTGTGTAACATCATTCCAACAATGAAACTGGGGGGAGGAAGAAGGTGCTGTTGCTCAGTGAGTGGCTTGACATTGGTCTGCTTGTGGGAGATGGTGAGTGATTTACTTTGTGTTACCTGTGGGGGTTTTTATCTTGTTCCTTCACTTATTAAATTGCCTTGATTTCAATCCACAAGTTTTCTTGCTTTTGTTTTCCATATTGGGAAGGAAGACATTTCTGTGCTGGGATCCATGGAGTAATGAGAAATATTTTCAAGTGCAGGAAAGGACACTTCCAAAGAACAGAAGAATTAAGAGAAAACAAACCAAGGTCTATGGAAATATGTGTTACATTCAGAGGACCATCTAAATTTCCTGCAAAAAGAAATGACAATGGTACGCATTAAATACAAGTCAGAGCAAAGTATGAGTGAAAAACAGTATACAATAGTTCAATTTACTGAAAAAAAGCATGAAGGCTCAATTTTTATTCTCTATTTCAATGTAATTGTAGAAAGAGAAAATGTATTTTCCCATGAGAAAAAAAAAAAAACCACATTAATGATTCCTTCTTTTCAAAAGCAAGCGGGAGAATGCAATGTGACAGGCATAAATGTGTGTAATGTCTAAGAATTCTAACTTGAAAGATTTCAAAGCAGTGACAACTCAAAACTCACAGTAGTAGTAAAATCACATTCCTAAGATGCTGAGAATAACTGGATTCATATTTAGATTTGAATTAAATTATGACACCAGAAAAACCACTCAGTCAAGAATATCAGTACTTGCCAAGGACAACAACTTATTTGTCTCATATGAGACAAATCTCATTCTACCTTAATGGGGGCAGGGAGGAAGGGGATGGTCTGGTGCAAAAGGTGCTAGTATGAAATCTAGGTTCAGTTCTTCATAGCTGTCCTCTGTGCAAAATCCTCCTATGTCCAGACAAGCAATTAAGCTGCAGAACCCAAAAAGCGTTTTCTTACCCAGCTCCCACCAGACTTGCAGTGAGACACAGGCAGGAGTGGGGCATTCCTCACCTGGGCACTGGGCAGCTGCCTATCCTCACTCCTTGGTGTTTCTTCCTTGGCTAAGCTGCTGGGAAGGCCAGTGCCATGAAAACCAAGTGTACCCTGGACAGCTGTGAGTTAATTTGAGAGGTTCTACATGCCCAGCAGCTACAAGAGCCAAACCATCAGCCCTTGGTTAGACAGCTGTTGCAGTTTAGAGGTTTGGGGAATCGAAAACCGGGCGGAAACACCAATTTGTAGTGGTTTTAATTCACCTATTTGAGTTTTTTGGCTAAATGCCAGCACACTTAGCAAAATTATTTGGTTTTTGTTTTGAGATAAGGATTAATAGTAGGCAAAGCAGGCTTATACTTTAAGAAATCTAAAAATAATTTATTAAAAGACTTAAAACAGGAATAAAAATCAGGAATCAGAACAAAACCTTTAGAACACCTTATCCCCCCCCCCCCCCCAACCCACCTCTTCATTTCTTTCCCACCGACCATACAAAAGGCAACACTTCGACTTGTAGTTAAATTACCACCTCTGGAAACAGTTCTTTTCTTAGTTCATGTAGGGAGAGAAGTTTTCTCTTGCTCTATTATGTTGATTCTCCATAGGAAACACAGTTCCTATGGTTGTCAGCCTTCCAGCAAACAACCGCCCGGAGGAAAAGATTTGCTTGTTTTGGAAACCCTTCCCACTTCAGTAGCTTTTCCAAGGCTACTACAAATGGACATATGGTGGTCGTGGAGGTACTTTCTTTTTGAGGATGAATATTTCTATTACAGCGGCAACGAAATCCCCTTTTCTTCTTATTGGCAACACAAGTCTTCTATTATTCCTGGGGCGAGGAATTTTACACAAGAGTCTTAGTCCACTGCTTATACCTAGAACATTATATCCCCCCTTTTTCCACCCCTTTTAGACCATTGTTCATATATTACAGGGTATATTATAGCTGAGTTTATCAACATGTCTTTACAAGAGAATTTTCAGCCTCAAGGCTGTCCTCATCTCCTCCTTCTCTGAATATAAGCCTGATTACATTAATTAACTTGGAGTCTCTATGTTGTACCTCTTGTGTCTTCATTCCTTTTCTTTCTGTGTGGGGGGGAAAGGGATGTTTTCAAGTCCCATCCTGATACTGAAAAAGTTAATTTGTCTTTCGGCCGGGCGATGGTCACATGACCTCCGCCTGTGTTGTTCAAGTGTAGTATGC
This sequence comes from Eopsaltria australis, assembly GCA_034509425.1. Lineage (NCBI taxonomy): Eukaryota > Metazoa > Chordata > Aves > Passeriformes > Petroicidae > Eopsaltria > Eopsaltria australis. The sequence continues at coordinate 127,769 of JAVTVJ010001277.1, read as the reverse complement.
TCAGCGTTTGAGCTGAGAGAGAGGAGTTCGTCTGCGCTGTTCTCCATCCAAACCACGCCTCAGCTGCAGGGGTTGGTGCGGCCATGTCCAAACTGTAGAGGGCTGGCCGAGCTCTCTCGCACTGAGCCGCTCCGCAGAGCCAGCCTGGCGGGGCCGCGTCCGGGCTGCAGGGAGAGGAGTTTGCCTGTGCCACTCTCCCAAGCCGCGCCGTGCCACAGGGCCAGCAGGACCGCATTCGAGTTACAAGAGGGCCGCCTGAGCTCTCTCTCCAGCGCCGGCCTGTGCACGGAGCCGACCGAGCCCGGGTTAGGCGGGGCGGAGTCGGCAAAGTTCCTTAGCTTGGGACAACAGAGTGAAGCCCCTCTCAGCCTGGACGGAGCTGAGCAGAGCCGATTTAGTTCCCTCTCACGTAAAACCACCATGAGGAACTGAGAGACCAGCCCGGGTTTCCCTCCTCTCCCTCTGCGCCATCTCAGCCGGTAGCCCCAGGCCATGTGGTCTGAGGGGACCTCACCAGACGGCGTGGAGGGAAGAGAAAGCAACGTTTTTCCTCAGCAAACTGGAGGTCCAAAAGAGGACTTCTCCAGGTTGCCTCCTGGTTTTATGAGTTCTGGAGGTGGAAACTGTAATACTTCTTTTTGGGTACCTAATTTCCGGCTCCACCTCCTTCCTTCTGTGCCGGGAGTTTTCGACTAAGGTTAGCCCACAACAACAGCAACCCAAGTCACTGGTTGCCTCCAGGTGGTTCCAGCAGTGATGGCTCTGGAAGAAAAGGACTGGAGCCACCACAACTCATGAGATGACAGGTGACAAACAGCTTAGGCTCCTCAGCACAATCCCAGCCAGAAAATAGTGTGTCAGAATGTTTTTAGTCATTCAGATAAAATCAGGCAGGACTGTAGCAGATGTCAGGAAATCAGCTGATCCAACCTCCTGCCCAGTTGCCCTTATAGCACTTCTGAACAAAAGCTACAGAACATTTTCTTAAATAACTTCCAGGGATGAAGGTGCTTTTGTAGGAAACTCAGTGCGGACAATGTGTTTAAAGTGTTGCAGTGAGCAAGGGATCAGGAGTGTGGCTAATTCATGCCCAAGGTGAAGGGGAGATTAACAATTTCAGCCCCCAGGTATGTCCCAGTTACTGACCCACAGTGACACATGACATGTAAGAAGTACAGCAGTGCAGAGGCAAGCTATGGAGCCATAATACAAAGTCTGGGAACATGTCACACAAGGGCATTCTAGAAAAAGAAAAAAAAAAATCAAGAGTGGGTCCTAGTTGCAGTCCTGCCAGTTATTTCCTGTAATCTTGAGCAGCTCACCCCTGTGCTTCAGTTTCCACATCTGCAAACCAAGGCAAATAGCACCTGCCTACTTCAACATGGCCATTTGCCATCATACTACAAAGAGCTAAGAGTCATTTTGTGTCGTTAATTTTGTCTAATTCTGTGTTATCCTCAGTAACTATGGATGTGGCAAGATGAGCTCATAGCCAAAAACCTCTTTTTATATGCTGAATGGCCCTATGTAATGGGACCAGGTGAAACAGCAGCATCTGCTTAACTCACCCTCAACTTTCTTCGTGCAGCATGAAATTATGTTGCAGTATTGACCACCAATCCCTCAGGGAGCAAATACAGTCCCTGCCTGGTCTTGTTAATGAATGTTGGAGCATAGAAACAGCTTCACATGACTTAACCTCCTCCTCTTCCTCAGTCACCAATAAAAATACCTTCCTGACTTTACTGGTAAAACATTTCCTATCGCCTGGGCCACTGGAAACCACAAAAGGCTTTTCCCCCTGAATTATAATTGTAATGTGTTGTGCAAGCAGTTAAGCAATGGAGAAAGAGCTAGAAACCTGCAAGAAACCAAATAGAGCCCCACACAGAATACACATGACTTTGCATTTTTTTCTTCAAAATTATAAAACAACTGGCCTAGCCAGTTGGGTTGGCCAAATTTTAAATCCCCGTGATATTAAATGACACAACCATGACACAACTGGGTTTGCATAATGGCTTTTTACGAATTTGCAAAGCATAGATGACTTTTCCAAATGTTAGCCATGGCTATTTTTATCTTATGGCTAAATTCTAACTCCATAGGAAGGCTGTTCCACCAAAATATTGGAAGTTTCATGAGCAAACACACATCTGGGAGGCTGTGGACTATTTTATATTTATGGGCCCAGTATTTTCCCCAACAGATGTGGGATCCCCCTGTGACAAATTTAAGCCTTCTGATAATAGGCTTCACATTTTTTGGTTACATGCCTTGTACCAGTGGGATTTAATGGTCTACAGGTTGAAAGCTGCTGATTTGAATATCAATCAAATTAATTCTGCAGAAGGATTTGTCATACTGTGAGAGAAAGAGCTCAGCCCCTGCAGATGCAGGGAGGAGGGGAGTGAAGGATTAACTTGTGTAGTTATGGCGTGGTTATGGGAGGCTTCTTAGCAGGATTTCTTGTTCCAGAGATCTTCTGGGATGCAAGGCTGAGGGATCACAAGACCTCAAGAGTATCAAGTGAGAACTGCACCAGGCAGCCCCAGCCCCACAACAACCACCCTGCATTAAGCCTTCCTCTGTCCAGGGATTACACCTGAGCTTTGTGGCCACAGGTAGAATTCTCAGGTCCCCTTTAGACCAGCATCATTCTGGCCATGACTGGACATCTCTGCACCTCTCTTGTGGTGTGTCTTCCTCAGTTGCCCTCTCCCTGCCTCTTGTCCTGGGCACTTTTCCCCTGACAGAGTGCAAGGGGACTCAGCCCCAAACTACATCTAGTCCCAGCTTAATTCTGGTTCCACAAACAAGCCTGCAGTTAGAACATCATGTGGGATGAAAAATGTGGTGTACTGAACACCACTCCCCTATACCACCCCCCTGATTTTGTAGATTCTTTGTCTGGGCTGTAACTTTGGGGCAAGTACCAGGTTAGATGCCTGGCCAGGGACATGCCCTGTATGTGACGATGGCTTCCAGATATGAGAATCAAATGGAGTCCTTGACCCAAAAAGTGGGACCACTGTCCCGCTCTCCAGCTGGATTTATGCTGGGGCTTCTGGGTGCAACAAGAATGTCCAGTGAGAGCTCGTGGGCTTTGAAACCAGGGTGCAGCATGGGAGCAACTTCAGGAGAGACCTTCCCTGGGTTGCAGGTCAAAAACACATATTACAGGTAAACAGCTGGAGGGGAGGCCCTAGAACTTGTCTGTTCTTCTCTCTGTGTCCCTGTTTCTGCAACTTTTTCTTGCATGGTATGGTTCTCAGAGTCCTACATTGCATGCCAGAAAAATTTGGGACTGCACAAAGTTATCAGTCTGCAAGTGGGAATTGTATCCCCAAAAAATTTGCCCATGGACCCATGTCCTATAGACCATAAGGCAGCTTAGGAAGCACCAGCCTGCAATATTTGGTTGTTGCACAAATTCCAGGAAAGCGTTCCATGAACTAGATACCTTTGGGATTAGCCTATTACAAGTCCTTTCATTGAGGCATGTGATATAAAGCCTGATTTTAGGGTCAGAAGCTTTCAGTCTAAGCTGTACATGCAGCGTTGTGCAAGAGGATGCACAAGGGAAAGAAGCAAACCCCATTGTCAGACACTGATGGGTCTTCTGCTGTCCCTTTTATCTGGAAAGTTTTACTTCTGGTTTTGGAGTTGTTTCTCATGATCACCTCACAGACTTTACTAATTTTCTGTGAGCTTTGGTCCTGTAAATATTAACTGCTGTCAATTTTTTTGATGTGCCTGTTGCTGCTCAAGGGTCTCAGTACTTCGAACCTTAACCTAAATAATGCAGTGTGACTTTTTTTTGGGGAGGAGCCACTGAGAACCGTTCAGCTCCTGCATGATATGAATCACAAGTGAAACCAGAAAATGTGTGGCTGGAGTTAGTTGTATAACAGCAGAGCTGCATTGCACAAGTGCCCAATCCTCTGCTGAAGTCAAACTGGGGACTTGTAAATCAGGGAACACCACCAGCAATGACAGGATGGTCAGCAGGTTGTTGTCAGACCTTGCTTACTCGTTGACTAAAAAGAGTTGCCAAACTGGTACTTTGCCCTTCCCCTCACCTCAGGCCCTGATTCAATTGTGGTACAAAGACGAGGACAGTGTTCCAGGTTGTTTTGCTGCACCGTTTGCTGAGGGCAGTGGCTGGCTGTGGGACAGGGCAGCACTCAGCCATGGCTCCTCAGGGGAGTGCCCTTGAATCACATCCAACATCACCACTGCCACAAATTCTTCCTGGAGGCACTGTCAGGTCAAGCTTGTCTAACACCCAGGAGAGGCTGCTCCTCCTGAGGCATGCCAAGGCAGTGCTCTTGCTGCTGGCTGTGTCAGGCTCTGGGATCCCATCTAGGGGACAGCCAGTGCACCCTCACCACCTCACTGCACACCAGTGCCAGGCTATGGCACTGAGCCCAGCTGCAGGGCACAGGGACAGGTCAGCCCATGCCAGTGGTGCTCTGGGCACTGCCAGGGCTGGAGGCAGAAGCTATGAGCACAGTAGTGAGAGCACTTGAGAAGCTCCCTGCTCCCACACCAGAGCCCCACTCAGGCTGAAAGCACCACATCCAAAGGTTTCACCTGGCAGCTATGAGGGACAGTCCAAAACAGTATTTGCTTTCAGGTCATGTCAGCACAGGTTTCTGTGACTCTTGAGCACTTCCTTCAATGCTGTGCCATGTGCCTGGGGCAGGAGCCCACCCAGCTGCACCTGCAAGATACATGGATGCAGCTCCTTGCTGCTAGGGCTGGGCACATTCTCTGCTGTGTTTCCCTTGGGATGAAGTGCTTGGAGGCTTTCGTCCGTCCCTTGTCACCTCCTGCTGCTGTATGATGCTCAGAGTTTCTATTTTAAGCAGAAAGAGTCCAAATAAATATGTCACAGTTAAGGTGACTCACGCCTCATTTATAATCTGATTTTTGAAGCCTGAGCAGCCCCACTGCACACTCCAGGCATGCCTGAGTAACTTTTAATAACCCTCTGTGGAGGTTAAGGCAACTTTGTTTAAAGGCATTTCTTTCAGAGCTAGAAAAGTAAAATTGCCCTGGCCAAACAGACCTGAGAGCACTGATCAAGGAGGGACAATGTGGCTTTCTGCAGTCGAGACATTGCAGAGCACTGAGCAGAAGCATCTGTGTTTTGCAAGCACCAGCCCATCAAACACAGTGCCCCAGGGTGGTCCTGGCAGCCCCTGCTGCCTGCCAGCCACCACCCTCCCCCCTGCTATGGGTTGGGGTCCCCGTGCACTTCTCAGTGTCTCCTTCCACACTGCCGTCCTCTACCCCACTTGCACTGAAGGGACAAGAAAAACTCTGCAGCATCCATCAGTTTCTCAGGGAGGTCACTGCCTTAGCCCTGCCTTGTCTCTACCACAGTCTGTTGTCAGTGCTGAAATATTGGTCATCAGCAGGAGGGCTCAGCCTGTGCACACCCTGTGCCTGCTTGCACCAGTGCACCCCGAGTGCTGAGGACCAGGAGGGCTGCTCTTCTGGTTTGGTAACCTTTTCCACTTCCTTGGCAGAGGCCTGAGCAATGACAGAGTTGGGTGGGGTGACAGGGGATCAGGACCCTATTTTTCTATAATAGCTGCAGAATAACGAAAATGCCAGCATGAATTAGCTGGTGCACAAAGACAGGTCATTTGTGTCAATGAAGTGTAACTCTACCTTGTTTAAAGAACATCTGCCAAGTGACAACATGCAGGAGTTTGACAAAACTGAATTGAGGTTCAGTTTTCACCTGCTAAAGGGCTTTCACAGCTGTCTTAAACCTCCCTAGCAAGGTTTGCTGAAAGATATGCTGAGAAGACAGTGATCTCACAGCAAGAGGCAGAGCATTAGCCTGAGCCATAATTCCCACTGCTGGCAGCCTGGTGTGTGCCTGCAGGATAACTGGCACAACCTCAGGGCATGGAGCAGGTCTGCAGCCCACAGAGCTACTGCAGATGCCCCTCAGGAGCCCCCCATGTACAGCACTGCCAGCTGGGACAGCTTCTGTAAGAGATCAGGGTGCAGGGAAGCCTCCTTGCAGTGATCCTGACTGGGGAAGCACTAAGCACAGAAGACCTTGTGACCTGTGGAGCACTCGGCCTGTGTGTGAACTGGGGTACCCTTCAGCCACAGGGCAAATGTCACCATCGAGTTGTAATGCAGGAGTCTGTGAGCATCTCCCACTTGGCACCAACAATTACATCACCAGCATGGCTTTGCCTTTGTCCAAAAGCTCAGCACGAAGTCGTGATATGAACATCCCCACTGTTTGACACAGTAGAAATGAGGAGCAGAGTTGCTATCTTGTAAGAAAATCCTGTGACAGCTCAAATCACCAAACTGGGGTAATCCTCTGTGTGGAGGATGTGCTGCATGTGGGTGCACAGCTCAGGACTCCTGTCTGAAGGGATGTAAGATTTTTGTAGTGTTTTCTCCATGCTAGGATTCAACCCCTGATGGCAGCTAAGGTAACATGCAGCTGCTTGCTCCACTTCCCCCTTCTTCCCCCCTTCACACTGGTGGAATGGAAGGAGAATCAGAAAAAGGTAAAACTAGTGGGTTAAGAACAGTTTAATAATTAAAATAAAATACCATTATAATAATAATAGTAATAAAGAGAGAGAGCAAAGAGAAGAAAAGAGAGGAATAAAACCCCAGAAAAAGAAGTGATGCCCAATAAAATTGCTCACCACCCCAAGGAGTGATCAGCGGGTCCTGGCCAACTCCCACCAGTTCATTAACTGGACAGGATGTTCTATGATATGGAATATCCCTTTGGCCAGTTTAGGTCCCCTGTCCTGGCCACACTCCATCCCAGCCTCTTGTGCACCTGCTCATTGGCAGACCATGAGATACTCAAAAGTCCTTTCCTTAGGGTTGACACTACTGAGCAACATAAAACATCACTGTTATCAACATCATTCTCATACTAAATCTGAAACACAACACTGTACCAGATACTAGGAGGAAAATTAACTCTATTGCAGCTGAAACAAAGATACTCTAATAAACAGGATTTAAAATGATACTTTACAGAGTCTGAGTGTCCTTCTTATGGGGTCCACCATGGACCAGCCCCTCCTGGTGCAGGATGTCACGCACTGGGTGTCAGGTTGGTAGGAAGTATCTGCTTCCACAAATGGGTTTCCTGGAGTGACAGGGGAGCAGACAGGCTTTTCCATAGAAACAACCTAGCATCAGTCCTAGAAAGGTCATTTTTCCAAGCTAGTGTAGCACTTCTGCTAATAACAGTATTGTCTGGTACATGCTTGAGCACCATGTTCTGCAGAAATGGGCAATGAAAGTGCCTTTTCTGAATTTCAGTGTGGATGAATGTTCCAGGTTTTTAAAAAGGGAAAGATATTATGAGAGCTGATTGGTAAAGAAACTCCAGCATTTGGCACACCACCTCTTCCATAAAGCTTCCAGTGTCCATATTCTCTACCTGCATTCTGGCCAGGTTATTGCTGGATCAATCCCTGTGATGTTAAATCATTTCCCATGCAGAGGTGTTTTATTACTTCACTGCCGACAAAACTCAAAATATTATAAAGCTGATAAATAATAGATGAGATCTTTAGCTATCACTGGTGATCACTCTCTGGAAGCCAGGAAAGCACTCACCAGAGTGCCCTTGATTTGCAGCACATAAAAGCTTTGGCTTCAATGATCTTAAACCAAAATCAGAACAGCAGCTGTAATAATTATGCTCTATGGTTGTTACCTTTGCTATTAACTTCAACTGCTAGAATGCAAGAAATAAGAAAATAATAATATTAATAATACTAAAATAAAAAACCAAAATGGAATGAAAATCCCTTGAGAATTTTTTCAGCAAATCTAGTCATTGCACTGAGATGGTATAAACATATTAAAAAAGACACTTCTCTCCGAGACTGAAGGAGCTTTGTTCCTGACCCTCTAACTAGGACATACTACTCATTGTGTTGACCATGTTTATAATAGGTTGTCACCACATCATCGCAGGAGGAAAACAAGGCTCTCTAAAAGAATAACATTTCCAAGTGGAAAAATGTTTTTATTTCTGTCACTTCTTGCATGTGCAGTTACAGAACAATTACTCAGAAGAGTCTTTCCCTCCTTCACCTTGTATATTGATACAGTGTCAGGACTTAAAGACAATTTCCATTACCTGTCCCTCTGTGCTATCAGGGAGTCTACAAGTTTTTCTGGTATCTGTCCAGTCCTTCCATTTCACGATAAAGGAAATGAAAAATACAGGGCAGTGTGTGCACCACATTTTGGCAGAGGAACTCAGGACCAAGCAGAGGACCTGGAACTATCTGACTTTCCTCCTTTTCCTCTTTACTGCTGCCCTTTCTGGCACATTGCAACTTGAATCTCCTAAATTTTACAGTAAAACATTGCATCTCATGTACTAATAGATGTGTAGGAACTGAGGAAGGGCAAAACCTCTTAAGGCTGTCCACAGTCCTCATGCCAGAAGAGATGTGTAAGATGTTTCTATCCAGGTTTCAAACATACATGCATTGGTGCAGCTTTTATTAAAATAATGTTGTTGAGCAATTTCTTAGAGCAAATTTATACAACAGGTAAGTTTACTGGTTCTATATTAGCCAATAGTCATAGCTAAAAAGAGCTGAAAATTTTCTAACAGAATGGTGTGCATGGGTAAACACAGTCGTGTTGAAAGCCAAATACCCCAGAAAACAGGATGATTCCAGTGACATTTAATAGGAAAAAAAATGTATGCACCCATTTGGATAAGGCTAAAAGTTCTGTTTAGGCACTGCCAGAACAGAATATTTTTATTTCATAGTCTAATTAAGATATTTCAACATTCAAAGCACTCACATTCCAAAGATTTCAGCAAAAACATGCAAAATTTTAATGCATCAAAGTATTTTTCAATTGTGATCTCATTTTGATTCCTTAAATTAGGGTCCTTCCTACTCATAAGACCTGAAGATTCTTGCTCAGTGTGCTTCCAGTGAGCTGCCTCTGATTTGTACCACGCAGCCCAACACTGTGCCTGGAAAACCAAGCTGACCCTTTAGTGAGGAACATGCACTGAAAGCTTTTGAGTTGGAAATTAAACACATGATCATGAACTGCTTTTTAAAAACCTAGCACTGCCTGAGGAACTTCATTCTTTTCCCACAGTCCTAAGCAACATTTCTACTGTAATATCAAAGTGCAAATCCCGATCATCCTCTACTTTGCAAAGTTTTACCAGGTAGCTGTTTTGGCTGAGAGTGTAGGAGTGTAGTAATTTCAGTCAACATTTTAGAAAAACTTTAGGAAAAAACTATTGCTGTTTTAGTTGTAGAGAAAACAAAATCCATGTTGTCAGAGTGCTGCAGGTGTGTCCTTATTGCTGACCTGGCCTGAGGCCAAATACCAGGGGCTCTCCCTATCTGTGCCTTAGATCACTGAGGTTGGATCAGGACACCAGTTTCTGGTGAAGAAGTAAGCACTTTCCCGAAGTAGGGCCAGAATGATCTTTTTCCAAGGAGTCTGGGTGGAGCAGTGGTGAGGTCAGCTAAAATTCTTGAGAAAACTGATGTTGCAACAGCAGCATAAAAACCCTCTGCTGATATCTGCTGTGGTTTTGGAAGCCCAGTTCATGTAGCCAAGACCCTGAAGAACAGGTCAGATGGGATATGGCCACAGTCCAGATGGGGGGTTCTGGTCAATCCTTTGTAGTATCCTTCCTTATGATCACCCTTCTTTATGGGACCTCTCCTCTAGCCCACTTTGTGTTTCTCCAATTTCACCTAATAGCAACCGGACAGTGGCCTCTCTTGCTCTCAAAACTCAGCTGAAATGTGACACTACAGAGAACTGATTAAGCTCACCATTAGAAGAAAAATGTCAAAAAATTTGAAGGCACCAGTCCAGACAACCAGCCTAAGGCCACAGTGCTACAGAGCTGTGGACATATAACCTCTTCTCCAAGCAAGAGAGACCATCCCCAGTTCTGGGAGAGCAGCCAGGCTGCAGGAGAGCAAGGGTTGAGCTTGTGGCAAATAAACTAAAACCAGGTGGAACTGTTTTCCTCCAGGAGCCCCCTTGGCATGCCTTATCCCATCCTGTTATGTATAGGCAAGAGGGTGCAGTGCTCCCATCTGAAACCAGGCATGAGCAGGGACTAACTCTTAGTCTGTCACTGCCCCATGAATGCCTTTCTGGTTACCTTGAGGCTGTTACAGAGATGCAAAAAACATCCATGACTTTTCTGCTAAACAGCAAAGGCCCTAGGAGTCTGGGTTCATCCTAGAATAAAAGGTGAACCTTTCTGATTTTTCAGACATCTGTGAAAGTGAAATCATTTCCGTGTGGGTGTTCCTCATGGGGATTCCTTCTCCAAGATCTGTTCCTGCTACAAGAGGGTTTCTGTGCCTGTGTGGCTACAGCATGCAGCATCAGCATGTCAAAATCAAATGCAGTTAAGACTAAATCCTTACTTGTGCTTTAATTTACATGAACTTAAATGCTAAGGCCATGCTCATTATCATACAGGGTCAGAACAGTAGCTGGGTCCTGGGGAAGCACTTGGCAGAGTGAAATAAGCCAAAGCACTCTGCAGAAGGGAGGGAGAGGGCAACATGCCTGAACTAAGCAGAGGGCAGGAGACAACAATTATTGGAGACAGGAAATTTGGGCTCCTTTAGCACCATCTCTCTTCACAGTAAATCCAATGCTACCTCAACCTTTTAATGCACCTTACTGCTAATCAAATAGCACAGTATAGGTCCATCACTGCTCCCACACAACAGAGCTATTTACTTTGAACCAGCAGAAACATATAGAGCCCTGATGCCCAATTGTTACAGCCAGAATCCTTAGACAAAAGGAGAAAATCAGTCAGAAATTAGTAAATAACTTGTTTGTTTGGGGTTTGATTTTCTTTTTTAAAGTGGCTGGATTGCTGTCGGGGTTTGGATTTGGGTTTTTTTGTTTGGTTTATTTTTTTTTTTTTCTTCAGGAATTTTTTCTTCCATGGGTTGCTGGAGAACTAATGACTGGGTACTTAAGAGAACAAAAGTGCGTGGCCAGGGGCTTTCTCCTTAACAGGGCAGGGGAAATTTCTCTCAGGAAGCAGGGACAATGCGAGATTTCGAGACTGGAAAAAGCAAGGGTGGGGGCAAGGGCTCACTCTCTCGCTCAGGACCCTCAGAGCCGGATGGTTGGAGCTGCTGTTTTGCTGAACCCATGGCCACTGAGAAACCAGCATGGAGCTGCTGGTCTTTCTGCTGTGAGTTTTCCCCCTACACCACCAGGAGCCAAGCTGCTACTGGCCCGTCTCTCCCCTGCTCCTCCGGCACCGCTCCGAGTTTTGCTACACTGTAACTGTGCTCCCCCTGCCTGCCGAGACCTCCTGCCGTCCCAGCTCGCTGTGTCTGAGAGTCCTGCTGTGGCACCAACACCAGCCACTCCCCCCCCCCCTCCCCCCGAGATTTTGTGAAACAAAGCCTCTCCTCCATCCCTCCCTGCCCCCTGGGCCCAGCCACCATTAACACATGTTACCTGGGCTAGTGCCGGAGTGCCCCCTGCAGCCGCCAGGAAATTATTGCACCTGGAACACCTCCTGCCAACTGTGACTGGAACTGCACCAAAAGGAAAAGGTGCCTGAGGCCAAGCAGGCTGCCACTGGGTTTCTGGTTCTGTTTGTTGGTTAATGCCATAGTTGTTGTTATTTGTTAGCTTTGTTTTAGATATTAGTAAAGAATTGTTATTCCTATTCTCATATCTTTGCCTGAGAGCCCCTTGATTTCAATTTTATAATAATTTGGAGGGAGAGGGGTTACATATTTTCCATTCCAAGGGAGGCTCCTGCCTTCCTTAGCGGACACCTGTCTTTCAAACCAAGACAATTGCCTTCATCCTTTTGCTCAGTTTTACAGACTTCTGAACTGCAATGCCAAGAGCCAGCCACAGAGGCCCACATACCACAGGAACAAGAGAGCCACCAAGAGGGTTGATTTCACAGCAAATGCTGAAATTACAACAGCAAACACATCAGTTTGCTTTGAAAAGCCCTTAGTGGTGTTTATGCTGAAAAATCAAATGTAGTCAAAACAGTAAGTCTTTCCTAAAACTTCTAAATTGTTCCTTCAGTTATAAATCCACTCAGGACTTGAAGCAGCAGAAGCATGGATGCCTTGAAGGTCCTTGATAGCTGTGTTGGCTGCAGATGGAGACCATCCAGCCAATACTACCCAAATATTGGATGGGGCAGATAAATGAAGGCAGCAGACCATTTCCAGAGCTAATGATGAGTCCCTGTAATTCATAATCAAATTAGGGAATGGATTCCCTTTGCAAGTGATGGAGTGGGAATGTGTCCCTGCCCTCACGTTTCACATGTCCAACACGTACAGCTTTCATGGGTGGTTGGTGGTGGTTGTGCAAAGGATGTCCAGTGCAGAACTAAGGTGCCTCTTTGCCTTTCAAAACATTTCTCCACCTCCCTCTTCCTGGAACCAGGACTCATTACTGGGTAGAACCTGTATCTTTCCATGTATTGCCAGGGCTATTTATGCTTCCACACTTTTTTTGTAGAAGTACCCTTTATTTTTCATATATTTTAGCATACCATTCAATTGGTTCATTAACTGAGTTTTCTGCTCCAAATTGCAATATTCCTGCAAGCTGGATAGCTGGTAGAAAATATCATTCTGTGCCATGACCAAGCAATCCAGAGGACCAGGATTCAGAGGGTTATTTCCAAACTGGTGTATGCCAACATTGCACTGGGAGAATTTAAGAGACCTCTATGGCATTACTTGCAAAAACCACTGGAGGAATGAATCAAAAGCACATTGTAGAAGATGCTTTTACCTATTGAAACAAAGATGTGTTTGTGACCCATCACTACAAATAAGTAGCCTTGATTAGTCATCTGGGTTTGCATGGGACCTTTGTTGTGGTTTGTTCAATTTGAACATTAAAAACAAACACACACCAGAGAAAAAAACCACGAGAAAATGACCAAATGGTTCACTACAAGGCAGAGATGACAGAGCTGGATAACAGTTCCAGCACTGCAATAATATAGAGTGATGGTGGCTGTTCAGTGACCTTTAAAAAATATATCTGGCCATAGATAAAGGCCTAGTCAGTGAACGTCTGTGTAAAATAACACTTTGTTTAAAGATGAAAAGACAGCAGGAGGTAACTGGTAACTGCTATGAAGGCTCAGACACGTCCTTCCAGGGGGATGGGTGGCTACATCCCTCCTGCTTTGTACCCCAGAAGGTACCTGTGGAGAACCGTGAGCTGGTTCCTGCCTGCTAAAATAGTGTCCCACAATACCCAAACTTTTTCTTTCCTTTTTAAAGAAAAAATAACAACAAGAACAAAACTAACAAAAACCCACCAAAAAACATTTAAAAATTCCCGCAATAAACAAATAAAATGTACAGAAACCACAGTTAAACAACATCCCAACCCAATAATAAGAACAAACCAAACCCCCACAACGCCCACACAGCTGAGATAGATTAGAATTCATAATTACTGGAGCAATCTGGCTCTGGTGTCCCGGTGCCGGAGCCCGCGATGGCCCCTCCGGCCTTGCCGGACCTCTAAGGAGCCTGTTCCGCCTCCTGCTTTTGTGTTTCGTCTCTACTGCACCTCACCTGCCACCTAGTGGCTTCCCAAGTGAAAAATTCCTTACTAAACGTGATTTACAGACACGCCGCCTCTGCCAGCTGTTCCGTACTCCTCAAGCTCGCTGTGGCAGAACACAGCCCCGGCCTCTCTGCAAACCTGCCCCGCAACAGCCCTGGCCGAGAGCCGCTTGTCCCCAACCCCTCACTGCACTCACATTCCCCCGAGAAACTTCCCCCTCCTTGGCCTGTGTTTACAGCTCTCTCCTGTTTTCTGTCATGTTCAAAGCCTTCACGGAGCCCACACCCATTTGGCTGCCTGCCTTACCCCTCTGCCCCACCACCTTAACCACATATCTGGCAGAGAGGAGGTTGTACATTTTACTTTGAAGCATTCAGTGATGGTGGACGCTCACCACAAAGTTCTTGTTAGTTAAAATTCTAGTTTTCCAAGGAAAAAAAGTAAATCAGAAATGTTTAAAGTGGTCTCCCTCTTTCCTTCTTCCTAACTTCTTACAAAGGTCAGGGAGGATTTTATTGTTCAGCTCAACAGCTGCTTTTTGAGTGCCCTACAGCCACTTTCATTCAGGACAAAAGGTGTTATACCATAGCCTTTCAGTTAGGCCATTTCTCCAAGAAACAGGAAGTTTTGGTTAAGAGCAAAGTTTTGCCTCCAAAAGAGGTAATGTGATTAGTCTTGCTCCCTTCTCAGCAAGGTGGCCTAACCCCTGTGTTAATTCAATGCCTGTGTGCCCCAGTCAGCCTCAGCGAGCTGCCAGCACAGTGAGATGGAGCCTGCAGAACAGGTCAGTGGAAACCCTTCAAGGACTGCCAGCACTACAGTCCCTCAGGACAAGCCCAGCTCCAGCCAGGATGCCTGCCAGAAGACACAGAGCATGCATTTGCTGTGTGAAAGGAAAAACTTTATCATCACTAAATCTGGGCAATGGCTATCCAAGTCACTCTGGGCAAAGAAAGGAACTGGACCTGACCCATGTTATCTCCATCACTTTCATTAGGCAGAAGCAGCATTAACAAAAGAAGCCATTTTCCCTAAATATTCATTTCTTAGTTTTCATTTCAAATGCTTGAAAACAGAATAGTTAATCTTGAAAGTACTTGAAAGTTTTCTCCGCAAGAAATTATTTGATTTTTCTAGGGGAAAAAAACAAACCAAAACACTCAAAGCAACTCTTTCAACATTTCTGAAATGATGTACCATTTTTTTCTTTCAGACCTCTGGAGAAATTACTTTCTTTTGTGAAAGGCCAGTGCTAGGCTTTACCACAGCCAAAAATCATTGAGCTGTGCTGACACCCCTAAAATAAATTCTCCCCTCATCAGTGTGGTCCTTATCTTATACATGGTTTAAACCCAGGTGCTGACCTTGGGTGCTATGCATCACCAGACCCTGAGGGCTGTGAGACATGGTCCTGCCCTTCAAGGACAGGTTCCTCACCATGACAAAGGCAATGCAGGTGAAATTATGCCACAAACTGCTGCCCTGTGGCTTGGAGAGCCAGCTTTGCTGTGCAAAAGTCTCACAGCTGTCCTTTATCAGTTAATGGCCATCCAGGTGATGGTGTTCATGCAGAGGAACTGAGTGGCAAATGCAGCTGGAGCCCCAGGCAGAACAAGGACCATCAGAGCTCTGGAAGCATGAGGGGAGGAAGCAAAACTGACTTGCTGTCCTGGCTGCTCTAGGAAAGTGGAGGAAGCAGGGACAAGGGTGCACTCAGCAGCTAGAGGGCAGGCTCATTTTTCCTTTAAAACTTGGAAATCACTTCCTCGCAGCTGCAGTGACTACCAGAGTATCCAACAGAAGTGGCTAAGATGTAAGTCAGTCGGGCTAATTGGAGAAGTCTTCTGTGTATTAACTAGGGAGAAGGGGGACCCAAACTAAAAAAACCCAAAAACACAGATGTACAAACTTGACAGTTGTTTCAAAATGCTTGGCTTCAGCCAGGCAGGCTGATTTCTGACACAGCAGAGGGAGAGAAATCATCTGTAGCTGCTGTGGATGTGTTCTTGGAGACCCCAGGGGGAGATGACTTAGAAAAGGAGAAAGATCACTGGTGGAGAAAGTCCAAAGGGGCTAGGTACCCCCTGGAAAGTGCAGTGACCATGGTTCAACCCAGGACAAACCAGAGTAGCCACTGCTGGTGTCCATCATCTCCTCCCTCCCCCCAAGAGCCTTTGTACTATCCCATGTTATCTCCTGGGCCCCTTTCCTTCCCCATCCCATAGGACCAAGTAACCCTGGACCTTCCCTATCCTCCCCCAGACCCCCTGGTGATTGGTTGTATGAGATAACTCTTAAGTCTGGGTCTGAGGGCCCCTCGCCCTCTTGGATTCCTGCCTCCCCTCTGTGTAGAGCTTCCTGCAATAAAGCCACTCAGAATTAAAGGCACACCAAGGGCCCTCTCGTTATTTGACTTCAGCTGATAGCTAAACCGAGCTCAGTCCCTGCACCACCAACGCAGGCCGCAGTTTCTCTGGCTAAGTGTCTAGAAGACACTGCCAGAGTGCCCTGGGGACAGGGGCACTCCTGGAAATATAGCCAGCTGGAATCTGTCATACTTCGCCGAGCTGGACAGAGGAACCAGCGAGCTATAATCATCTACAAGACAGGAATATTCCACAGATGTGGCTGTGTCTGATTGCAAATACCCCACAAAAAGGACACACTGGTCTTCCAGGCTTCCATAACAGGAAAAAATAATTGAAAGAATTTACAAATAGCATTCATCAAAGCATTCCAGAGAAATAACTTACTTTTTTATTTTTTCCTGTTCAGAAAAGGAATGTGAAGCAAGCTAAGAAGTCTCTGCAGAGTATGGTCTCAGGTAAGTCATGTACTCCCTAACACAGAATTTTCCATTACTTTCTGTGGATTTAAGATTAGGGAGCTCAGCCCTTTGTGGGGAATGCAGTTGGAGCAGCTGTCCAGGCACCCACCTGGTGCTGCTGGTGTGATGCTGCCACTGCTGTGCACCCACTCAGATTGTCAGTTTTATATCTTCAAAGGCAAATTCTCCTTCTCTTCATTGCTTTGTAAAAGAGCCATGATATTGTCATGGTATTACCGTTTGCATTCCTTACTGAAGTATAAGGGGAGACTATTACACTCCCTTATGTCACTGGTGTCTCCCTGTTCATACAATTAAGGACTAGGCCAAGCAATACTACAAGTGATGCCTGAATATTAACATAATTATGGGGGTTCTGCCAATGCAGTTCACACTGGTGAGATGCCAGGCAGTGCCAGCCTGGTGTGGATGGGGGAGGTAACGCTGTGTTGGGCAGGAGGAGGATTTGAAAGCTCCTGGTGCATACCAGCTCAGCATGTAGAAGCTTAAAAAGTAAATATATCTGGAGGCATTGCAGTTTCCCCCCATCTTTCAGCAGTGGTTACACCTCCCAATCAAAACCTCATAGGCACCCTTGATGGGCAGCAACATGGGAGAAGCCTACCAGAGAAACAAGGCTTGGTCTGGACCTGAGCACTTCTGTCTGCTGAGCAGCAGGCAGAAATCAGGAAAGTCCACAGAGGTGGAATCCACTGAAAAATACACCACCCTGTGTATGGTGCCATGGATGGCACTCTGCACTGGTCTGAAATGTGAGAGCACGGCTTAACATAAACACAGCCCTCAGCAGAGTCTGTTACTGAGAAAATGGTTCCTTCCACTGCACTTCCTCCTGCCTATCTGCAAATGCCAAATCCTCATGGCTCTAGCATGGACATCTGATGTACCATTTCAATAGAGAATGGCTTGAAAGATATTTGGATTTGGACAATGAAGGTCCCATTAAAGGTCTGAAGAGCCTCCATCCTTGGAAACAGAGAAAGCCATGAGAAGTGCTCATCTTCTCCCTGTTCACCAGCCAAAAGGCAGAGCTTTCTGTGAGAAAGCACTATTGGAACACAGGAGGAGAGAGAGATGTTTAAACACAGCTGTGTCAATGCAACCGGGATTGGGCAGGCAGAGGTGGAGCTGTCAGGAGACAGCCTGGTGGGAGGGCCACTCACTGCCCTCCTCTGCCCTGCCTTTCTCTTCTGATTATGCTCACAGCCACGTTTCAAGTGAGACAATTAAAAAATCCCAACCCTATAGCTCGCTGGTTCCTCTGTCCAGCTCGGCGAAGTATGACAGATTCCAGCTGGCTATATTTCCAGGAGTGCCCCTGTCCCCAGGGCACTCTGGCAGCATCTTCTAGACACTTAGCCAGAGAAACTGCGGCCTGCGTTGGTGGTGCAGGGACTGAGCTCGGTTTAGCTATCAGCTGAAGTCAAATAACGAGAGGGCCCTTGGTGTGCCTTTAATTCTGAGTGGCTTTATTGCAGGAAGCTCTACACAGAGGGGAGGCAGGAATCCAAGAGGGCGAGGGGCCCTCAGACCCAGACTTAAGAGTTATCTCATACAACCAATCACCAGGGGGTCTGGGGGAGGATAGGGAAGGTCCAGGGTTACTTGGTCCTATGGGATGGGGAAGGAAAGGGGCCCAGGAGATAACATGGGATAGTACAAAGGCTCTTGGGGGGAGGGAGGAGATGATGGACACCAGCAGTGGCTACTCTGGTTTGTCCTGGGTTGAACCATGGTCACTGCACTTTCCAGGGGGTACCCAGCCCCTTTGGACTTTCTCCACCAGTGATCTTTCTCCTTTTCTAAGTCATCTCCCCCTGGGGTCTCCAAGAACACATCCACAGCAGCTACACAACCCCAGATGTCAGCAGCCACAGCAGCACCTGATTCCTTGACAGGGCGGCACTGCTGGAAAGCTGCTTCTGGACTTGTCCTGTGGCTCAGTCCTGCTGTGTTAGGATGACATTTTATCTTTCTGGTAGCTTTTACCTCTAGGTTGGTATGGCTCCAACTTGCTTTTCCTTTTTTTTTTTTTTTTCTCTTAGAGAGGAGAAAACACTTTCCACATGTGTAAAGTCACATCTGATGAAGAACAAGCAAGCACTATTACATAGCACACATCTTTTTCTTCTTTAACCAGGCTGTAAAACCAGGACATGAAGAGAACAGGAACATTTAATCCTGAGCTGAGTGGGAGAAAGAGATGCAAAAGCAGAAGTAGGATTAGAGGGCAGACCTTCTGCCAGCCATCACAGCCAGCACAATGCCAGACCTCAGATTTAACAATATCATTATAAATAGCCCTGGTGCAAGACCCCCATGCAGAAACACTGGAAAATTGAGCTAAACCGATGCTCGGTATACAAATTCTCCCTACTCCCAAAAATATGAACCAAATTACAGTTTTTTTCTCAAAGGGGAGGGGATGGAGCAGAGGGAAACCAGACAGGGAGGTATGAGGGGGTATGTTGGTGGGAGCACCTGCCTCTGATCCCACCTGGGCTCTCCCAGTGCCAGCACCTCTGCTCTGAGACCCACACAGAGTTAAGCTGCCTTGAGAGCTGAGCTGCCCCTTGCTCAAGAGAGGAAACATTGCATCAACTGCTTCCTTTTCACACAATTGCCAAAATCTCTCTTGCCTTGAGTATCCTGCTCCTTCATTTGCAGCCTCTCTTACACAAAGAAGCCTTTGCAGAGCCATTCACATCAGGGACACTGAAACAAGGTTCATGGCTGAAATTTCTGCTACACATTCTCCATTTAATGATAAAACTCCATGCTGTCAGAAATACCTCTAACATAGCAGAACACCAGTGCACCTCCCTGTTGTTTCCTCTCTTCTGCCTCACCAGATCTCCATGAAACTCCTTCCTTGGTGCGGGTCTCACCCCAGAACTGTCCCTCCCTGTGCAGTTGGTCATGGGGAACAAGGACTGCTGCCCCTTGGGCACGGGAGGAGGGTGGGGAGCAACACTGGCAGCAGCAGAAATTATCGGCCCAGAGTGATTTCAAAACTACAGCAGAAAATTCACTTGCTCTAAATGTACAAGTCCAGAAGCAGAAGCTGTGTGTGCTGAAATCTGCTGTTTAAAGGCTGAAGAGGTACAATGGAGAAAGGAAAGCGTGTTGTCAAAATGTTTTAAAGCAGCTCCCAAAAGGCCAGTTCCTACACACAAGTTTATTTGTGCCTCTCCAACCCAGTCTGTCCTTCACCTCTGCGAGAAGCAGCACCAGAAGTACCCAGCTCTTGGGCACTAGAAATTGCTGCCTGGGATGTGCTATTTAAAATGGTCTTCTTTTCTCAACAAAGAGCGAATATGGAATAGCTACTTGCAGTATAAAATCCCATGCAAAGACAAGGTCCTGGTTGCAACCCACTGTAGGGCACATCAGCAAGATAAGCACCACCACGTCTTGCTGCTTCTTCTCACGTTCCTCAGCCCAAGCTGAAGGAAATAGCCTTCCTGTACTCTTTGCAAAATCAGAAGGCCTGTATATAAAATAGCTCCTCTCTACAGCAAATCCATGCTTTGGACTGATCCTCACAGTTCACTCCTACAAGTCAAGCTGCTGACAAATATTTTTTAGGATTAACCAATTAACCAGGGCAGATTCAGACCACTATTAAAGGAGACCTAAGCCCTCCTTGTGCCTCCTAATTTAATCCCACTGCATGTCATCCCCAACCTCTCAGCATCCGTCAAAAATACATATAAAATGACAACAGTAAAACACTCATTTTTAGCAAATTTTTCATTGATTAGATGTCATGATCCGCTCGTAGGAGCAGGGGTCGTGATGGTTCGTTACTTTGAATCTCAGAGTGCAAAAGAAAACAGGGACAAGTATCTTTGCTTCAATCAAAATCAAAAGCACTTTATTGAGTGCCAACAACACGGTTATGCGATAGAGGAGAGAGAGATGTAGAAGAGAGAGAGAGATGTAGGAGAGAGAGATGTAGAAGAGAGAGAGGGAAGAAAGGGGTTAATAGCTACCACGGCACGACGAGGTCCTCGTTGTCCGGATCCGATGGACTCCGTCTCGTCCGTAGGGAGATCTCGTAGGAGTACTTTTTGAGAGTCTCTTGATAGTCTTTTCGAAAGCGAGGGGCAGGTAACCAAGAGATGAGGCAATCCCTCCAGAGACGAGGGGCAAGTAGCCAGCAGGTGGGGGAGTAGGGCCCATTGTTTTAGGGTACAGGTGCAGCTGTACAAGACATATAGTTCTTGTGCAGTCCTTTCCGCCCCGGTAGCCGGGCGGACACGGTTCCACAGGCATGTGCCAACACGCCTCTGCAGCACAGCTCAGCAGCACAGCTCTGCAGTACACCTGGGCACCTGGCAGGCATCCCACCAAGATCTGGCTGGACTTCATTGTGCAAAAGTCCTTTTCCCCTCTTAGGGTCTCTGGGTTTTCAGCCTCTGCTTCTGTCGATGGTCGTGAGGCAGGTAGGGATTTCCGTCCAGACTCTTACATTATAGAAAAACAATCTTCTAGTCCAAAACCCTCAGTGGGATTATGCATGCAGATCCACAGAAGAGGCATGAGAAAGGTGACAGAGCAATTGCCTTTATAATTGTCTCCAGGATGGCTTAGATGCTGGATGCTTTAGCAATTCACTGCACAGAATTGCTTATAATAAAGAAGAGGGCCTCATGTCTCGCACAGAGAGGCAGAGGAGGGCCCAGTGGCATATACTGGAGTAGACTCATGCTCAGTAGCACACTTGTGACCCAGCCTGGCAGGATACCACATGAAAGGAGCCACGTCTTTGTACTTGGGCTCCTGGTAACAAGAAGCTTCAGAGGCAAAGAGCAAGCTGAGTCCAGCTGAACCACAGTGCACTGAGGCTGTTTATGATTTGTTTAAAGCACAGCTCCTTTTAATGAATCTCAACTGTGTCCTTGCTGGTGGCAGATCTCCCGTGGTGGCAGCGCACACACAGGTGCAGCACCCAGCAATCGCAGTACTGTGGGGACATGGCCCCTCTGTCCTGGGTTAGTCAGGAGGGGTCAAAATCTAGAAAGTGACCTATGCTGCAGGAAGTGATACAACTTCCTTCCTGAGAGAGAGAGCCAATAACCAGGTACTTTTAAGGACTGGTATGTAGGTAAACCAATTAAAAAGTTGATCCGCCTTCGAGGAAAACACCATATATAAGCGAAGACCCTCTGAGCCTCTTCCTCGTTTGGCCTGCTGCTGTGTAGAGAGAAGCATCTCCCTGCTTCTCTCCCCGGTAAGGTCCTGTCTCCCTTCCAAAGGAGGGAGGGGAGGGTAAGGGAGGTTTAGGGTGGCTGTGCAGCTGCAGCTGGGCATGGGGGAGGAACCAGCTTGGTATTCGGGAGATACAGTTCAGCCGACATGTCAACTACATGAGACAGGGCCAGGTCCCTGCTCCGGGCCAGGCAAGGACCGGGCCGGCTCCATTCAGCTCGGGCCAGGCCCTGCCCTGTCACCCTGGGCCCGGCGGGCCCTACCAGGCCAAGCCAGCTTTGCAGAGCCAGGCCACAGAGACTCTGAGAGCTTCTGGCATCCAGCTTGGACCTTTTCAAACAGACCGGCAGAGAGCACGTGATCGTCACACTGCTGGAGAGAGAGAGATTGACTCTACCTATGCCTGGACTAAAGTTACAGACACCCATCCTTCCTTGCACAGAGAGAGGAATGAGTGAGGACATCTACATAAATGCAGCATAGAGACTTTACAGTCAGTGAGGAAAGCAGAACCAATGCCTGGAGGGAGGTGCATGAGAAGTGCTTCGAGAGTGAAGCTGAAAATTCTTTTGGAGAACCATGGTTGGGGACTGAGCTAATAAATTCCCTGTAATATATGAAGACATAGTCCAAAGGGGGGATGTGAGGTTCTAATTGCAGCCAGTGAACTGAAATACCTGGGTAAAGACAAGTAGGTGTTGAAATAAGTACAGTCTGATGAGAAACTTGAACCAAGACAGGGGAGAGGCTGTGACCCAGAGCCCTGGTCCTGGGGGGAATGCCAGAGAACTTGTGTTGTCAGGAGAACCTGTGTTGCTCAGCACAGAAGAAGGGATTTTCTATGTTTCTACAACTGAACTGTGCATCCTTAAAAAGGTACCCCATGGGCTGTTCATAACCCACCACAGTGGCTATGGGAAGGCTACTGGTGTGGGAGGGTTCCACCACAAGCAGATCTTTCTTCTGGGCGGCGGCTGGTGGTGAGGCTGAAGACCCATAAAAAACTGTATTTTTTTCTTACAGAAAATCCATGGTATAAGCAAAAGAGACTTCTCTCCCTAAATGAACTGAAACAAGAACTATTTCTGAGGTGATAAACTGACTGGAGGTCAAAGTGTTGTCTTTTGTGTGTTGTCAGGGAGAAAGAAATGGAGAGGTGGGGGAAGGAGGGATGGTCTGAGGAGTTTGTTCTGGTTTTTCTTGTTTTTTTTCCTTCGTCTTAGGTATATTAATAAACTTTCTTTATATTCTTGTAGTGGTTTCAGTTCGCCTATTCAAGTTTGTGGCTAAATGCCAGCACACTTACCCAAATTAACTTGATTGTTTGTTGTGAGGTGAGGATTAGGAGTAGGCAAAGCAGGCTCAGACTGTATAAAGTACAAAGAAACTTTATTAATATACCTAAGACAAAGGGAAAGAGAAAAAAAACCAAGAAAAACCAGAACAAACTCCTCAGACCACCCCTCCTTCCCCACCTCTCCATTTCATTCTCCCTGACAACACACAAAAGACAACACTTCGACCTCCAGTCAGTTTACCACCTCAGAAATAGCTCTTGTTCCCGTTCATTTAGGGAGAGAAGTTTCTTTTGCTTACACCATGGATTTTCTGTAAGAAAAATACAGTTTTTATGGGTCTTCTGCCTCAACATTAGCCGCCGCCCAGAGCAAAGTCCAGCTTAATGGTGGATCCCTCCCACACCAGTAGCCTTCCCACAGCCACTACAGTGGGTTATGAAGAGTCCACAGGGTACTTATTTTAAGGATGCCCTGTTCAATTGCAGCAACAAAGAAAATCCTTTCTTCTGTGCTTAGCAACACAGGTTCTCCTGACAACTCAGGTTCTCTAGCATTCTCCCCGGGACCAGGGCTCTGGGTCACAGCCTCTCCCCTGTCTTGGTTCAAGTTTCTCATCAGGCTGTACTTATTTCAACACCTACTTGTCTTTACCCAGGTATTTCAGTTCACTGGCTGCAATTAGAACCTCACATCCCCCCCTCATCAGAGTTGAACAACTAAAGGTTTATTATTAGACTAAGAACAAACTAGCCATTGCAATGAAAAATAAGTGTATAAAGTATTATCACTTGTTTGGTTTTTTTGGGAACTGCAACTATTTATATCACATATTCTATAGGAAATTTCAATTATTTGCATCTGAGAGGTAAGATCATTAGTTTCTAACAAACCTAACACATTACAAGTCATGCTGCATTTTCATATTTGCAGCAAGGACTGTGAAAATTATCCAATAAAAGGAATGGTTTCATCCTTGGCCTATACTAGTTCAAGTTGGTGTTTTTCTTTTGTAGTGTGGTATCTCTTCATTTTTACAAAACCTTAAAGAAAAGATGACACCAGTCAGGTCCAAGTTGTATCTGGTGGACTCTTGCACCACAAGAGTCAAAGAGCTCTGGAGCTGTGTGATCCCACCAGAAACTCCTCTCCACTGCTTTGCATTTTGTAGAGCTGCTTACATGAGGTACAGTAACATGACATACAAAATTACAATGTCATTGTGCTTTTTCTACCCAAGTAAAAGTCAGGAGAGGTTTAAGTACACTTTCATCCAGAAAGAAATGTTGAATCCCCTGCTCTGGTTCCAGTTTATTGTGCAAATGCAGATGTAGGTTATGGGTAATAAGCTCCACAGCAGCTGCTGCAAGACCACACTTAAGAGGAGATATCAGCAAGAAATGAAAACAGGAACTAGACTACAAGCAATAGTGATGTCTTTTTTGTATGACACAGAGACTAACAAGAGACAAGATCTCTAAGTCCATTAACAATACTCTGGGAGATGGAAAAACATAAGAATATGTGAATATGATTTGAATCACTCTTACATTTGCAATAGACAGAAGGCATCCCCAAAGCAAGAACAGGAATCCACAAAGCAAGAACAGAAAACTGTCAGATGTTGAGTGAAAAAAGGTGTAATAGTATTTCTAATAAATCCCTATTTCATGTGTCAAATGCATCCAAAGGAAGGATTTTTGACTAGTGAGTAAAAAGTGAAGTAAGTGCTTGAAAGCCCCGATCACCAGAGGAAAGCTGGGACAAGAGTAGCTGCTGATGGTTGCTATTGGAAGTCATTGCAACATCAGCCTTTATTCCACTTTCTGTTGTAGAGCCCTCTCACATGGGCCTGGATAAAAACAGTCATTTGCTCCTAGATTAGGGTGTCTCATTTCCATTGACCCACTTCTCCCAGGGGTGGGTGTTTGAAAGCAGCAGGTAACACCACATGCCTTCCCTCCATGGATGTGTGCTGGCTGGTGTATTCTCAAAAAACACTGCCTCTCCGGAGTCCCACCCCTACCTGCTTGTGCCTTGTGCAGAAATACCTAAATGCAGTGCTCAGCTGTTAAAAACATCAGGGCTGTGCTAGGGAAGAATTATTCCATGGGTACAGCCCTGGATCACACTAGCAGAGCTCCTCAAGCAGAAGCAATCTGGCAGGTACCAGGCTTTTCCTGCCTCAAGAGCACTCTGCAAGACAGTGGGGATGGCAGACATACACAGCTTCTGCAGAAAGAGTGCATTTCCATAGGCAACAGCTCCCAATCTCTCCTGCTCCCATCAGCCTGGGCATAGCAACAGAGGATGTACTGAAGAACCATCAAGAGAAACTCATGAGCCTTTGGGGATTTAGCCAAGTTGTGTGTGCTCACCTCCAGCTGCACAGAAGGTCCTGTCTGACACATGGAACACTGCCTCAGCCTGTGTTAACCGTGAGCTTACACATGTGATGCATGCAGAAAGCGGCCCAGGTCTCACTGTTGGGTTCTTACATGGAAAAGGGTCTCATGCACCACACTTTCAGAGCATCTCTGTTAGGGAGCCTGGGACACTCTCTCACTGGACAGACAATTGCTCTTTGAAATGCTGAAGGTGAAGAGAAACCTAAGAAGGAGTAATAACCAAAGTGTCCTGGGTTGACTGTATGATGCTTGTATCCCCAATCGTCTGTCCTGCTTATGCCAGGTATTAAGTTCTGTAGCTTTTATTTAGGCCCAGAGAGAAAGAGAGAGTGAAGAGAGTGAAGGGGGGAGAGAAAATGCGCACAGTTTGTGTACAGGAGTTACACCTTACTCCCCCGGAAATTCCTTCAGAGACTGCGCTCAAAGCGGAGACAGAAAAAATAGAGATAAGCGCTCTTTGTGCTCTCGGAGTTCGCAGCGGAGTGGTCTCAGAGATCTCTCGGCTTTTGCAGGGAGAGAGAGACTTTGTTTCTTTTGCTGGTTTTTTTTCTTCTGGGACTGGTCAGCATCTCTGTGGTCCAAGACATCAGGACAATCCCCCGGGGGCCCCCCGACTCTGCAGCCGGGCCTGGCCATCGGCCCTGGCCATCAGCCCCAGCCTCTGGAGGGACTGAGGCTGATACAGCTACACCCACAGAAGGACTCTCTGGATCTACCATCTCTTCAGAGAAAGGAGAGGTTTCATTGTTTTATATCATTCATTTTTTTTTCCATACTTGTGAATATTCTGCTTGTTAAATAAATAGTTTTTCCACTTTTTCTCTAAGGAAATCTTTTCCCGAACCAGGTTGGGGAAGGGGCGGCTGGAATTGGCTTTTCTAGAGGAGACCCCCTCGGAGGTTTCCTCCTAAAATTTGCCCTAAACCAGGACACAAAGTTACAGTCAAGAGAAAGCTCTCAGGTGCCTGTAACAACCCTCCAAGCTGCCTGTGGGAGTTTTACCCTTGTGCTGACATGCACCAGAGCGAGGAAGCTGCTGTGCTACCATGGAAGGTAACATACTGTAACATCATTCATAGCTGGAGGATTTCCTTGATTTTGCTCTTTACACACACTTTAAGCTGAAAATATGTCCTCTCATAAAGTGGAGCGTGAGAAGCAGCATCCATAACAGGAAAAGCAGCGCTGTGTCTTGGGAAAAAGCATTTATGTCCTCTGCAGTGGAGAATATGCAGCAGAAGGCTGCCATTAGAAAGCCCTCTCTGCTGTTTCCTCTGAAGCAGAGCAAATAGCTGTGCTAGCAGATAGCTCAGAAAAAGCCCAGGCACTGAACAAAAAATCCCTGGATTATGGAAGAGATGCTGCCCCTCCTGCAGTGCCATGAGTTGGGTTACACCAGAGATTGGGAACAGCAGTGGTAGTGCCTGGCTGGTTCGTAAGGCTGTGGTTGAGTGTGGCTATGAGCAGTGATGGGTAATGTAATTAAAATGTGAGCAGACTACAGGAGGTTTACTCAGACCTACATCACTTCAGGTGCTCAGAGATGTGTTCCAAACTGTAGTATGGACCAGTCTAAATGGAGGGAGGAAAAATCAGACCATCTCCATGAGAAAAATCACTGGAAAAGATCAAGAGATATTCCAACATGGAGAAGAAGCAAAGGTTTGGAGCCAGGAGCTGAAGTCAGTTGTTGCCACATGCATTTTTTGGAATTTCACAGACCTATTGAAAGTTTTTTATGTAGTGCAAAAAAGATGTGGCAAATTCTTAATGTCATTAAAAACCAACTCAGATTTCCAATTTAACTCTTTGTCTCCCAAACCCTTTCATTAGAAACAGTCCACTTACAAATCCTTGTAAGCAAGAAAAGATACAATGTACTACTTTTGACTTTTCAACAGGGAAGCTTGGCCAGGAGGTTAATCTCTCAAAGTCTTGAGCCTGGCTAACATTGCATCCAGTGGTGAAATTCCATGCTATTATTACAGCAAGGCTTGACTTTGCTAGGACTTCCAGAGAGCTGAGATGTCTATGGTATGAAGACTGCATGCCTGAACTGTGCTTTACTGGCGAAAGGCAGGAGTGAAAAAAAGGAGAGTTTTTAGACAGAGTATTTCTTGAAAAATCAACACAACTGGAAGACCACTGGCTCCTTATGAAGTTCCTTCCACCATAAATCATGCTGAAGCTTGTTGGAAACAGAAGGTATTGCAGCCCTATTCATTCTCATTAGGCAACAGGGAACCACTAACTTCCTTTATGGAATAAACTATGTGGAACAATAGTATCCACCATCCAAAAGGCAGGCACATGACGCAAGTGTTCCGAGGGAGCCGAGCTCCACCGGCAGAGCGCTGTGCCAGGAGCTGCCGGGTGGTACCGACTGCAGGCAGCACTCGCTGGAAAAGAGCTGGGAGCTGCAAGCAAAGTGTTTCCTCATGTTAAGCAAAGAAAGCAGTGCTTGTTCTTTGTAAATAAACAGCTAGGTTTTGAAACAATCCAAACTTTGGCTAACCACTAGGGTCAAAAAAGGATAATAAATCCTCTTTTTTCCTGTTAACAAAACCCACAACTTTATTTTCTATAGCTTTCTAAAAATAAAAATGACATCATGAGTAATTTTGGAAATTCCTAAATATTACTTCATTTGCCTGGCAGGAGCATCCTGTCCCATCTCTTGTTTCTCTCACAACACTCCTTGCAGCAGGGACAGTCTCCCTTCAGACACTGGAGGTTCGGTACAACTCTGACATGATTACAGCCACATGGCAAAGTAGAAAGTACCAAAAAAAAAAGAGTATGGCTTTTCTGGATGATGTGGGCTGCAGACAACACATGCAGGATGATGGGTCCAAGTGAAGAAATCTGAAGGATATTGTGAGTCTTTGGAGAGGGGAAAGCAAGGAAAAGGCAGAGATGTGAGCAGGAGAGAGAAGCTAGAGCAGAGAGATGATGCAAGAGGAGGTGAGCAGGGAGGTCAAAAACTTTAATGATAGTACAAAGTTATTGCTAGGGAATATGAGGGCAGATGGTGAAGCCTTCAGGAAGATCTTGAGAGAGAGAATGGCCAGCCCAAATAATGGCAAATGAAATTCAGTCTAGGCAGGTGTAAAGCCATTAATGCATTTAAGGAGAAGCAGCTTCATCTTCACATATAAATAATGATTTCCATGCTTACTGCTGCTACTCAGAAGGGAAGCCTTGGTTGAACTACTGTAGACAGTTTCTTGAAAATATAAAATCACTGTTCCGCAACAGTCAAAAGAACAAATAAATGTTTGGGATTACTATAAAAGGAAAAGCCAATAAAATAGAAAGATCACTGTGCTGCTGTATAAATCCATCTTGTACTTGCACCTTGAATGCTCTGTTCTCAGCCCTTGAAAAGGATAGAGAAGAGATGGAAAAGATTCAGGAAGAGTAACAGGGTGAGTAAAGGTGTGACACAACTTTTGTGCAAGGAACAGTGCAGGAGAATAGGACTTCTAAAGCTGGAAAAGATATGAGATGTGGGACATGGTACAGGGAAAGCTATGATAGCATTAACGACACAGAGAGAGTGGATAGGGATGGAGTGTTGATTGTGTCTCCAGGACAATGAGGGACCAGCTCACAAAGCTGGTAGGAGCCAAGCAAACAGAAGGAAGGGGTTTGTCATGCAGCAGGCAGTGGACCTGCCAAGGAGGTCCTTTCCAAAGCACCCTGAGGATGCAAGGAACTTATGTGCTCACCCAAGTATTTGGAGGAGTCCATGTCACAGGCAAACCACAGCAGGTTCAGGAAATCTTCTGATCTGAAAATAGTTGGAAACTGCAGTAACTGATACAAATCTGCTTACAGCCCCTGTTGAAGGCAGACTAGATGCATGGGTTAGATGATCCAAACCAGCACAGCTGTTCTTACCAGGAGTGAAAAGAGATAAGATAGACTCAAGTAAACACAGGGATCCCAAAGGGAGCTAAGGTGGCAGCATGCAGCACAGGGGGAGGTGAAGTCAGGGGTTTGGGTGAAACTGGCACAGTTAAACTGCAGTCCAAAGGTGTAGATGAGGAGGCAGAAGAAAAGCTGAAGTTTCAACTCCATCAATGCTTGGGCTGAGCCCAGACATGCCCCACTATAATCAGGAGCAAAGCTTCCACTGACTCCAGCAGATCAAGCCCTTGAGACATAAAGACAAGCAGTTAAGTGAGGAGTTTCAGGGTCAAAGAATATCTCCAAGATAACAGGAGACACGGCACAGGTGAGTCTGTGCAGGCAGAATTTGAAATTTATCTGTGTTCGTAATCTATCAGCCAGATTTGAATTATTTCAGTCCTGACTGGATCCAAGAAATTGTTGAATTTAGAGATATTCCTTTGCAGAGTCTGCATGATATCTTAAATAATAACTACTATGTAGATATTGCCCACAGCACAGTTATTTTTAAAAAATTTTTTAATAAGCACTTTGAAATAAGCAGAGTTGCCTCCACTTCAAATGTGATATGATCTAGCAGTGAGAAGTTACAGAGTCATGGTCCCAAGGCAAGGTGCAAAGCCCCCCAAAAGGCCAAGAGTTTCAGTTTTCCTTAAGGGTACATGGGTTTAAGAAATATCCGAGTGGAAGGAACCACTATTCATTAGTTACTCAAAGCACTATTCCATCAGCAATAATCAGCTAAATAAATATGTTTCTTCACAAAACTGAAGAATGCTTCATATTCTAGGGCATATTCCTAAATACCACAATTTTTTCTCATACAGACAACACTTATTTTGGGTAATGACCTTGAAATAAGCCTTTCCTGTTCTGAGGTTGTGTTTTCCTGAAGGACTGATCTTTATTTGTTTGGTTTACAACTCCTACATGCAGTTTCTCAATAAGTGCACACATTATGGTCAGTATTTTGAGAGAAGAGTCTTTTATCCTTTCAGCTGAAGTAGACTGCTTTTCCTGGAGTGCTGAAAAAAAAATCATTTTAAGAAGCTGATCTGATTAACTGGGTTAAACTAGAAATGTGCCAAATTGCTCTGCAGACATGGCATAGCTGCTGACCTTCACCGAGACTGGAAATTGTTCCAGGCTGTGATGTGCCATGTCTGTTCATGTCAGCTGTGCACTGGGAAATGCACAAGCAAGCAGCTTGCTGAAAATGTCCTTCAACTTAGGGCTCAAAAGAGACTCCTGTAAAACATGTTGCTTGTGAGGAAACCAGCCTTTCAGACCCAAGAAATGTAATTTCTCACACAATTTATTAGTATTTCTCAGTTTTCTTCCAGTGTATACAGGACAGCATGCACAGATGGACACACAGCCCTTCACATTGAACTTTACAGATATCTGACCCATTCATCCCACCTGGCTCTGTGCTTCAGCCTGATGCCACTAGCCTTCAGCAACTCAAGTTGTATCTTCTTTGCACTACTGAGATAAAAAAATAAAAGCTTTCAGCAGTTTGGTTCTGACATTGCAGTTTGACATCTCTGTGTGAACCTTTGTATCATGTTTCTTCCCCTGCATGTTGCTCAGACACTCATTTTGCAAAGCTGTGCATCTCCACATAGACCACTCCTTGATCCCCACTATTCAAGGATGCATTTTGGCAGCAGGATGTTACATTTGTGGGTCTCAACCACCTTTGCAGAATCCATCCTTCTGTTTGTCTTCCTTATCACATCTGCTCCTCTTGCACATGTTCACTGGGGAGGGGAAGCTGGCATGTGAAGACAGATGTTGGAAGAAGAGCAGACCTTCCCCAGTGCAAAGCCTCAGGATTGCTGAAGACGTTGCCTAGCAGAGCTTTTGTTAACTGTTGGGAAGGAGGAGCCTCAGAGGTCCTTCAGGCTGCAGTCTGGTGAGCATTGTCTTTTGAAAGAGTCTCTCCCATCTGTGCCTTTACTCTATTTTTGTGCTGTCTCCATATCATGCCATCACAAGTCAGCATACAGCTGCACCATGAACTGGCCTGGGGAACTGATCTGGCTGAAAACACACTCAGCTGAAAGGAGGAAAAAAAGGGGAAAAAAATTTCTTTTCCAGCCAGCTCAGATCTCTGATCTCATTTACCTCACAGCAGCACTAACAGTTGTACCACCACCAGGGAGGTAACCTCTTCCCACAGCTGTGGTGGCTGCTGCCAACTCTTCCTCAGGCAGCAACCCTAGCCTTTGCTCTATGGACCTGCTCCTTAGGAACTGAGTTTTCTCATTTCATTCCCACTACTAAGGCAATTCTAGCTTGTGTAGATAGGCAGTAACACATGGATGCCCAACATGGGATTTGAAGAGGTCTTGTTAGAAAGCTCACATGGAGAAGGATCTGCCAGAGCTCTCTCCTTGTGAATACAAAGGCAGTAAGAGAAAAGTTTCTCTGAGTGCTTCTTGCTTCACTTCTTGCTCTCCTATCCCCTTGGGGAATTTAGGTAAATAGTTCATATAGGCAAAATCTTTTGGTAGCTTCCCCCCTCTCCTTCCTGTTCCTGTTAACCAGTGGATGGAAGCAGCATTCCCTGCCTTGAGGCTTCTGGTCCCAGAGAAATTGTTTGACACTACAGTACTTCCCTTCTAGCATGAATTACTGAGTGGAAAGAAGAAGCTGGTAACATGTGATCCATTTGCCACACACTACAGCTCTGTGTGTTAATAGATGTGATCTTTGTGACTAATACAGTGCTGAGAGGTACTGGGAGGGTGCATTAAATCCCTCCCTCCAGCACAGTTGTCATCCTCATCATCTCATCACCCATCCAAGTGAGGAAGCTGCAGTTTCAAAGCCTGCCAATTCCTGCAAGACATACAAAATACTGGACTGGGTCCAGAAATCAGCCAGAGGATGGGAGGGTTAGTGTCAGGAGGTGACAGCAGAGGTCAGGCCAGTGCTGCACTGTCCTCATGCCTGGAACTAGGTCCCCATGGGGGTGACAGTCCCCCCCACAGCCCTCACTGTGCATTCAGCCTTCACCTGTGACAGGCATCCCACGGCTGCAGGACACAGGGCTGGCAGCTGCAATTGTACCATCCCAACGCTCTGCAGAGCCTCTTTCTGCCCTCTGCCCTCTGCCTGCAGATAACAAGCCTTGGGCTCCAGCACAGACAGGATGGCTTCCTATTTGCTGAGTGTGCGTGGATGCCAAGGGCCTTGCAACATCAGAAGTGGCAACTCCCAGTGAAGAAAGCTTGTTACAATCCATTGAAACCATGCTGCTGCTGCACCTGAGGCCAGGAAATTTTCTCCCTCAGGTCTCTGGCCTGGTTGATTCTGTTACAGACCCTCCTGTTGAATGCCATAGGCCCTTTACACCTCTCACCCCCCTCAAACCACCACCAAACCGCCAAACACTCTCACCCATAAGGTCCCACACCAACAGTCCACCCTCCAGTCTCCCTCCCTGGGCCTCTTGCTCCTTCCCCAAAGCCTGTTCTACCCCTGTCATGCCTCAAATCACACCCTCCCCTTGTGACCCTTGCCCCAGCCCTCATCCTTGCCCCATGTGCTTCCTCCCCTCATTCCCAGAGCTTCTCCTTGTCCATCCTCCCCACTCCCTGTGGAGCCACATCCTGCATCCTTGAGGCAGTACATACCTTGACATAGGAAGGGAGGGGGCATCTCCCCAAACTCAGCCCAATGTCCAGCTCTGCACACCCTTGTGATGATGTGCTGAGCTCAGCTATCTGGTTGCGGCCCCCCCTTTAGAACATTTCTGTTTGCTGTGGCTGTGGGCCAGCACCAGGCTGAGGATGCACCACAGAGCCCACTTAAAGCAATGGGCCAGTGATCCCTAAAGATAGAAGAAATATTTGCAATCGTACAGGTATGGAAAAATCAGCAGACAAGAGAAACTTTTATCTTGGTGCCACGTCCCTCGGGTATTCCAAGGCAAGGGCTGACCACCAGGGTAAGTGTCAGCAACCCGAGCAGCGGCGAGTGAGTGTCCCTGGTGTCAGGTCCATGCTCGCCAGGATCCTGGGACCCCAGGCCGCGGGTTGCAGCCTTCCGCAGCAGGCAGGCAAAGGCTACAGCGGCTGCCGAAACCGTAGCAAAGCAACAGGCTCCCGAGCCTGAATAACGACACTGAAACAAAGTATCGGGGGATCCGTGCTCCGTGAGCTCTGAGGGCTGAGAGCCTCAGTGGCTGAGAGCCGAGAGCCTCAGGGGCTGAGAGCCCAGAGCCCAGCGTGCATCAGACTTTTATTGTGATCATAACAACCAATGGGATTAGGGCACCAAGGTGGGACAAGGGAGGGACAAGGGGAAGGGGAACAACGGAGGGTATTTCAGGGAGGGGGCTGAGAGAAGGACAAGGGGGAAAACCAACCAACTACCGAATGGAGCTGAACATTCTAGAAACTAAGGGTGATTGACAATTGATGAACATAAGCATAAACTAATGGGGAGAGAGCGGCTGGCTTACTAAGAACACACCCCAACTCGGCATCTACCACACCTTGCCCCGCCCAAGGGGGGATCCTGCTGCTCCTTAGATCTATCTCACCAAGGGCCTTTTTGGGGGGTGTTATTCTTAGCTTCAACAGCCACCACATCTTGGGTATCAAAATGCATGGCCAATTAGTGTTCGCATCTCCATCAGGGAAACTTGCAGGGAATTCGCAAGCTGTAAACACTGAATTTGGAGCATGTTCTGGGAACTGAGTGGGCAATTGGCAGAGGACACACAAGCATGCAAAAGGAAATAGGGAGACAGAGCTGTACCCTTAGTCCTGAACTTCCAGATAACTCTAACAAGACAAACTTGGAAACAGCAGGAGAAATCCCTACAGGAGTGGTGTGCTGGTGACTGCTTCCTGCTGCAGCGCCTGAGCCACTGGCTACACCCAGCACAGGGGCAACACAGAGCTTAAAACTATTGTCAACAGCAATAAAGTAGTGGTGGGGATGGACCACACCATCTCCACAGTAAAATCTGCCAGTCATCCTGTTTGCTTACTTGTCCCTCCTGCATTTTATTCACAGTGAATTAGCTGCCCTTAATTGACTCATGGCTGTTTTACTGTCCATTTCCTTTTTCCTTACTCATCATTGCAGACATTGTCCTCTTGCAACAACTCTTGTTTAACTAAGAATGAGAAATCTATGGAAAACTGTAGGTGTAAAGCATACAAACCATAGTGCTGCCAGACTCAAAAGTTAAAGGATCATTATAAAAATTTGAGAAATAAAGATTTTGTCTGAGGATCAGCTTTGTGCTTCTTTCCTGTGTGTATGAGAGGGGCATTCATTTTCCTGAGTTATCGGCTTTTGCTCTGCAAATCTAGCACCCCAGGGTTACCTCTGTATGTGTGCTTTGGGCTCAGCTGGGCTCTCTCCATCCTCAGCCTGTGCCAGTGCTTCTGCTCTGCTAGCACGGCCTTAGAGCAAACCTGTTCAGATGGTTGACCCGGCAGAAAAATACCTACTGTGTTTTAAAAAAACCCACCAAACCCCAGCCTTTTGCTGAGCTATATCCTCTGATCTGATTCAGCATATGGAGAGCAGCTGCTTTGGCAGAAGGAGAAGATGCAGGAGCACCAAAGAGTGATGGAGAGGTGGTGGCAGTGGCCACACCACTGCTTTTTTCATTGTTGCTGGTGAAGGTGAAGACACAGGATGACTCTGGCCCTTGCCAATTGCCTGACAATGCAATCCAGCCCCTCTCCAAAGCATTATTACTTTGTCCTTCCCCTTCCCTGCACATTCTCCTGTCCTCCAGTAAGTAATTATGAGCCAACATGACCTACATAAATGTTCCTCCCTCATGTGCCTGGCAGCACTGCCTGGGATCCTGCTCCCTCCCCTGCCCCCTGACAGCCTGGGACAGAGGGGCTCCCCCCACTCTGCCAGCCAGACATGGGGCTGCTGTTGGAGATTCCCCTCTGCTCCAAGGGGCTGAAAGAAGTGGTGAGGGGAGTTGACACACCCTGGCTTTGCAGGTGGGAAAGGCAGAGGTGATGTGAGTTGGTCTCTGCCCCCATCCCTCTCCATCTGCCTCTGGGGTCCCACTTTGGGCAGCACCCCTGAACTCATCCCCAAGGGATGGAAAACAGAGGTGACAGGCTGGGGTGGGAGTTTTCCCTTGGGCAGGGCTGTCTTTGCAAGAGATGCAGTGCTGCCTTGGGGATTAGCCAGAGGAAGTTGTGCTTCACTAGAAACATGACTGAGAACTTCAGTCATCTCTGAACTTTGTTTGCCTCTGAACTTCATCCACCTCTATTCCTAAAGAAAATCTCAGGTCCTTGAGTACCACAGGAATTGTGCTGCTGCCTTCAGCGAGGGCTTATTTCAGCCTTGCTTTGGTATCTCTGCAAAACAAACATGTGCCACCACTTTGGGTGTATTAATGCACACCATAGCTTTAGGTCACAAATATACAAATTCCATTTGGAAATGCAATTTTTAGTCTAAAATTAAGACTTCAGTTCCTTTACTCCAAACAATTCTGTGTATAGCTTTTTGGTTTACAATTAAAAACTCCAGGGGACAGAAAGCCAGGTCCCAAAAGTTTTCCTGAACCACAAACCCACATTTGCCTCATGGTACAAATGTCTTATGCTCTGGCACTGCAAAGACCTCAGTTCCCTCCTCCTGCCATTGTACTCTCTGTGAGCTGTGCAGTGCTGGGGGTGCCATGGTGCCCCTCTCACGGCAGGAGCTGGGGAAGGCTGGGGACTCAGTCTGACAATCAGAGGTTCCTCAGATTGGTTGCTACCTGGAAGGCTTAAGGGAAAGTTTATACTGCTCAGCCTAGCACAGGAGCTGAACCAAAGGATGAGCAAAAAGTGCCACTACTGTTAATGTTAGTGTTTCATTCACTACATTGGACTGTAGTCCCAGGAATGGAGAAGTGTCATGCAGTTCTTCTCATCCCAAAATAAATATAGCCATGGTTCAAAACAAACTTAAGGGGAAAAAAGTTTATATTGACTGCCAGGAATAAACTTGATAAATGAACTATTAAAATATTTATTGTATGCAAATGTCTTTGTCATCCTTGGGCCTTCAGGATAATTTTTGAGATAATTATTTTAAAGGCTAGAGATGAACAAAAACTCCTGGTTGGAGTAGTCTCTTTTTATTATCTTCAGCAGGCTACATGGGAGCATGATAAAACTGGATGTCATCCTTGATGCTGAGCTCCTCCTTTTAGTGCCATCAGTAATTCTCATTACTTGAACACACTGGAATGTTTTTTGTGGCATACTCAAGGCCAAGGATTAGCTGGGGGAAATTATCTCAAAATGTTGAATTATTTTACTATCAAAAATCTTAAGAGTGAGGCCGTAGAAAGAGATACTGTTGGCATTTTCACTTCTTTACTGTAAGCCAAAATAGCATTAATTGAGGAATATATCTGTCAGAAATATCATTGTTAAGAGATGCAATTTGTTTCTGTAACTCCATTTCTAAATACACACCAACACATTTGAGACTATTTTTTGACAGTCTTCAAATGAATACATTGCAGGGTACCATATAGCACGTGACCAATGTGAGCTGCTTAAAAGCTCCTGAAACAACATTCCTACAGAATGGGTGCTCACATCCCAGCTCTGACCAGGGCCATTCCAGGCTTAGTGTTAAGATCAAACCATGCTGCACCCCTTCTCTGTATTTCCCACTGTTGCTGCTGGACCAGCAGCCATATTTTCACCAGCTTCTAATTGAGAGTATAAGGGAACTCTGGTGAGACAGGCGTGGCACACTTAGCAAGACGTGTCTGGTCAATGGCTCAGAGTATCTGGGAGTGGCTGTGGTGTGAGAGGTGTGACACTATACAGATTGGATGAAACTGAGACATAGGTATTGTGGCGGGACGTCTACCTCCCTCACCTCCTCCTCCTGTGTGTCACAGATAATGGGTGCAAAAAGAGATAACCCAAGGGCACAAAGGCCCAGCAGGGGTCATCTCTGGTGCCAGAGGGCTCAAGCCTCAGCTAAGAATTAACATCTTAGTCTGGAGAACTAATGGAAGGAGAGATAGAGGAAAAATTACTCACTTAAGAGCCATGGTTTTACACTATAAAAGATACACAAGCTATCACTTAGGCAGAAGTCTCTCACACCCTAAAAGTGTTTGAAGCTTCTCCCCAAAGTCTGTACACAGGCTTTGTGGTTACTTCTCTGGGGATTGAGGGAAAGGATCTCAATGTGCTGCACCAACAAACTGGACCGTAAGATACACTGAATCCAAAGCTTATGCTATTTCTTTGCTAGCTGTAACTGAAAAAGGTACCCTTCTCGTACACTGTATATTAAACTACTAGGAGTCTTTCTTTTTGTTTTATTCCTGTGTGGTATTGGTTTGCTTTTAAGTCTTATGTCTGTCAGTTTCTGTGGCGGCCATGGAAGTTACCTCCGGGACTCCAGGGGTAGCAGAAGCCCAAGAAGAGAAGAAAGGACTTTGGTGGAGGGCTTCCAAGACTGCTAAGCTCCCCCCGGGGACTGAAGTGACCATGGTTTAGCCCAGGGCAAACTAACTTGGTTACTAGTTGTGTCTATCATCTCCCCCTTTCTAGAAGGTTACCTGTTACTGGATGATTGTTTTACTGTTACCTCATACCTCCTCCCCTCTCCCCCTTTCATTGGACCTGTCCCCTGGT
The DNA here is from genome assembly GCA_034509425.1 of Eopsaltria australis. Lineage (NCBI taxonomy): Eukaryota > Metazoa > Chordata > Aves > Passeriformes > Petroicidae > Eopsaltria > Eopsaltria australis. The sequence continues at coordinate 89,809 of JAVTVJ010001277.1, read as the reverse complement.
CCTGCCCTTGTTCCTCCCTTGGACCCTCAGATGATTGGTTAGTACATGTCCCTCATAAGGTGGTCGCAGAGAGTATTCGGGGCTTTTGGTCCCTGGATTCCCTCTGTGCTGGACTTCCTGCAATAAAGCTGCACAGAATTCATCCATACCAGAAGTCCCTCTCGCCTTATTTCTACTTCAGCAGCTAGCGATCGCAGCTCCTCGCTCCCAGTGCGTCACCCTGCCGGGCAAGCAGTTTCACTGGCTGGTGTCTAAGGGACGCTGCCATAGTGCTTCCTTCAGGACAAGGACACTTCTGGAACCTGGCCAGCTGGAGGCTGTCCGGAATCCGGGCTGGACACCGACAGCTAGTGAACAAGTTTCCCCATCTATTAATAAATTATTCATTCTATAATAGACAGAATCAGTCATCATTAAAAGAACTTAGAGATGAGAGTGCGTTTCGGGGTGCTGGCCGCCTCAATAAGGTTACTACCTATTGCCAAGGCCTGGGCAGGAGGCAAGGACTGATATTTAACTCCCACATCCATTCGTAACAGGTATCTTCCAAACACCCATCCTGAAAGAAGAGACAAATGGGATCTCTGCTGAGGAGCACTGGGGCAGGACACTGGGAACAGCTGCTCTCACCCTTCTCACAATCTTCATGTCAGTCAAAAATCGAAGAGCTGGGACAGCATTTTTTCTCTTGATACTAATAGTAATTAAAAAATGTAAGGAAATTATGTCAAAACTCTGATGACTGTGTCAGTGGTCTTTCTGGAGGTGGGTGGCAGGGAGTGCTTCAGGCTCGTACTGGGCTGCCCCAGCTATAACCCACATATGGAGGAGCTGGTAAGATGCAGTCTCCTTCCCACCTCCCAGCTTCTCTGCCAGAGCTACAAAGGGTGATGTCTGCAGCTTATTCAGCATGTTTTGGAGTTCTCAGAGGTAGGAAATGCTGAGAGATGAGCCTCTGGGCACAGCTGGCGTTTGAGGCAGCCAACCAGCATTTTCAGCTTGCCATTCATGTTAAGGAATATTCCACAGGAGTGTACAGGGTGTCACACTTGGATCTACGCCGTCTGTGCAAGCATGCTTTCACCAGCTCTCCAGACTTCATCACAGTTTCACAGTGTTTGCTCTTTCCCTTAAATCTAGTCCACAGAACCACATGGTGAATATAAACTTCCTATAAAAATTCCCTGTTTGAAGCAACAAAGGTATAACAACTCAGCTCCAAAAGCTCTAAAGGGTTAACAATATCCCAGAAGATATTTTCAGTGCTCATCAGTTGTGACAGATAATTATGGATTTGAAGAGATTTGCAATTAGTTTATGAATACAACTTCAAAAACTTACTGAGACATCTTCAGCAAACTGCTCAGCTTCATTGTTAATTAAGAAATCACATTTACACATGCATTTAGAAGTGTCAAGAAATTACAGGAGCACTGCCACTTCCACTTCAAAGGTTAAATTTGAGAATCTTCTGGCTGGGGAAAAAAGAGGAACCTCGAGGGCTCAGCAAACAGAAAGACCATATATGCTGTCACACTGGCTGTGTTTTATCTCATTCTTTTGAAATTCCTGACACGAATTTGTTGTTAGATATGTTTCTGACTGAGTGGCTCCAAGGACCAGTTTGCCAATTCTGACTGTATGTCAACTTTCTACCTTAAAATATATAGCCCAATATTAGCTGATTTAAGTTCTGGGTATTGTAGTCGGTTGCTGACCAATGCATTACCTGATGAGAGAACCTAATAGAGTGTACATGGAGGACATCCAGTTTACACCTTCTTTTCCTTCTTTCTTTTATAAGTAGAACAGGCTTTTCAAGATGTACATGAGGTGTTTCACCATACACACAGTGAGAAAGAGTTCCAAACCCAGTTTGCAAGCATCACATCCCTCACTCAGCACCAACTCCCTTGTTCGCTAGCCATCGGTGTCCAGCCCAGATTCCAGACAGCCTCCACCTGGCCAGGTTCCAGAAGTGTCCCTGTCCTGAAGGAACACTCTGGCGGCGTTGCTTAGACACCGGCCAGTGAATCTGCTCGCCCGGCAGGGTGACGCACCGGGAGCGAGGAGCTGTGATCACTAGCTGCTGAAGTAGAAATAAGGCAAGAGGGACTTCTGGTATGGATGAATTCTGTGCAGCTTTATTGCAGGAAGTCCAGCACAGAGGGAATCCAGGGACCAAAAGCCCCGAATACTCTCTGCGACCACCTTATGAGGTACACGTATTAACCAATCATCTGAGGGTCCAAGGGAGGTACAAGGGCAGGGTCAGGGAACCAGTCCAATGGATGGGGGAGAGGGGAGGAGGTAAGGAGTAACAGTGAATCAATCATCCAGTAACAGGTAACCTTCTAGAAAGGGGGAGATGATAGACACAACTAGTAACCAAGTTAGTTTGCCCTGGGCTAAACCATGGTCACTTCAGTCCCTAGGGGGAGCTTAGCAGTCTTGGAAGCCCTCCACCAAAGTCCTTTCTTCTCTTCTTGGGCTTCTGCTACCCCTGGAGTCCCGGAGGTAACTTCCATGGCCGCCACATCTCCCCCTCCTTTTTTCTTAAAGAAGGCCCATTGGATTAAAGACAGCAAAAGATTTTTGAAACAAGCAAGAACACACAAGACAATGATAATTGTCAATAAAACCCATAAGATCGAGTGGAGGATCCTGGCCCCCCACCCTGAGATTCCCCACTGGTCCATTAAGTTTTTTAGCCAGTCCGTGCCTTCTGTTTTCAGCTGGTGAAGTTGCTCTTTCATTTGCTGGAGAGTCTTGCGGATGCTCTGGCTGTTGGAGGACAAGTTCAAGCAACACATGCCTTCAAACTCTTCACAGCTATGTCCGTGGGCCAGTAAAAGGAAATCAATAGCTGCTCAGTTTTGGAGCGTTGCGTGCCTGGTGGCCTCCTTGTCTTCTAGGAGTTGGGTCAAGGCACTCGATGTCAAGTTGGCCTGCTTACCCAGCCAGCACTCTAGGTGAGAAAGCTCACCGAGGGCTTTTGCTGCAGCTGCCCAGGGCAAGAAAATAGAGGCAGCTACCCTTTTTGAAAATGGCGAATCGACGACTTCGCTGTTGCAATTTGGGTCCAAATCAAAAGTTGCTTTTTGTCAGGTGCTCGCATGGTAAGTTTACCAAGAGTGCAAGGACCCCCTTCAAGACGAGAAGGTATTCCGGCCCATACTCGGTCTCCACAAATGAGGAATATCCCATTAGGGAGTACCCTGGGATCTTTAATGGAGTTGGACCATGTTATTTCGGTGTCATTACACCACAGGGAATCTGAGTAAGACCCTTTATAAATCAGTGAGACATCCTTGTACGGCCCTGTCCTTTGAGATGAGGAATCATGCCAATTATATACAGGGTTAAAATGGGTGCAATAGTGTGGTTTGGCCGACCCCAACAAGTGCAATTCTTGGAGTTCAGTGCTTGCATGGGGAAGGGTCCTCATCCATTTATCCTAACTATGGGCTGAGTGGGCCCCCCCTACCTATGGCCTTGAACTCTTTGGAGTCCCCAGGAATCCCGACCAGGCACATGGACATGGAGTTAGACACACTATCCAGGCTGAGGCACATGCTGTCTTGTTTTAATACTTTCACCAGAGTCACCCACACATTTTCCTTTGGCTGTTGAACGAGCCATGGTGACACTCCAGAGAAGGCAACGGCTAGCAACCACAGAAAGCAGAAGTGGGTTGGTTTCATCTTCAGGGTTCTCCGGGGGTTCAGGGTGACTTTCCTTAAGGAAAAACGAACATACATTAGGGTATTGACCAATATCAGAACTCAACCATTTGATTAAATCATTCCTCATTCCTTCTCCTCCCTCCCACAGGGATAGATTTAGGTTCTAGGGAAACACACTAGGGAAACATCCGAGGGAAAACTATGAGAAGACAGGGGAGGTTTAAAAACTCTTTCGTCGTCTCCGTATGTCTTTATTTCTGTCCTTTCGGCATTCCGGTAGATCTGTATCTTCCTCCTTACGGTGCCTTCTCTTCCATGCCTCTCTGTCCTGTTCTTGTTGCTTCTCTGTATCACCGTTCCTGGGGTTTGCCTCTCGATAGGGTTTGATGTTACACACTGGTATCCACCTAGGTCCTGCTGGGGTAGAGACACAGGCATGCCCCCTTCCCCAAATAATTAGCGGATAGGGCCCTTTCTAGGTCCTTAACCAACACCGGCGGTTGTTCTTTTAATTTGGATTGGGCCGAATTTGAAAAGTGCCAGAATACGGGGGGGACTGGCTCCGCGAATGAATTGTTCAAAAAATTGATAGTAAAAAGAGCCTTACAGAGGCACTCAATGGGCGATTTTTTCTCTGTTCCTCCCTGCTGCTGGTTAAGGAGCGTCTTGATCTTCTGGTGGGTCCGTTCTACAATGGATTGACCTGTGGGGGAGTGAGGTATACCAGTAATGTGTTTAACCCCCCACTGTTGGAGGAATTCCTTAAATTTAGAGGAAGTGTAGGCAGGTCCATTGTCAGTTTTTATTTCTTGTGGTGTTCCCAGTATAGAGAAGGCCATCATCAAATGTTTAATCACATTCTTAGCCTTCTCACCAGTATGGGCTGAGGCAAAGACTGCTCCTGAGAAGGTTTCTACAGATAGATTCAAGAATTTAAGTTGGCCAAACTGGTCAATGTGACTGACATCCATCTGCCAACTTTGGCAGCAGTTGAGTCCCCTGGGGTTCACCCCAGGATTTAATGAGGGAACTTGATATTTTTGACAGCTCGAGCATGTTGCCACTATTGCCCGAGCCTGTGCAAGGGAGAGGTGAAACATCCACATGAGGGCCGGGGCATTTTGGTGGAAAAACTGGTGGCTGAGCTTGGCTTGTGCAAAGGTGTCAGGAACGTTGGTCATTCGCACAGCCGTGGCCAGGGCATCCGCCCTGCGGTTCCCTTCGACAATGAATCCGGGGAGATCAGTGTTTGATCTCACATGCATGACATGGAATGGTTGCTCTCAGTGGGACAACAGATACACTAACCTCGAGAGCAGGCCAAAGAGTTTTGGGTTAGAAACCTCCTTGAGAAGGGAGTGCTCTGCCCAGGCAGTTACTCCAGCCATATATGCTGAATCCGTGACCAAATTCAGAGGTTCCTGGAACCTCTCAAATACTCTGACAACGGCCGCCAGTTCTGTTATTTGTGGGGATCCTTCCACCACTTGGACTTCAGATTCCCACATCTGAGTCCTTGGGTCCTTCCAAGTCAGTACTGACTTATGAGAGAACCCAGAGCCATCTGTAAAACTTGTCAGAGCATTTAATGGCGTTTTACTTTGGAGCAATTTAGGTGCCAATTTAAATTCAGTATTAAATAGATGGTGCTTTAATTTGTGACTGGTAATTTGGCCTGGGTAACTGTTGAGGGCGAACTGGAGGTGTTCGTTGGTTTGGAGTAAATCCTCCAAATCCTCTATTTGCCAAGGAATATGTATGCATGTAAATTCACACCCCGCCAGGGTGCGGAGCCTTGTCCTAGCTCTTCTGATCAATTTTGCCATTAGTTCTTGGGGCGTTGTAATGCTTTTGGACGGCTGATGTGGAAGAATGACCCATTTTATAATGAGAAGTGACTCTTTCAACTTCCCGTCCCATTGAAAGATTAGTCCATGTAGGTGTGGTACCTGTCCTAGTATGATAAACCTGAAAGGCAGTTCTGGAGCCATTCAATGCGCTTGCCGGGAGGAAAGCGCCTGCTGCACCTTGCCAATGGCGTCCCTGGCCTCCGCAGTGATGGATCTTGGAGAATCTAGTCCCTCACCGCCCTTCAAAAGCTGGAACAAGGGGGAGAGGTCGGCCATCGTCAGTCCCAGTAGAGGACAAACCCAGTTGATCGACCCACAGAGCTGGTGGAGGTCCCGCAGGGTCTTGGGGCCGTCCTGGATGAGGAGCTGCTGGGGTGTGACGTCCTTTCGCTGATGCGGATGCCAAGGTACGACCAAGGGCAGGTATGCTGGATCTTCTCAGGGTTTATCTCCATTCCGGCGCGTTCAATGGCTGCTACAGTCTTTTTTAGGGTAGTGTCCAAATAGTCTTTTTGAGGGGCACAAACCAACACATCATCCATATAGTGAAGGATAATCGCTTTAGGGAAAGCCTTCTGGATGGGTGATAGGATCCTTGCGACGTGCCACTGGCACAGGACTGCAGAATTATGCATTCCCTGGGGATGGACTCATCAATGGTAACGCCACATAGGTGCCTCTCAATTGACAGAAGGGATGGAAAAAGCAAAACGGGGGGCATCGCAAGGGTTGAGAGGTATACTGAAAAAACAGTCTTTGATGTCAATGACTGCAAGGGGCCATCCACGGGGGAGCATTGAGGGCAATGGTAGGCCTGGTTGTAAGGGACCCATTTCCTCTATCACCTTGTTGATTTCCTGCAGATTGTGGAGGAGCCTCCACTTGTCTTTGCCTGGTTTCCGAATTACAAAGACAGGGGAGTTCCAAGGGCTGTCAGATGGGACGATGTTGCCCTTGGACAGCTGTTCCTCCATGAGGGACTCGAGGGCGCCTAATTTTTCCTTAGTTAGGGGCCACTGTTCCACTTTAACCGGCTTATCGGTCTTCCACATTAGGGCTGGGGCCGGGGTGGTGCGCCCCTCAGTGGCCCCAACTAAAAATTCTGAGCTGGAGGTGGAATTTCCAGCCGAGTCCCCCCACTGCAATAAGAGGTCCCTGCCCCATAGAGTGAATCCTGATGGGACAACAAACAGCTTGATGGACGCTGTGTGCCCATCAGGTCCCTCTATCACGATGTTGTTCATGCTCCTCATTGAAGGAGCTGTTCCCCCAATACCAGAAACTCTCCCCGCTGAAGGCTTCAGACCCCATTGGGGCAGCCATTCTGCCTTGGAGATGATGGTAACATCCGCTCCTGTGTCTATCATCCCATCTAGATAAGCAGTAGCTTTTCCATTGATCGATTTAAAACCAAGTGTTGGTTTGTCTGCACCAACAACCTCGGCCCAGCATACAGTTGGTGTTCGCTGCTGCTGGGGGAAGTCTCTAGGTAGCACAATTGCTTGTGCTACCCAAGTCCCTTGTGGAATAAACCAGGGAGTGCTCGTGCAGGTGACTGTAATTTCAAGATTTCTTCCTGGGGAGGCGGTATGAATTTCAGGTAGCACAAATAATTCTGGTGGCCCTCTCAATGAGCTGCCCACCACTAAAATGTTAGTCTGAGTTTCAATGGTTCCCCGGAGGGAAACCTTGATTTGCTGGAATGTAGGTTTTGTGAGGTGGTGTGCAGTCACACTCACCAAGTCCAGACAATTAGCTGGTTTGTCCGTCAGTCCCTGCTGTCCCTGCTGTTCCGCAGATGACATGGCGGTTGGATCCGTGGCTGCAGCACTCAATTTGTTGTCTTAGCACGGTGCTGATCCACGCTCCCTTGTCCGTTTCCTGGCTGGTGTTGTAAGCAGGGGCAGGGCGTTGTCCCAGGACCGGCAAGCAGCTTGGAAGGGTGGTTAGTTTTTCTGGGCTTGGGACAGTTCTTTTCAAAATGGTGAGGGGAACCACAGTTAAAGCATTTGTGAGTGTCTCTGTTAGAGTCTGCTGTAATAGCAGCACCTATGTGTCGCAGTAGAGACGGACACACGACACGCGAGTAGTCCAAGGACAAAGAAAAACTACTTTATTAGTCGGTGCTAGCATCTTTTTACCCTTTTCCCAGCTACTGTGATATGCTATTATTGGCTACGTGACAAACAACACCAAGGCTGTCTACATAACAAGAATCTTTCCCAGCACATCCTAACAAGCTACACAAGCGGTTAACTATACACTATAAGTCTTCCGCCACATTCCTGATGCTCTTCAGCAAGGCCATCTCTTGGTCCGGTGCAGAACATGTCCCTTGATTATCTTCTTGGCTGTCCTTCACTGTGGCTGCAGGTGTTCATACCATCACTGTCTCATGGCGCTTTCTCACGCGTAAACTCTGATCACTTCTAAGTCCATGTTCAAGAGGCTTTCAGGCCTGCTGTAAGCCTCATCCATCCCCATACCTATGGTCTTCCTCTGAGGTCCTTTAAATAAAGGGCACTGAGGGGGAGGGTCTGGTTGGTCATACATTACCTCAGCACAAGCCTCAACCATCTGCTCGATGGTAGGCTTTGGATCAGGCAGCAAGGCTTTGAGGACCCTTTTACACTCTGCATTTGAATTTTCTTTAGCTAAGGATCTTAATAGTTCCTTTTGCATATTTGGATCCTCGACCTGTGTTCCCATTGCCTCCTATCCACAAAGTTCTCTTCAGGCAATGACGGCAGGTCGCAGCTCAGCTTTCCATGCGGCTGGAGCCATGTTGACTCGCGCATGCAGCACAGCTCGCTGCGAGGTTGGCGCCATCTTGGCTTACACCGCTATTACACAACCCGACCTTAGCGCAGCTTGTCACACAGCTGGCATGATTCAAACTCGCGCCGCTATTTCGCAAGTCAATAGTATAGCTGGGGGGGCGCAACCGGGTATGCAGGCATACGAAGAAGGGTTGAGGGAAAGTCTGCTGCAGGGTGATCAGGCCCGCAGCGACAGGATGGCAGGGGGAATTGGGGGAAATCAGGGAGTCTGCAGCAGCCCTGCACGTTTTGGTGAGTTGCTCCACCTGATTCACCCAGCTGCGGGTCAGAAGGGTACGGGGTATGGGGGAACGCAGAGTGGGGACGCATGGGGTATGCTGGCGCGGCGTCCCCGGGCTTTTCCCCTTCTCTTCTAAAACTTCACAAATTAAAATCAATAAAGGAAAAAATTCCCATACGGAATCATCCCCCATCCGAGCAATGCTCGTTAACCTTTCTCCGGTCCGATCCCAAAACCCCAGCAATCTAACCGAGGAAACAGAAACTGAGGGGACATAGAGAAAAGCCCACTTAACAAACCGTTTTAAGAGATTCTTACAGAAAACTCCATTCCCCGATCTTAGGATGCTTTTAGCTTGAAGATATACCTCTTGTTCTGGGTGGGATAATTTAATTCCCATCCTGAATATTTCCCCTTGGTCTGGACTATTAGCGCAACGCAAAAGCGCAAGCAAAAGGGTGCCCTGGGGAGGTCAGCACTTAGAACGAACTGAGTGGACCCCGATTGATCCCGTAGCCGGTGCTGGCTCCAACCAGCCGCTCCCGGAGGCGAACGTAAAATCCAGAGACAAGGGTCTTCAGTCGTCCCGGTCCTCTTCTGTTTCTTCTTGGGTGGATCCTTCCAATCCTGAAGAGGATTTCCGAACGCCCCTTCCAAAAGTGCTAATAAAACTTAGCACTCCTTCGCGGGTGCTGACCCGCCGAAAGCAAATGCCTGACCACCATAGTGGACAAGGACGCTTCGCAGAGACCTGAGTAGACTTCAGGTCCGTGTTCGGGCGCCAGCTTGTTTGCTAGCTGTCGGTGTCCAGCCCAGATTCCAGACAGCCTCCACCTGGCCAGGTTCCAGAAGTGTCCCTGTCCTGAAGGAACACTCTGGCGGCGTCGCTTAGACACCGGCCAGTGAAGCTGCTCGCCCGGCAGGGTGACGCACCGGGAGCGAGGAGCTGTGATCACTAGCTGCTGAAGTAGAAATAAGGCAAGAGGGACTTCTGGTATGGATGAATTCTGTGCAGCTTTATTGCAGGAAGTCCAGCACAGAGGGAATCCAGGGACCAAAAGCCCCGAATACTCTCTGCGACCACCTTATGAGGTACACGTATTAACCAATCATCTGAGGGTCCAAGGGAGGTACAAGGGCAGGGTCAGGGAACCAGTCCAATGGATGGGGGAGAGGGGAGGAGGTAAGGAGTAACAGTGAATCAATCATCCAGTAACAGGTAACCTTCTAGAAAGGGGGAGATGATAGACACAACTAGTAACCAAGTTAGTTTGCCCTGGGCTAAACCATGGTCACTTCAGTCCCTGGGGGGAGCTTAGCAGTCTTGGAAGCCCTCCACCAAAGTCCTTTCTTCTCTTCTTGGGCTTCTGCTACCCCTGGAGTCCCGGAGGTAACTTCCATGGCCGTCACACTCCCTCCCTGTGTGTTCAGGGCAGATATTTTATTTCAAAGGGCCCCTTCGCAGGGAGGGAGGTGCTCAAGAGGGTCAGCATCCTGGGAAGCTGCAGCCTAAGTCCTTTCAGGTGTTTCCTATAAAAGGGTGCCATTGCTTTGTCGTCATTATACCAGAGAATCTGCTACATTTATGCTGTATCAGGAATACATTTCATGCTCACCAGGCAATGGCTGATGGTGCTTCCCTTATCCAAATCCACATTTTTCACTGCAGGGTGAATTCCTTCCCACATTCCTTCCTTCCAGCTCTGATTTCCAAGGTTAGCCTTGTGCAGAAATGTGAGCTCCACCTTTGCATATGTGCAAAAATGCAAATCCCACAATCACTCATGTAACAGCTCCATTTCAAATCTGTGCAGATGAGATTGCACCCAGCATCCTCACATTAAACACAATTTATTAGAGATCCCCCAGGACAGCCAGTCCCCTTGTGTCAACTCTGCAAAAGAAGCCTAGCTTTAAAGATGTTCAGCTGTAGTAGTCTGCACACAGAAACTATTCAAATCCATGAACACACTGTACCTGCCTGTTTTGGAAAGCTGGGAAGACCCTTTCTACATATGCTTGAGCTGGAAACAGGGATGAACCCAGAGCTGCACAACACTGTTTCCAACTCCATCAATTATTTTTCTCTCTTGAATACACGTTCTTATCCAAGCCCATATTTCTTCTTCCTTGATTCAAAGAACATGTATATTCAGCCCTGTCCATGACCATGACTGAATATTCAGTCTTTGACCATGCAGCCTGATTTGGGTTACTTTTAAGTTCAAGTGTAGGTGAATTTGGAAATCTAGCTCAGATCAATATCTGGTTAGAAACACTCCAGACATGAACAGATGGTAAAAAATATCTCAGTTCCTCTGATCTGCCTTCCAGAAGAAAAAATTATTCTGTGGGAAAATGGTCTTTTCCAGCTGTTATGCCCCAAACACATTGAAGAGTCCTGTTGCGGTGGTTCGGAACCAGAGGACTTCCGGACAGGTTCCACGGACAGAGGGTTTCCCCCCAAAGCTCCCAGGGGCAGCAGCTGGACCACCAATCCACGGACCCCAAGCTCCTGCTATTGGTTACTGGACTTGTCTGTTATTTATTCCCGTCCTGGGAAATTCCCTGTCACTCCATAGTTCATTCGTTGTTCTCTCTGTTCCCCTCCCCTCCCTAAACCCCATTTGATCATGCACCTCAGCCCCTCCCCTGTATTGTCCCCTGCCCTCATCCTATTGGGTATTGTTCCTCCCTTAAATACCGATGTAATAAGCTGCTCTTGGCTCTTGGTTCATGTGCTCCCTTTGGAGGCAATAAACCTACCGAAATCACATACCAAGAGACCTCCTTCTCTGGTAGTTCTTTGCTGTTTCACCACGCTCCGGGGGCAACATCTCCCCGGACCGAACGCGGACCAGCTGTGCCCGTTGTCGGCACTCCGAGGAAGTCTTCCCGATCGCGAACGACTTCCTAGGGTAGCGCTGGGACTCTGCTGCCGGTACCAGGGTGGGACCGAAGCAAGGGAACGCAACAAAGTGGCGCACCGAACAGAGACTCCGACCTCTCGGGGTTCCCTGCGAGCGACCTGGATACGCACCAGCGGTCCGGATAGCGCCTTCGGGACGCCGCTCCCCTCGCAAGAACCTCGGCGTTCTAGTGGTGGACTTGCAGGGGCCGTCAGCAACCATTCTGCAGCGTCTGAAGTGTGTACATTAGCTGAACGGACTGACGAGACCAGAGACCCTTGCTCTTTTGGATGTTTCTCCCTCCGGAGCCAGTGACGGCAACTGAATCCGGGATCGAGGAACCAAGACCTGCACGGAGCGGTGAGGTTTGGCGGCTGCGGAACGCGGTGGGAAAGGACCAGGATCCGCGCGCGGCGGCGAAGCTCGGTGCCCGTGATAGCGGCGGGAAAGCCACCGAGAACCGAGCGCGGACGGTGAGGTCTAATCCGCGATAAGCAGCGGGAATCAGGCTAGAGGGAGAGTTTTGTACCGTATAAAAAGAGCAAGGACGCTTTTATTCGGAGACAATGGGTATTAAGCTGTCCCAAGTAGAGCAGGAGTTTTATGTCCAAGTTAAAGAGACCCTAAAGTTAAAAAACGGGAAAGCTAATAAGAGGGCTTGGAAACGTTTTGTTAAATGGATCTTTGCCTATGTCCCTCTTGCTTCTGCTTCTTCTGTTAAAACTCTGAGTTTTTGGGAGTTAGTAGAAAAATGTTTAGAGGCAGTGGAGAGAGGGGGTGATGTTTCTGTCCGAAAATTTTTCCCGTTGTTGATTTTAATTTGTTATACTTTGCGTAATTGTCCTGAAAGTTCGAAATCCCCGACTCACCCACCCCACGTTCCTAATTCCCCTTTTCCCAATCCCTCTTCCCCGCTACAGGGAAGCGCGCCCCTCAGTTCTCCCCGCTATGAGACTGATTCCCTCATAGCGAGCTTCACCCCAAACCCTTTCTCCGAGCCCACAGCCAAACTCGCGCCGGCTGCGCTCCCCCATTGTTCCGAGTTTAAAGATGGCGGCGGCCTCGTGGCGCTGTGCCTACACCCCTGCGCCCACTGCGCAGTCTCACGCCAAAAGCCCGCGAATCCTCCCAACTCCTCCCACGGCTCCTTCCCCTTCGCGTCGATTGGCCCTGCGTCGGGTTCCCCCCCCGCGGCCGATGATGTCTTCGCGTCGGGTCCCTCCCCTCACGCTGGAGGTCCCTGCCCCAGCCCGAGGGAGATCCCCACCCCACCCTGCGCCTGGACTGCTCATATCAACTGCAGTCCCACCCCTGACCACCGCCCACTTCCAGATCCCCACGCTCCCTCATTCACACCCCAGGATTGGGGGCCAAAAAGTGGGGAGGCTGAAGCCTGTGATGCAGCCGGTCAGCCAGACCCTGCAGTGGCATCAGGTGTGCACAGCCCTCAGGGTAACAACCCACGATGGGAATCACAGTCACCTGCAGCCTTGCGAGAGCCTAGCAAGGTGGAGAGAGAGCTTGGGAGAGATTCTCCTCACTTTAAAGGTGTGCTGGTCCCATCTGACATAAAAACAATCCTGACAGGAATTTTAGTTAAGGTTCAGTATTGGGTGTGGGAAAAGATATGGAAGCAGCAGCTTCAAAGCCTGCTGAACAGTTCTAATCACCCTCCACCTAAGTCTTCCACAGGCTCCTGGACACCACATGCTCCATCCCATTCGGGAAACGGATCGGCACCATGCTCCTCAAAGAAATTAAAAGCTGAATCCACTGTGTCCTGCTCTCCATCACCACCCATGCCACTGGAGACCCCATCAGAGGCGATCCCAGATGACCAGTCACTTGAACCACGATGGCTGAAGTTAGGAGGCATCACAACTCTCCACCCAACACATCCACCAGAGCAGATCCAGTCGCATCCACCAACAGACGCTGCTCCACAGAGATCAGCGTGGAAGAGAAGGAAAAAGAAAACTCCAAACTTCGACAGTCATCAAGAAAAATCACAGAGACCCTTCTTCTTGATATCTTCCCCTTAGACTCTCCTGAAACCTACCCCATGTACCTCCCATACCCCAATCATTCCCAGTCCTGTAGAGAGACAATGATTAAACAATGTTTGTTTGTTTATTTGCAGATTTTCAAGACTTTGCTTTGGATTTTAGTTATTATCTTCATTGTACTAACAAATCACTTTCTTTAAGTAAAAAGACAGGGGGAGATGTTGCGGTGGTTCAGAACCAGAGGACTTCCGGACAGGTTCCATGGACTGAGGGTTTCCCCCCAAAGCTCCCAGGGGCAGCAGTTGGACCACCAATCCACGGACCCAAGCTCCTGCTATTGGTTACTGGACTTGTCTGTTATGTATTCCCGCTCTGGGAAATTCCCTGTCACTCCATAGTTCATTCGTTGTTCTCTCTGTTCCCCTCCCCTCCCTAAACCCCATTTGATCATGCACCCCAGCCCCTCCCCTGTATTGTCCCCTGCCCTCATCCTATTGGGTATTGTTCCTCCCTTAAATACCAATGTAATAAGCTGCTCTTGGCTCTTGGTCCATGTGCTCCCTTTGGAGGCAATAAACCTACCGAAATCACATACCAAGAGACCTCCTTCTCTGGTAGTTCTTTGCTGTTTCACCACGCTCCGGGGGCAACATCTCCCCGGACCGAACGCGGACCAGCTGTGCCCGCAGTCGGCACTCCGAGGAAGTCTTCCCGATCGCGAACGACTTCCTAGGGTAGCGCTGGGACTCTGCTGCCGGTACCAGGGTGGAACCGAAGCAGGGAACGCAACAGAGTCCTCCAGAGACCACCTCAAATAACACACAACTCCCTAGCAGGAACAAAAATTTCAGCAAACAAGGTAGAGTGAGCAATCAAAATTTCCGCCTGGACCCCGCCAACCTGCAGCACCCTTAGGGCAGTGCATGGCCACCCTGAGAGCAGCATGCACAGCCTTAGCTGGAACACACTGCTCCTTAGCACAGTTCACGTCCCACAGACAGGGAACAAAGTTACATCCAGCTCGAATCAATGCAAGGGAGAAATTTGGATGTTGTTGTGTAAGGGCAAATTTATGGCTTAATGTATAGAACAGGGGACTAAAGTGGGCAGCTCAGGGACTGCTGGGTGCTGACCTTCTCCTTTGCTCCATGGTGTTGCTCCACCTGGTTGATAAGGATCATATACTCTCAATTAAGCAATAAGCTCTTTTTTTTGTTTGTTTTCTTTAGTTCTAGGGCCAAAGTCCTGGACACCAGCAAAAGAAACTACTCAAGTTTTTAGGAAGAATTTGGATCTTTATCTAACAAAACAATTTAACGCTCAACAGAAATGAGGCCATCCAGCCCTGAAAGCTCCGTAAATACAGTACTTCCTGGACAATTTTCCTACCTGCCCACCTTGCTAAACTCAGCAGAGTGTCACAACCCATAATTACAGGATGTCTGAAGGTCAAACGCTGGAGAAAACCCAGCACAGCAGAGCCTGGGCTGTTAGTATGACCCATGTATGTGGTTAAAGGCCACTCGACAGAGGATGTGCACAGAGAGCACAGATGTGCTTCTTTCTAGCACTTCCAGGCTCTGAAGAGTTTAACATCATAACTTTAATAATGTGCTGGGGCCACAGATTTTAACCTGGGGGTTTGTTCCTAAGTTTTAAAAGAAAAAACTCATCCGGAACTCCCATAAATACATCATGTGGTTGGTATCAGGGTGGCAGGGACAGCATCCATAGGCAGTGCTTGTTGTCCACATGAGCCATCTGAACCCTTTACAGCTTACGTGGCTCTGTTGGGTATTTTTTTCTCCTTCAGTATTTCAGGGGTACAAATATTTTGACTTATTTTCACCAAGCTTTCACTTCAGACTTGATTCCTTCCAGCTCTTTCCTCTCTTCTGTCCCTTCCACACCACCTGTTTATTTTCCCAGTTTGCTCCTCATATGGGCAATTCTATGTGCTTAAAATAAATCTCCAGGACAAACCTAGGGTTTTACCAAATTTTTTTTAAATAGACATTTGTCTGTCTGTTTTGATTAAGTCCTGTGTATTGGCATGCGGTGAACAAAATTATACTTACCCAACTGTAGTTGAGTTATATTGGATTTGCTCCAGTTAAATCCATATTATCATTTTCTCCTTTACCCTTAGCTTTGCAAGGTAATGCTACCTCAGGGAACAACTGAAGCCAGCTGTGGCATTGGAAAACTGTTATCTCCCAGCCTTGAACTTGGACACTTTGTATTTGGCATCTGTCCACACTCACAAGCTACATCCTAGTACAATTTTCTCACTCTCCACACCAGTTCAGCTTCTAAAATTATTTAATAACACCCCAGTGTGCACAGTTATAAACCAAGTTCAAAGCAGCTGGAATTAAGTCTGCTTTATATGAGGAGGTGTAAACCAAAGTCAATGTGCTTCCTTATGAGAAAATTTTGTTGATTTATGCAATCAATTTATAAACTCAGCTTGTGTAATGGGTTGCATTTCTGTAGAGCTGTCCTCACACTGGAGAGGAAGAAATGTCAGGCTTCACGGAAGGATCAGCTGCTGGTCAGACCCATCCTTGCAAATGCAAGCAATCCCCAGCTGTTTCTCCATGCTCCAGCCTGGCTGGCAGCTGCTGAGGGGCTTCACCCTCCAATTTCTTCATGGCAAGGTCACACACGTGTCTGTTGAGCCATGACTCACCTGAAGCCTTCTAAAACCCACATCAGGGAAGCAACACATCCTTGAGTAAATTGGGCAGGCTCTTCTGGTGTCTGCCTCAGTGGCTGCCAGGCCCTTCCATTGGGCTTACACCTTGCTGTTGTGGCCCACTGGCAAAGGACACAGCAGAGTAAATCACTGTGCTTGAAGAATTCTGGTTCTCCATAGTTGGAAGGGACCATTTCAAAGCCTCGACTGCACTGCCCTACATAGAGATTCTTCATAGATTCACCACCCATCTACATGTTAAGGTTTTGGCTAGTTTGGCTTGTTCCTCCCTGTGAAATGTCATCACTTTGTTTAATTGTGAAAGTCAACCACTATATTCAAGAGATGAATTACCCTACTGCTGCAAGAAAGTTTGACATTTAGTAGCTTGGAAGATATTTATTACCAAAGTAGTTGTTATTCTGAAATATAACATCATTTGTAGAAATTCCCCACTGGGGAAAAAATAATCAATGACACATAGAAGGTGCTAAAGCCCCACCAAAATAGCATCTTAACTGTTCCTTAAAATGGTGACTTGTACACAAATGATGAAAAACAACTCAGAAACTTAACCAGTTTAGTCCTGGAGCAATGTAAGTATTTAAAGATGGATTTACAGTGCACTGAAAATTCGATTATGTAAACTATCATAAATGAATTCAGTGTGTTAGAGGCCAACACTAAATCTTCATCTGTTTACTGGAAAAAAAAAGGCAGTAGGGAGCTATACATTAAAATGAAGATTGATTTCAGAAAGCGTAGCAGAAATGAAATATGCTGACATGATGAGTAAGCAGAAAGAAAGAAAGCATAAAATTAACAATCGTCAGCTCTTGCTCCAGGATTACAACTATAAACTAGAGAATGACATTTATTGTAATGCTAGTCCTTGAGATGAACTGCAAAAGTTTTGATAGAGCTTGTCAAAACTTTCCAGGTTCCTGGTTCAAAATCTGTGCTGCAATTATGCCTGGTCATTAAAACTAATGGAGACATTCCTGGAAAATTCTATGTACAAGCTCCTGCTCTTCCTGTCAGGATGGAGCCCTGGAGGGCATGATTTCAGAGGTCAGAAATAAAGATCTGGGGGCCTTCTGCACCACTCTGCTCTTACCTGACACCTTGGTGTTTTTCACCCACAGCCTGAGCCAGCTAAAGTACTTTGTCAGTCTCATCTCATTATAAAATATAATTTTGATGCTATTGAAGAGTGCACCATTATCAGGCAGGGCTGCAGTTCCTCCAAGGTGTAGTGGAGTCAGGAACAGGGAGGGAAACCCTGGCCTTGGGCACCAGCTGGAGCTGGGAACTTCTGATGCCGTTTGGTTTCTGCCTTTTTTTCTTTTCTATGTTCTCTGTACTCTTTGCACACATATTTGTAGCTCTGTAGCCTATTGTATTAATAGCTAGTTTTCCCAGTACTTTTCCATGGCCTTTCCCTAAGCAGAAAGACAAAACAAATTCCAGAGCTCCAAGCCCCAGGGGGTGCAAGGCCCTGTCCTATCTCGGTTCTTCCTGGGAACCAAGGCCAAGAACAACTGTGAGGTACATTTTCATAAACAAAGTAGAGCCAGTGCTAAGAGGGGGACTTTTATGGACACCTTTCTATAACTGCTCCTGAAGACCTTTAAAATAAATATCCCCTTTTATATTACCTCCTTGCTAAAATGATCTCGAGTTTCTTTTCCAGGCTGGGGGAAAAGGCAACACTTCCACTATCATTGGGAGGCAAACTGCAGTTCATGGATATCCTACTCTCTGGGACTGTATCAAAGAGTGAGGGAGACAACAAGAAAGGTTTTATTTCAGAGCATGAAGGTGGATAACAATGTTGAGAAGGTTGGATTACGGAACATCTTGTCCTGGATGTGGCTTTTAAAGG
Source organism: Eopsaltria australis (assembly GCA_034509425.1). Classification (NCBI taxonomy): domain Eukaryota; kingdom Metazoa; phylum Chordata; class Aves; order Passeriformes; family Petroicidae; genus Eopsaltria; species Eopsaltria australis. The sequence continues at coordinate 71,715 of JAVTVJ010001277.1, read as the reverse complement.
CCTAGAAGGAATAAAGCCTACATAAATATGTTTATGAAATGGCACTCCAAAAATTTCATCACAAGTATCTATGATATAAAATTAGGTTTTCACACCCTCTTGCTGAAAATCAGCATAACCATAAGTTGGTGGGGTAGCATGTTCCAGAAGTGGAGGCCACTGAGTCTGAGTCTGGCTGTTCCCAGCACAGCAGCATCCATTGGGGTTCAGTACACTCAGGGTGCTTTGTTTCAGAAATCACATCACATGAGGGGTTTTTGGGTGTTCCTCAGTGAATGTACCTACTGTTTGGTTTGGTCCAAGGCTTCACAGCAAAGTTACTGTGAATGCTGTGGAACTTTTAATCTCTCTTTTCTACCTACCTATCTAGGCTGCACTTTTATAACTGTATTTAAATTGCCATAATCCTTCTTAAAATTTATTTTCACTGAAATTGATTATAATACCAGAAGGGCTTATATGTGATTTGATAAATATTTTTTGTTAAAATGTTATGGCTTTATATTTGTTCTTAGGCTCTTTTTTTCTCTCTCTTCCTCCCAAAAGGTTTGTTCAGCAAAAGCGCTTAATGATACAGTTATATTTAAAAAGTAGCCAGTGGCATTAGAGTTGGGATTAGATACTATCCTTTGACTGGATGTATAAATCAAAATAAATAATGAAAGAAACTCCAGGGAAACTATCCAGTGGAGCATTTCAGATCCTGAAAAGAACATATTATGTTGCCTCTTTTGAAACTAGGTCTCTAAAGCCATAGCTTGATAAATTAGTAATTATTTTTTTGAAAGACCAAACTAGTGCTGGTGGGCACTCAGGTGCACTGCCTGCAGTGCTGGGCTGCTGCACCAAAGTGGGAATCACAGCAGATCAAAAGGCCAAATTAGTCTCCAGTCGGTTTACAGGGCAGTTTCTGAAGGTTTTCGGACATATCCTTGTGCTACCTCCTGCCACCACAGGGGACAACAGACCCTGCCATCTGCAGAATGGGTGTTCCATACCCCGGGAGAGTGCCAGGCTTTTCTATCTGTGGCTCTCCTTGGATTTTCCCATTGCTCACCATAATGGGAACAGCCTTGGCACTGAAGGGCTGGCACAGCTGTATCAGTCCAGAGAATCTTTCCAAGGTGATTTGAGGCTGAAGAGTGTCCAGCTTATTCTGGTACAAGTATAAATTTTTACAGTATATTACTTTAGACTAGAAGCCTGTTGATTTGAGGGTGGGGCAGAGGGGAAGGCCACCTAGGGCATTTTATCTCAACAGATGAGGTGCTCATTTATATGGGCATAAAAAAACTTCATTTTGCCCTGTATTTGTCATGCCAATTAATCCAGTGGATCTGCCCAAATATTATCTGTGAAATAAAAATATAATAAAATAAAGAGCAATGAGTCATGTAGAGAGGGATGGGAGACTACGTCTGGATAACAGAGCAGGTTATTTTATCAGATCTCAAAATGCATGTTTCTGACTCACCCCAAGCAGGATGCATCACCCATCACTGCAGGTTTTCTGCTGTGTAGCCATCAGTGCTAGAGCATGTCTTACAGGCTGTCTCAGGAGTCAGCAAGGGAACCCACACTTTTATAGCAGGAGTCACCTCATGCTAATGCTGATATTTAATCTAGTGAAGGTGAATCAGGCCTGGTTTCCCTCCAGTGACTAAAGGGGAGCCCAGAGCAGCCAGCTCTGACACAGATGGGTGGGCAGTGGCATCTGCAGTGAGGTGATGTCCTGGGTTAGGCCAGAGGGGTCAAAATCTAGGAAGTGATCTGTGCTGCAGGAAGGAATACAACTTCCTTCCTGCGAGAGAGAGCCAATAATCAGGTAGTTTTAAGGATTGATATGTAAGTGAACCTATTAAAAAGTTGATCTGCCTTCGAGGAAAAAACCATATATAAGCAGAGACTCTCTGAAGCTCTTCCTCTTTGGACCTGCTGCTGCTGTGTAGAGAGGAGCAGCTCCTGCTTCTCTTGCGGGTAAGGCCCCAGCTCCGCCCCCCCCCCCTCCTTCCAAAGGGGGGGGGGGAAGGGAAGTTTGGAGCGGCCGTGCCGCTGCAGCCGGGCATGGGGGAGGAACGGCTGGAATCTTCAGCAGATCCAGCTCAGCCGGTGTGCCAGCTACACGAGAGGGAGAGCCGGGCCCCTGCTCCGGGCCAGGCAAGGACCGGGCCGGACTCCATCCAGCTCGGGCCTGTTCAAACAGCCCGGCAAAGAGCACGTGATCCTCACACTGCCAGAGAGAGAGAGAGAGAGAGACAGAGATTAACTCTCTCCATGCCTGGACTAAACTCACAGACACCCATCCTCCTCGCAGAGAGAGGAACGAGTGAGGACATCTACATAGTCACAGCACAGAGACTTTACAGTCAGTTGAGGAAAGCAGAACTGATACGTACAAGGAAGGTGCATGGGAAGTTGCTTCAAGAGTGAAGCTGAAAACTCTTTTGGAGAACCATGGTTGGGGACTGAGCTAATAAATTCTCTGTAATATATGAAGATATAGTCCAAAGGGGGATGTGAGGTTCTTATTGCAGCCAATGAACTGAAATACCTAAGTACAGACAAGTAAGTGTTGAAAAAGTACAGCCTGATGAGAAACTAGAACCAAAGACAGAGGAGAGGCTGTGACCCAGAGCCCTGGTCCCGGGGGGAATGCCAGAGAACCTGAGTTGTCAGGAGAACCTGTGTTGCTAAGCACAGAAGAAGGGATTTTCTTTGTTGCTGCAATTGAACTGGGCATCCTTAAAACAGGTACCCAGTGGACTGTTCATAACCCACCCAAGTGGCTGTGGGAAGGCTACTGGTATGGGAGGGATCCACCATTAAGCTGGACTTTGCTCTGGGTGGCGGCTAATGGTGAGGCAGAAGACCCATAAAAACTGTATTTTTCTTACAGAAAATCCATGGTGTAAGCAAAAGAAACTTCTCTCCCTGAATGAACTAGAACAAGAGCTGTTTCTGAGGTGGTAAACTGACTGGAGGTCGAAGTGTTGTCTTTTGTATGTTGTCAGGGAGAATGAAATGGAGAGGTGGGGGAAGGAGGGGTGGTCTAAAGAGTTTGTTCTGGTTTTTTTTTTTTCAGGTTTTTTTTTCTTTTCCCTTTGTCTTAGGTATATTAATAAAACTTCTTTGTACTTTATAAAGTTTGAGCCTGCTTTGCCTACTCCTAATCCTCATCTCACAACAAGCAATCAAGTAAATCTAAGTAAGTGTGCTAGCATTTAGCCACAAACCTGAATAGGCGAACTGAAACCACTACAGGTGAGATCCTCGAACTGAGCCACTCAATCTGCCTTAAAATATAATCATGGAATTGATTGTCCCAGATTTTCCTGCACATACAGAGCAAAATTCAAAGATGAAGGAAACAAGAAGGAACTACTATGTAGAATCTGATGTGACCCGGTACCCTAGAGATGAGTCACTCTGATCTCTCTCCGATAGCCAGGAGACAGGTGGATGGATAACTCGCATCACTGTCAGCACACAGACATATCCATTACCTGCAGTGACAGTCACGAAACCTCCATTACTGCTGTAGGTGTATAATTATAGTGTCCTGGTTTGAAAGACAGGTGTCTGTTAAGGAAGGCAGGAACCTCCCTTGGAATGGGAAACTGTAACCTCTCTCCCTCCGAATTATTATAAATTTGAAATCAAGAGGCTCTCAGGCAAAGATATGGGAATAGGAATAACAGTTTGTCCTAGTTTAGGGCAAATGTTAGGAGGAAACCTCCAAGGGGGTCTCCTCTAGACAAGCCAATTTCAGCCACCCATCCCCCAAACAGGTTTGGGAAAAGATTTCCTTAGAGAAAAAGTGGAAAAACCTATTTATTTAACAAGCAGAATATTCACAAGCATGGAAAAAAAATTAAATTATATAAAACAATGCAACCTCTCCTTTCTCCGAAGAGATGGTGGATCCAGAGAGTCCTTCTGTGGGTGTAGCTGTGTCAGCCTCAGTCCCTCCAGAGGCTAGGGCCGATGGCCAGGCCCGGCTGCAGAGTCGGGGGGCCCCCGGGGGATTGTCCTGATGTCTTGGACCACAGAGATGCTGACCAGTCACAGAAGAAGGAAAAAAAAAAAAGCCAGCAAAAGAAACAAAGTCTCTCTCTCCCTGCAAAAGCCGAGAGATCTCTGAGACCACTCCGCTGCGAACTCCGAGAGCACACAGAGAGCTTATCTCTATTTTTCTGTCTCCGCTTCGAGGGCAGTCTCCGAAGGAATTTCCGGAGGAATAAGGTGTAGCCCCTATAGAAAAACTGTGCGCGTTTTCTCTCCCCCCTTCACTCTCTTCACTCTCTCTGTCTCTCTCTGGGCCTAACTTAAAGCTACAGTGTTGTGGTGGTTCCAAGTCCCCAGAAAACCCTTTTACCCCCACTAGGAAGCCCGGGGCTGGGGACTCCCCTGGGGCAGAGCCCAGGGTGGTTTGTCCTGTAGATGGGCTGGGCTTCCCGGGGACTGGCTACCCTGTCCCCAGCTGCCACTCTCCTGTCTTATCACCTTCAGGCTCCAGAACTCAGTGCTTGATTGTATTATCCCCTGCCAGTCTCCCCTTCTCCTCCCCCTTCCTTTCCCAGTTGGCTCCTGTCCCCCGACCCCTCCCTAGTTCCTCCCCCAAGCCCATCAGTGATTGGTTTGTAATCCCTCAATAAAAGTCTGATGCAGAAGGTGCCCCAGGTCTTTCCACCTGGCTACCCAGAGAGCTAGCAACACGGTGTCTCTATTATCCCGGGTGAAAGAACCCTCCCACGATACTCTGTCTCTTCGGTTACAGTGACCACCAAAAAGGGTGGACACAGCCTGCGGTAAGGGGCGTGAGACCTGACAGCAGGGAACCCGCGGGGACACTGGCTGTAAACGCCGTAGGGCTGTAGTCCGAGACCCTGGTGGGCAGTTGGCCAGCCCAAGCCAACGGCCACACTACAGAACTTAACACCCGGCATAAGCAGGACAGACGATTGGGGATACAAGCATCATACAGTCAACCCAGGACATTCCACCCCTTATCCCCATATCATCAGCTCACTACCAAAACTAATATATTCTGATTCTAAACACACATACATTATACACACATATATGTATACATATATACAGTATACAGCTATATATAGAAAATGGCAGTGAAATCCAGCAAATAGTGATATTTAAACATGGTTCTCACACAATAATCAGATCTTCCTGGGGTACACATCGTGTTGTTCCATCTTTCTGCATTATCCACCATGTGTAACCTGGTCCCTGAGCAAAGACAACCCCACGGATGGGTTTGTCTGTATTGGAGGGAGAATTGACCCAGTCTTCCCTAACAGACCTCTAACATGAACCACTGGGACCTTGTCTCCATCTACTGTGTGCAGAGGTTCGGATTGGGCAGGCCCTGCTCGGTTGGTAGAACCTCGAGTGTTAACTAACCAGGTGGCCTTTGCTAAATGCTGTAGGAGTGGTAAGCATGGAATTAAAACCCCAGAAACCCCGTGAGAATTCGTGGTGGAAAGATCCTAGTTCCACCCCCAGGATAAAGACGTCTGGGGTATAGTCTGAATGCTGACCACTCCTATGACTCCTCCTCGTTGCTTGTCACTGGTTTTCCCGTTCGTCTATCCAAGTTTGATCCTTTCCCTTCTTCCAGAGAGTTCTCAGTTCTGTACATTGTGATTTGTCTGTTGCCGGTTATCCCCCCCCCGGTTCCTTACCATTGGAAGTAAACCCCTGTCCCTTCCCCAACTCCACCCCTTCGGTCGTTCCCTATTGGCCCTCATGTTCCGTTATGTACCCTTGCATGAGCTAGCTCGAGGCTCTTCTGCCCCGGGATTGAGAGCAATAAAGTACTCTGTTACCCAAGGCGAGAGTCCTCCCTGATTCTCCGCGGCACCCCAGGGAAATCCTAGGATCCTCCGACGCTCCCTCTCTCCTAGGAGACGGCTAGTCTCCCACGTCTGTCCAGCGAAAGCTTAGGACATTCGTGGTCCGCTGGGAGGGGACGGGGCAACCACCGGCAGGAGGCTCCCGGGACGGGGATCCGCAGAAAAACCCCTCAGCGGCTTTTCTGCGGCAAAATGCTGTTCCCAATTTTTGAAAGATCCCCCACCCAATGCTTTCAAGGTGGTTTTTAACAGTCCATTACACCTCTCCACTTTGCCTGAAGCTGGTGCGTGATAAGGGATATGGTACACTCATTCAATACCATGTTCCCTAGCCCAGGTGTTGATAAGGGTGTTCTTGAAATGAGTCCCATTGTCTGACTCAATCCTCTCAGGGGTACCATGCCTCCAAAGGACTTGCTTTTCAAGGCCCAGGATGGTGTTCCGGGCAGTGGCATGAGGCACAGGGTAGGTCTCCAACCATCCCGTGGTGGCTTCTACCATTGTGAGCACATAGCGTTTACCTTGGCGTGTCTGGGGCAGTGTGATGTAATCAACCTGCCAAGCCTCTCCATACTTATATTTGGACCACCGTCCAAATACCATACCATAGGGGTCTCACTCGCTTTGCCTGCTTAATTGCAGCACACGTCTCACAATCATGGATCACCTGGGAGATGCTGTCCATGGTTAGATCCACCCCTCGGTCTCGTGCCCATTTATAGGTGGCATCTCTACCCTGATGACCTGAGGCATCATGGGCCCATCGAGCTAGGAACAACTCCCCCTTGTGTTGCCAATCTAAGTCTATCTTTGACACCTCTGTCTTTGCAGCCTGATCTACCTGCTTGTTGTTCCGGTGTTCCTCATTAGCCCGACTCTTAGGGACATGGGCATCTACATGGCAGACTTTCACAGGTAGCTTCTCTACTCGGGCAGCGATGTCTTTCCACTCTTCAGCAGCCCAGATTGGTTTTCCCCTACATTGCCAATTGGCCTTCTTCCACTTCTCCAGCCATCCCCACAGAGCATTGGCTACCATCCATGAATCAGTGTAAAGGTAGAGTTTTGGCCACTTCTCTCTTTCAGCAATGTCCAAGGCCAGTTGAACGGCTTTGAGCTCAGCGGGTTGACTTGATCCACCTTCTCCTTCTGTAGCTTCTACAACCTGTCGTGTGGGGCTCCACACAGCTGCTTTCCACTTTCGTTTCATCCCTACGATACAACAAGAACCATCAGTAAAAAGAGCGCAGCGTGCTTCTTCTGCTGGCAGTTGATTGTACGGTGGAGCTTCCTCAGCCCGTGTCACTTGCTCTTGTTCCTCTTCATCAGTGAGACCAAAGTTTTCGCCTTCAGGCCAATTTGTAATTATCTCCAAAATCCCAGAGCGATTCAATTTTCCAATGCGGGCGCATTGTGTTATGAGGGCAATCCACTTGCTCCATGTAGCACTGGCGGCATGGTGGGTAGAGGGAATCTTTGCTTTGAACATCCACTCCAGCACCGGTAGTCGGGGTGCCAGGAGGAGTTGTGCTTCAGTGCCAATGACCTCTGAGGCGGCTTCGACTCCCTCATAGGCTGCTAAGATTTCCTTCTCTGTGGGGGTGTAGTTGGCTTCAGACCCTCTATAACTTCGACTCCAGAATCCCAGTGGTTGGTCTCGAGCCTCCCCAGGCACCTTCTGCCAAAGGCTCCATGACAGACCATGGCTCCCAGCTGCAGAGTAGAGCACATTCTTCACATCTGGTCCTGTCCTGACTGGGCCAAGCGCTACTGCATGAGCAATTTCCTGCTTGATCTGGGTGAAGGCTTCCTGCTGTTCAGGGCCCCACAGGAAAGTGTTCTTCCTGCGGGTAACCAGATAAAGAGGGCTCACAATCTGGCTGTACTCAGGAATATGCATTCTCCAAAAGCCTATGGTGCCTAGGAAAGCTTGTGTTTCCTTCTTGCTGGTTGGTGGAGACATTGCTGTAATCTTGTTGATAACCTCAGTGGCAATCTGACACCGTCCATCTTCCCATTTTACCCCTAGGAACTGGATCGCTCGAGCAGGTCCCTTTACTTTGCTCTTCTTGATGGCAAAACCAGCTTTTAGGAGAATCTGGATAATCTTTTCTCCTTTCTCAAACACTTCTGCTGTCTTATTCCCCCACACAATGATGTCATCGATGTATTGGAGATGCTCTGGAGCCTCACCCTTTTCCAGTGCAGCCTGGATCAGTCCATGGCAGATCGTGGGGCTGTGCCTCCACCCCTGGAGGAGTCTGTTCCAGGTGTACTGCACGCCCCTCCAGGTGAAGGCAAACTGGGGCCTGCATTCTGCTGCCAGAGGGATGGAGAAGAACGCATTGGCGATGTCAATGGTGGCGTACCATTTTGCTGCTTTGGACTCCAGCTCATACTGGAGCTCCAGCATGTCCGACACAGCAGCACTCAATGGTGGAGTCACTTCATTCAAGGCTCGATAGTCCACAGTCGATCTCCATTCCCCTTCAGACTTGTGCACAGGCCAAATGAGACTGTTGAAGGGTGAGTGGGCTTTGCTGACCACCCCTTGGCTCTCCAGCTCACGAATCAGCATGTGGATGGGAATCACAGCATCTCGAGTTGTCCTGTACTGTCGGCGGTGCACTGTCGAGGTGGCAATTGGCACTCCTTGTTCTTCTCCCTTCAGAAGCCCAACTGCAGATGACTTCTCTGATAGTCCAGGCAAGGTATTCAATTGCTTAACGCCCTCTGTCTCCACAGCAGCTATCCCAAAACTCACCTGAGTCTTTTTGGGTTATTGAAATACACATTTTGGAGGAAATCTATGCCCAAAATGCATGGGGCCTCTGGGCCAGTCACAATAGAATGTTTCTTCCATTCATTTCCAGTCAGGCTCACCTCAGCTTCCACCAAAGTCAAATCCTGTGATCCCCCTGTCACGCCAGAGATAGAGACAGATTCTGCCCCCGCACGTCTTGATGGGATTAATGTGCACTGCGCACCAGTGTCAACCAAAGCCTCATATTTTTGTGGTTCTGATGTGCCAGGCCAACGAATCCACACAGTCCAAAAAACACGGTTTTCCCTAGCCTCCACCTGGCTAGAGGCAGGGCCTCTCTAAGCCTGGTTATCCTTCTTTCCCTGGGTGTACATCTTGGAGGTTACTTCAAGGGGATAGAACATGTCGTCATCATCATACCCGGCAGATCGGCTATGGGCAACTGGAGCTGCTTCCTTTCTGGTGGAACTTCCTCTCTGAGTCTTAGCCTCCTTCAATTCACGTACCCATTGTGCCAGAGCAGGAGTGGGTTTTCCATCCCACCTTCTCATGTTTTCCCCACAATCATACAGGAAAAACCACAGATCATGTCGTGAGGGGTACCTTCTCTCCTTGTCTGGGGGACGTCTACGTTTGGTTAACAGAACCTCTGAACTGTACTGCTGAGATTTGGAGAATGTCTTTTCTGAGTATCTTGTGATTCTCTTCCATCTTATCTTCCATTTTCTGTAGACGTTCTTCCACAGCTGCAATTCTTGCATGTGTTGGGCCATGCACGGCATCTGCATATGCTCGGAGTTTCCTCGCCATACCAAGCACAGTCTCATCTCCATCATCCCGCTTCATTATTGCTAGAGTATTAGAATGTTCTTGTGGCCCAAGTCGTACAAGTCTTCACCACATTATGGGTGTACATATTACCGAGTCTGGATTCCTAGGTGTATTTGGATCCTCTGAGAAAACAATCTCTGCCACTGCCATTTCTCTCAAGCGTTGGATCCCTTGTTCTATTGTTTTCCACTGGGTCTGCTGCATATAGAGATCGTCTGTACACAGATATCTGCGTGCCACAGCTCCCAAGACTCATGACCAGAGACTCATGGGGCGAGCCCCCTTTACTGTTTCCTGGTCGGTAACCGATTCATGTGACAGGTGTCCCAAATGCCTCGCTTCAGTACCGTCTAGAATTGTAATGTCGCCTGCAGCATCCCAAAGACGGACTAGCCAACTAATTATAGATTCATCAGGTCGTCGAGTGTAATCCTTTCTTAGGCCACGAAGGTCCTTCAGGGAAAGAGACTCAATAGTGTCTTCTGCTCTTGAGTCAGTTGCTGCCCCTGAGGGACCTCCCCCGCCATCGCCATCATCATCATCATCATCCACTGGTCGATCAGTTTTGGTTTTGCGCTTCTGTCCCACAGCAGCGACTGCCAGTGGCTTAGGCTCACTGTCTGGTTTAGCTGTGGGCTTAGGCTCACTGTCCTGTTTAGCTATGGGCTTAGGCTCACTATCTGTTTTAGCTACTGGCTTGGGCTCACTGTCTGGTTTAGTTGCAGCCTGAGTGACTGGGGTGACTACTGCAGCCTGAGTGACTGGGGTGTCTACTGCAGCCTGAGTGACTGGTGTGTCTACTGCAGCCCGAGTGACTGGGGTATCTACTGATTCATCTTCCTGCCCCCCTGCCTCTATCTGCTGCCCTACAGTATCTAGCAGCGTGTGATAAGCATATGCCAGGGCCCAGCTTATTGCAATGATCCTTTCCTCCTTAGAACCATCATTACACTTGTCTTTCAGATATTTCGCCACCTCAGCTGGGTTCTGTATTTGGTCACGTGGAAAGTCCCAAACTATGGGTTCTGAGAATTCCTTCAAGATCTGGCCCATATCCTCCCATTCCCCACACCACTCAGGATTTTCCACAACTGGGTCCATTACTGGGTCAGGTGTCTCCTCAGTCCCTCTGGACATATCAGCTCTGATTCTAGAAAAGTTGTAAACCGTATAGAGGAAACCCACCAGCTGAAATATCAGAAGGGTGGTATCTTTGGCATCTAGGGGAAACTGAACATTCTCAAAAAATGATATAACAGATTGAAAGGAGAAGAAGGGAAGGAAAGGCTGGGAAGCCTCACTCCCTGCTCCTTCTCTAACAAACTGGGTGCAATTACTAACAAACCCCCAAAACATGCTACTGAAACTAGGACGCAGGGTAGGATGGAGAAACAACAAACCATACATATTTTGAACCATCCCCAGTGCCTTTGCTACCTCTCTATAAATCATTATCACCATGCCCAGCAAAATAGCAATTTTAATCCGTGCCCCTCTACTGTAAAAACTCCGTGCCAAGGACAATACTGGAGCTATCAGTGGATAGGAAAACAAACCTAGGGACCAGTAAGCGATAAACACCTCAAACAAGCCTAGGGACAAGAGAGACATGGCTGCCCCCATGCAGAGAGACACTATGAACTCAAGCAACATGGCTACTGGCTGCTTTATCCCAATACAGAGTCAGCACAACCAAAATGCAATCAGTACAAGTTTTTTCCACTTTCTCGAGCCACATGTTGGGCACCAAAATATTTGTCCTAGTTTAGGGCAAATGTTAGGAGGAAACCTCCAAGGGGGCCTCCTCTAGACAAGACAATTCCAGCCACCCCTCCCCCAAAATGGTTTGGGAAAAGATTTCCTTAGAGAAAAAGTGGAAAAACCTATTTATTTAACAAGCAGAATATTCACAAGCATGGAAAAAAAAAATTGAATGATATAAAACAATGCAACCTCTCCTTTCTCCGAAGAGATGGTGGATCCAGAGAGTCCTTCTGTGGGTGTAGCTGTGTCAGCCTCAGTCCCTCCAGAGGCTGGGGCCGATGGCCAGGCCTGGCTGCAGAGTCGGGGGGCCCCCGGGGGATTGTCCTGATGTCTTGGACCACAGAGATGCTGACCAGTCACAGAAGAAAAAAAACCAATGAAAGAAATAAAGTCTCTCTCTCCCTGCAAAAGCCGAGAGATCTCTGAGACCACTCCGCTGCGAACTCCGAGAGCACACAGAGAGCTTATCCCTATTTTTCTGTCTCCGCTTCGAGGGCAGTCTCCAAAGGAATTTCCGGAGGAATAAGGTGTAGCTCCTGTAGACAAACTGTGTGCGTTTTCTCTCCCCCCTTCACTCTCTTCACTCTCTTCCCTCTCTCTCTGGGCCTAACTTAAAGCTACAGAACTTAATACCTGGCATAAGCAGGACAGACGACTGGGGATACAAGCATCATACAGTCAACCCAGGACACAGTTCTTTACTAATATCTAAAACAAAGCTAACAAATAACAACAGCTATGGTGTTAACCAACAAACAGAACCAGAAACCCAGTGGCAGCCTTCTTGGCTTCAGGCACCTTTCCCTTTTGGTGCAGTTCCAGTCACAGCCTGCAGGGGGTGCTTCAGATGCGGTGGTTCCTTGATGGCTGCAGGGGGGCCCTCTGGGTGCGATGATTGCCCAGTAGCTGCAGGGGGCGGTCTGGGTGTGATGATTCCCCGGTCGCTGCAGGGGCCCCTCTGGGTGTGATGATTCCCCGGTGGCTGCAGGGGGCGCTCTGGCGTGAGCTCAGGTAACACATGGCAATGGCGGCTGCCCGAGGCACAGAGGGATGGAGGAGAGCCTTTGTTTCACAGACCCTCGGGGGAGTGGCTGGAGTCGGTGCCGCAGCAGGATCCCCGGACACAGGGAGCTGGGACGGTAAGAGGTTCCGACGCGCAGGGGGAGCCCTGCTACAATGTAGCGAAATACTCGGAGCGGCGTGGAGGAGTGGGGGAGAGGCAGGCTGGTGGCAGGCAGTTCATCTCCTGATGGGGCAGAGGGAAAATACTCACAGCAGACAGACCAGCAGCTCTGTGCTGGCTTCTCAGGGGCCGTGGGTTCAGCAGACAGCAGCTCCGACTGTCCGCGTTCAGTCTGAGGAGATGTTGCCCTCAGAGCACGGCGAAATAGCAAAGAACTCCCAGAGAAGGAGGGCTCTTAGTGTGTGAATTCGGTAGGTTTATTACCCCCAAGGGAGCACAGGGACCAAGAGCCAAGAACAGCTCATTACATGGGTATTTAAGGGAGGAACAACATCCAATAAACTGAGGGCACAGGGGCAATACAGGGGAGGGGCTGGGGTACATGGTCGAATGGGGTTTAGGGAGGGGAGGGGGAAGAGAGAACAACGAATGAACAAGGGAGTGACAGGGAATTTCCCAAAACGGGGAAACATAACAGACAAATCAAGGAACCAATAGCAGGAACTTGGGGTTCGTGGCTTGGTGGTCCAAACCACTGCCTCTGGGAGCTCCGGGGGGAAACTCTCTGTGGAACATGCCACCGGAAGTCCTCGTCCTTCCTGGTTCAGAACCACCGCAACAAGGCAGAAGTTGCACCATCAAGCCATCTCATTTCCTTGGAAGAGGGCTGCAGTGAGGACCATCCAAGCACTGAAGTTGGTGACATCATCTCTGGATCTTTAGCAAATGCTGGGAAACAACACCCATAGCTAGGAGCAAGAAAAGCCACAGTCACAGACAGGGCTGGATCAAAATGTAGAGAGAAATTAACTTGTTTCATTGTTACTTACTCTTGGCCAACCCCTGTGGGCTTTTACTTTCTTTCTTTTCCCCATCACAGTCCAACCGGCAATTTCTTATTCAGCCTTTTAATGACTTTGATCTGACCCATACCAGGTCTTTTAATGTTTACCTCTTTTCCAGTCTTCTGCAGCTTCACAAATCCTCCAAGATATCATCAGCTCCCCACTGGAGCCTCAGGATGCTGAGACACTGGGTGATGGATACAAGGAACCATGCAGGTCTGTCAGAACACAGAACAGACATGGCTCAAGGCTTTTTACCAACTTAGCCTGGATCCAGTTAGACTTAGTTGGAACTCATGTTAGGTGAACTCCTTCAGGCTGTGCCTAAGCCTCTGACTAATTGTGATGATTCTTCAGGAGCTCGGCAGGGAATATGATACAGGTACAGGTTTACACAGTCATCTCACATCCACATGGGTTTTCAGAGAGAAAACTTTAGCTTTGCCCTGAATGGAAGTAGTTGGACTATTTCCAGACCCAACCTGACTCTGGAATATGCAACACTTTATACATGTGGTGCTGGTGCTAATGAGCCATGTCAGACATAAGCTGGCTCTTTATCTGTGTGTCTTAGGTTACAATGGTATGTATTCTATCACCATCTTCATGGGATGTTGGGGCCGGGTGCGGCAGTGGTCCTGGCTCATCCTTGATGGCTCCGGGACATGTTCTCTAATGGGCCAGCCGTTGGAGCCAGGAGTGGCACTTTGCTTTGCTCATCCCTAATGGCTGCAGTTAATGGGCCATTGAGTCCCACTGATAAACTACATCATCCCATTGTGAGATGCCCCACCCAGGATGAGGAACCAATCTATCTCTATCTGCATATAAACTAGAATTTGAAACACCACAAGTCAGCTTTTCCACTGGATTCCCAGAGGAAGACCAGACCCTTCTACACCACCACTGGACCTTCAGAGGAGAACTACACCTTTCCACAGGATCACTACTTCAACAGAACCACATCTATCACTCCCATAGGACTGCAGCCACCATCTAAGTGGACTACTACCAACACCCTGACCAACAGGGTGTCTGGTTTTATTCTGACTCTGTCAGTGTTTTTGTACTATTGCATTTCTCTATTAAATTGTAGTTCTGCCTTTGAGTCTCTCACTGATTTGCTTTCAAACTACCACATTTTTTGGTGCCCAATGTGGGGCACGACCCTGAGGATAATCAGAATTACAATTTTGTGTTCTAGAAGCTATCTATTCACTATGATACTCAACATACTTACATGTGTCCTGTACCTTGCTCTATATATATTTCCGCAGATGGGGAACTACTTGCCCGTAGTAATGCTCCTGTGTAGGCCGGGGTATCATATAAAAATTGCTTTATTGGTTTACTATGTCTATTGCATGATAGTCTCCAAGGCAATGAACACCATTCGGAATATATACTCAATTTTGTTTGCTTGTCCTAGTGTGGGCTGCTACATCTGGGGCCTCCTCAACAATCACACCCAGCCTCTAGGGGAAAGAGTAGAGAGTGGTTTCTTTCAGCCTTTGAGACCTGACACAAGAGTTTTTGAAAATATTGAGTTCCCTTTGGATGTCCAAGATGGTATAATCTTGCTGTTAGTTCTGCTTTGTATTTTTTCCACGGCCTGCACCGTGTACACCATGCTTAGGAACAGAACACTACTTGGTGTGGTTGAGTGTCTTCTCGAAGAGGAGGAGAAGAAAAGAAGCAAAGCAACAGGCATCATGTCTACACAAAGTGTCATGGAGGAAAAAGAGACCGAAAGAACCGACAGCATCTCCACACAAGCCATCACCGAGCCAGAACAGCCTAAGCCAGTAGCAATTGCCCCCATTCAGAAAAAGAAATCCAAGAGCAAATCAGCCCGCACAGCGACCGATGAGGAGGAGGCTGGACCTTCGCACCAAGCAGAAGAGACAGAGCCAGAGATCATCACTCGCTCTTTATCCCTGAGTGAGCTGTGTGACCCACGGAGGGAGTTCACCCACCAGACAAATGAATCCATCCTGACCTGGCTACTTCGCATCTGGGACGCTGCAGCCAATGACACCATGCTAGATGGAAGTGAGGCCAGACAACTTGGATCCCTGACCCAGGATGTGGTCATCGACCAGGGGATCGGGAGAACCCAAGAAACTCTCAGCCTCTGGCGGCGACTGCTGGCAAGTGTAAGGGGCTGATACCTTTGTAAAGAAGACCTCCAGGTGCACCAAGGAAAATGGAGCACAATGGAACAAGGTATCTGATGCCTGAGAGAATTAGCCGTGCTGGAGATCATTTTCTCAGAAGATGAGAGATTCCCTAATGTCATGGTTTTAGTTTGCCTATTCAGGTTTGTGGCTAATTGCCAGCACACTTACTTAAATTTACTTGATTGCTTGTTGTGAGATAAGGATTAGGAGTAGGCAAAGCAGGCTCAAACTTTATAAAGTACAAAGAAGTTTTATTAATATATCTAAGACAAAGGGAAAAAAGGAAAAAAAACTCAAGAAAAAAAACCAGAACAAACTCCCCAGACCACCCCTCCTTCCCCACCTCTCCATTTCATTCTCCCTGACAACATACAAAAGACAACACTTTGACCTCCAGTCAGTTTACCACCTCAGAAACAGCTCTTGTTCCAGTTCATTTAGGGAGAGAAGTTTCTTTTGCTTACACCATGGATCTTCTGTAAGAAAAATACAGTTTTTAATGGGTCTTCTGCCTCACCATTAGCCGCCGCCCGGAGCAAAGTCCAGCTTAATGGTGGATCCCTCCCACACCAGTAGCCTTCCCACAGCCACTATGGTGGGTTATGAACAGTCCACAGGGTACCTGTTTTAAGGATGCCCAGTTCAATTGCAGCAACAAAGAAAATCCCTTCTTCTGTGCTCAGCAACACAGGTTCTCTTGACAACTCAGGTTCTCTAGCATTCCCCCCGGGACCAGGGCTCTGGATCACAGCCTCTCCTCTCTCTTGGTTCTAGTTTCCAATCAGGCTGTACTTTTTCAACACTTACTTGTCTGTACTTAGGTATTTCAGTTCATTGGCTGCAATAAGAACTTCACATCCCCCTTTGGACTATATCTTCATATATTACAGAGAATTTATTAGCTCAGTCCCCAACCATGGTTCTCCAAAAGAGTTTTCAGCTTCACTCTTGAAGCAACTTCCCATGCACCCCTTTTTTAGTATCAGTTCTGCTTTCCTCACTGACTGTAAAGTCTCTGCGCTGCACTATGTAGATGTCCTCACTCGTTCCTCTCTCTGCGAGGAAGGATGGGTGTCTGTGAGTTTAGTCCAGGCATGGAGAGAGTTAATCTCTGTCTCTCTCTCTCTCCGGCAGTGTGAGGATCACGTGCTCTCTGCCGGGCTGCTTGAACAGGTCCGAGCTGGATGCCAGACGCTCTCAAGAGTCTCTCTGCTTGGCTCGGCCAAGCTGGCTCGGCCTGGTGTGGCCATCTGGGCCCGGGGTGACAGGGCAGAGCCTGGCCCGAGCTGGATGGAGTCTGGCCTGGTCTTTGCCTGGCCTGGAGCTTGGCTCTCCCTCTCGTGTAGCTGGCACACCGGCTGAGCTGTATCTGCTGAAGATTCCAGCCGTTCCTCCCCCATGCCTGCCCGGCTGCAGCGGCACGGATGCCGTAAAACCTCCCTTCCCCCCCCCCCATCCCTCCTTCGGAAGGAGGTAGGGGGGGGCCTTACCAGCGAGAGAAGCAGGAGCTGCTCCTCTCCACACAGCAGCAGCAGGTCCCAAAGAGGAAGAGCATCAGAGAGTCTCTGCTTATATATGGTTTTTTCCTTGAAGGCGGACCAACTTTTTAATTGGTTTACCTACCTATCAATTCTTAAAACTACCTGATTATTGGCTCTCTCTCTCGCAGGAAGGAAGTTGTATTTCTTCCTGCATTCCTGCAGCCCAGATCACTTCCTAGATTTTGACCCCTCTGGCCTAACCCAGGACACCTAAGAACCCAGATGATGTCCAATGCACGTCGCAGATGTGGTTGAGATTCGCACGGCTCGGACCAGAGATATACTCCCGTTACCTAGCAACACTGCAATGGAGGGAAGGAGCGGACAAGGTGGGAGTACTGGTCAACAAACTAAGAATTTATGAGGACAATGTCACTGCCTCGTTACGCACCCATGTCTCATCTGTGGAAACAAAGCTGGCTGAGCACGTCTGGAACTTGGAAGAGAAACTCAGAAAGGAGCTGAAGCAAGAAATTCACCACATCTCGCCAGAACCAACAAGAGTCTCTGCTATTAGGAGCCAACATCCCCCAGCCAGAGAAAGAAGATACACTCCAAGAGGTAACCTCTGGTTTTTCCTTCCAGAGCATGGAGAAGACATGAGGAAGTGGGACAGAAAACCCACCTCTTCCTTAGCAGCCTGAGTACGTGAACTGAAAAGAGGAACAGCTACCACAAGAAGCCCACTGTCCTGGGTTAGGCCAGAGGGGTCAAAATCTAGGAAGTGACCGATGCTGCAGGAAGGAATGTAACTTCTTTCCTGGGAGAGAGAGCCAATAATCAGGTAGTTTTAAGGATTGATATGTAGATGAAGCAATTAAAAAGTTGATCCGCCTTCGAGGAAAAAACCATATATAAGCAGAGACTCTCTGAAGCTCTTCCTCTTTGGACCTGTTGCTGTGTAGAGAGGAGCATCACATGCTTCTCTCGCTGGTAAGGCCCCAGCCCCCCCGCCCACTCCTTCCAAGGAGGTGGGGGGGGGGGGGGGCGGTGGGGCTGAAAGGAGATTTGGACCGGCCGTGCTGCTGCAGCCGGGAATGGGGGAGGAAACCGGCTGGAATGTTAAGCAGATACAGCTCACCCGGTATGGCAGCTACACGAGACAGGGCCAGGCCCCTGCTCCGGGCCAGGCAAGGACCGGGCCAGACTCCATCCAGCTTGGGCCAGGCCCTGCCCTGTCACCCCAGGCCCAGATGGCCCCAGCAGGCCGAGCCAGCTCTGCAGAGCCAGGCACAGAGGCTCTGCAGAGCCAGGCACAGACACTCTGAGAGCTTCTGCCATCCAGCTCGGACCTGTTCAAACAGCCCGGCAGGGAGCACGGGATCGTCACACTGCCAGAGAGAGAGAGATTGACTCTACCTATGCCTGGACTAAACTTACAGACACCCATCCTTCCTCGCAGAGAGAGGAACAAGTGAGGACATCTACATAAATGCAGCGCAGAGACTTTACAGTCAGTGAGGAAAGCAGAACTGATACCTACAGGGAGGTGCATGAGAAGTGCTTCAAGAGTGAAGCTGAAAACTCTTTTGGAGAGCCATGGTTGGGGACTGAGCTAATAAATTCCCTGTAATATATGAAGATAGAGTCCAAAAAGGGGAATGTGAGGTTCTTATTGCAGCCAATGAACTGGAGCAAGAGCTATTTCTGAGGTGGTAAACTTACTGGAGGTCGAAGTGTTGTCTTTTGTATGTTGTCAGGGAGAATGAAATGGAGAGGTGGGGGAAGGAGGGGTGGTCTGAGGAGTTTGTTCTGGTTTTTCTCGTTTTTTTTTTTTCTCTTTCCCTTTGTCTTAGGTATATTAATAAAGTTTCTTTGTACTTTATAAAGTTTGAGCCTTCTTTGCCTACTCCTAATCCTCATCTCACAACAAAAAATCAAGTTAATTTGGGTGTGTTGGCATTTAGCCACAAACCTGAATAGGCGAACTGAAACCACTACACCCACCTAGAGTCAACACCCCTCCGGTCTCTTGTGGACAGAACTCTGAACAGTATAGTAATGATGATATGACCAATCCTCTTGAAGGGTCCTCAAGAACATATTTACAGGAAGAGAGCAACGTGTACCACGATCAGGAATAGAGGGGCCCTGCCTCTAGCCAGGTAGAGGAAAGGGACAACCAGATCTATTGGACTGTGTGGATCCAATGGCCTGGCACGTTTGACCCACAAAGATATATGGCTTTGGTTGACACTGGTGGTCAATGTACCCTGATGCCATCAAGGTACGTGGGAACAGAATCTATTTCTAATTCTGGGGTGACAGGAGGATCCCAGCAGCTGACTGTATTGGAAGCTGAAGTGAGTTTAACTGGGAATGAGTGGCAGAAACACCCCATCGTGACTGGCCCAGAGGCCCCATGCATCCTGGGCATAGACTTTCTTAGAAATGGGTATTTCAAAGACCCAAAAGGACATCATTGGGCTTTCGGGTTAGCCGCAGTAGAAACAGAAGACATCTGACAGCTGAATACCTTGCCGGGTCTCTCAGATGACCCCTCTGTTGTGGGACTGATGGAAGTTGAAGAACAACAGTGTCCTGGTTTGAAGGACAGGTGACTGTTAAGGAAGGCAGGAGCCTCTCTTGGGATGGGAAACTGTAACCCCTCTCCCTCCGAATTATTATAAATTTGAAATCAAGAGGCTCTCAGGCAAAGATATGGGAATAGGAATAACAGTTCTTTACTACTATCTAAAACAAAGGATAACAAATAACAACAACTATAACGTTAACCAACAAACAGAACCAGAAACTCAGTGGCAGCCTGCTCGGCTTCAGGCACTTTTTCTCTTCGGTGCAGTTCCAGTCACAGTTTTCAGGGGCGCTCTGGGTGCGGTGATTCCCCGGTGGCTGCAGGGGCGCTCTGGGTGCGGTGATTCCCCGGTGGCTGCAGGGGCGCTCCGGCGTGAGCTCAGGTAGCACACGGCGAATGGCGACTGCCCGAAGCACGGAGGGATGGAGGAGAGCCCTTGCTCTACAGACCCTCGGGAGGGGCAGCTGGTGTTGGTGCCACAGCAGGATCCCGGGACACAGGGAGCTGGGACGGTAAGGGGTTTCCACGTGCAGGGAAAAACCCCGCTACAATGTAGCGGAGAAAAGCGGGCTGGTGGCAGGCAGGTCGGCTCCGGATGGGGCAGAGGGCAGAGACTCACAGCAGACAGACCGGCAGCTCCACGCTGGCTTCTCAGGGGCCGTGGGTTCAGCAGACAGCAGCTCCGACCGTCCAGCTCCGAGGGTCCCGAGCAAGAGAGCGTGACCTCCCTCTGCCCTTGCTTTTCAGTCTCTCCAAATCTCGTGTTACCAGGCTCTGCTTCCGTGAGGGGCAATTTTGCCCCACCCTGCCACGGAGAAAGGCTCTACCCTTGTGCTTTGTTTCTCTTAAGTACCCAGTCATTTGTGTCCTAGCAACCCATGGGAGAAAAATTCCTGAGGAAAAGAACTAGATCCAACCTTCAACATTCTCCACCCCGAATTTTTTTCCCATGCAAACACCTTACATCCAATTTAAACTTTCGAGGTATATACATACATGCAGATACAGATACAAGCGCAGTGTCATAAGTAGTTCACCCTAAAACAAGATCTCCTTGAGGTATGCATCGGGTCTCTCCATCCTTTTGCATCACCCACCAGGTGCAGCCCGGTCCCTGAGCAAAGACAACCCCCCGGATGGGATTGTCTTTATTTGAGGCAGAGTTTACTTAAACAGTCTTTCTCAGCATACCTCTCATGTGTACTACTGGAACTTTATCTCCATCTGTTGTTCGCAAGGGGTCAGAGTGGGCAGGCCCGGCCCGGCTGGAGGAACCTCGGGTGTTCACTAACCATGTGGCCTTTGCTAAATTAGTCTCCCAGTTCTTGAACGTCCCCCCACCCAGTGCTTTCCAGGTGGTTTTGAGCAGGCCATTGTACCGTTCAACTTTCCCAGCTGCTGGTGCATGATAAGGGATATGGTACACCCACTCGATGCCATGTTCCCTAGCCCAGGTGTTTATAAGGCTATTTTTGAAGTGAGTCCCATTGTCGGATTCAATTCTCTCAGGGGTACTATGTCTCTAAAGAACCTGTTTTTCGAGGCCCAGGATGGTGTTCCGGGCAGTGGCATGAGGCACAGGGTAGGTCTCCAGCTATCTTGTGGTGGCTTCCACCATTGTGAGAACGTAGCGCTTGCCTTGGCGGGTCTGGGGCAGTGTGATGTAATCAATCTGCTAAGCCTCTCCATACTTGTATTTGGACTACCGTCCGCCATACTATAGAGGCTTTACTCGCTTGGCCTGTTTGATCGCGGCGCACGTCTCACAATCATGGATAACCTGGGAGATACTGTCTATGGTTAGGTCCACTCCTCGGTCTCGTGCCCACTTATAGGTGGCATCTCTGCCCTGGTGGCCTGAGGCATCATGGGCCCATCGGGCTAGGAACAGCTCTCCTTTGTGTTGCCAGTCTAAATCTATCTGTGCTACTTCAATCTTTGCGGCGTGATCTACTTGCTTGTTGTTCTGGTGTTCTTCGTTAGCTCGGCTCTTAGGGACATGGGCGTCTACATGGCGGACCTTTACGGGTAGCTTCTCTACCCGAGTGGCAATGTCTTTCCATTCATCAGCTGCCCAGATTGGTTTTCTTCTACGCTGCCAGTTGGCCTTTTCCTACCTTTTCAGCCAACTTCATAGAGCATTGGCTACCATCCACGAATCAGTGTAGAGATAGAGCTTTGGCCACTTCTCTCTCTCAGCAATGTCTAGGGCCATCTGAACAGCTTTGAGTTCAGCAAATTGGCTCGACCCACCTTCTCTTTCAGTGGCTTCTGCAACTTGTCGTGTGGGGCTCCACACAGCTGCTTTCCACTTCTGGTTCATCCCTATGATGCGACAGGAACTATCAGTGAAAAGGGCGTAGCACTTTTCTTCATCTAGCAGTTGATTATATGGTGGAGCCTCCTCAGCCCGGGTCACTTGTTCTTGCTCTTCTTCATCAGTGAGACCAAAACTCTCACTTTCTGGCCAGTTCGTAATTATTTCTAGGATCTCAGGGCGGTTCGGATTTCCAATGCGGGCGCGCTGTGTGATAAGTGCGATCCACTTACTCTATGTGGCATCGGTGGCGTGGTGAGTAGAGGGAGCCTTTCCTTTGAACATCCACCCCAGCACTGGTAGTCGAGGTGCCAGGAGGAGTTGTGCTTCAGTGCTAATTACCTCTGAGGTGGCTTGAACTCCTTCATAGGCGGCCAAGATTTCTTTCTCTGTGGGGGTGTAGTTGGCTTCGGACCCTCTGTAACTCCGGCTCCAGAATCCCAGCTGTCGGTCTCGAGTCTCTCCAGGCACCTTCTGCCAAAGGCTCTAGGACAAGCTCTTATTCCCTGCTGCAGAGTAAAGCACATTCCTCACTTCTGGTCCCGTCCTTACTGGGCCAAGCGCTACCGCATGAGCGATCTCTTGCTTGATCTGGGCAAACGCTTTCTGCTGTTCAGGGCCCCAGTGAAAATCGTTCTTCTTGCGGGTAACCAGGTAGAGAGGGCTCACAATCTGGCTGTACTCTGGAATGTGCATCCTCCAAAAGCTTTTGGCCCCTAGGAAAGCTTGAGTTTCTTTTTTGTTAGTCGGCGGAGACATCGCAGTGATCTTATTGATGACCTCCGTGGGAATCTGGCGCCGTCCATCTTGCCATTTTACCCCCAAGAACTGGATCTCTCGAGCAGGTCCCTTGACTTTGCTTTTCTTGATGGCAAAACCGGCTTCCAGGAGGATCATGATGATCTTCTCTCCTTTCTCAAATACTTCTGCTGCCGTGTTCCCCCACACAATGATGTCATCGATGTATTGGAGATGCTCTGGAGCCTCACCCTTTTCCAGTGCAGCCTGGATCAGTCCATGGCAGATCGTGGGGCTGTGCCTCCACCCCTGGGGTAACCGATTCCAGGTATATTGCACACCCCTCCAGGTGAAGGCGAACTGAGGCCTGCACTCCGCTGCCAGAGGGATGGAGAAGAACGCATTGGCGATGTCAATGGTGGCGTACCATTTTGCTGCCTTGGACTCCAGCTCGTACTGGAGCTCCAGCATGTCTGGCACGGCAGCACTCAATGGTGGAGTCACTTCATTCAAGCCACGATAGTCTACAGTCAATCTCTATTCCTCGTCAGACTTGTGCACAGGCCAGATGGGGCTGTTGAAGGGTGAGTGGGCTTTACTGACCACTCCTTGGCTTTCCAGGTCGCGGATCATCTTGTGGATGGGGATCACGGCGTCTCGATTCGTCCGGTACTGCCGGCGGTGCACTGTCGAGGTGGCAATTGGCACTTGTTGCTCTTTTACTCTCAGGAGTCCCACTGCATTTGGATTTTCCGATAGTCCAGGCAAGGTGTTCAGTTGCCTGATGCCCTCTGCTTCTACAGCCGCTATTCTGAAAGCCTACCTGAGTCCCTTTGGGTCTTTGTAATAGCCATTCCGGAGGAAGTCTATGCCCAGAATACATGGGGCCTCTGGACCAGTCACAATGGGGTGTTTCTGCCACTCCTTCCTGGTCAGGCTCACTTCGGCTTCCAACAAAGTTAATTGCTGTGATCCCCCTGTCACTCCGGCAATAGAAACAGGTTCTGCCCCCACATGTCTCGATGGAATTAAGGTACACTGCGCACCAGTATCAACTAACGCTTCATATTTTTGTGGTTCTGATGTGCCAGGCCATCGGATCCACACTGTCCAAAAGACCCGGTTTTCCCGTGCCTCTTCCTGGCTAGAGGCAGGGCCCCTCTAGCTCTGGTTGTCATTTCTTTCTTGGGCGTACATGGTAGAGGTCCCCTCGAGGGGATCTAAGAGATCGTCTTCTCTTCTGTAATATCTGGCATCTCGGTCACGGGAGGCTGAGGCTCCCTTCACTTTAGTAGACTTCCCGCCTCGGTTAGTATTTCCCTCCTTGAGTTGCTGTACCCGTGCTGCCAGGGCAGCAGTGGGTTTCTTATCCCACTTTCTCATGTCTTCTCTGTGATCACACAGGAAGAACCACAGCTCAGATCGTGGGGTGTACCCTCTCTCCCTGGCTGGGGGGCGCTGGGCTCTGACTTTGGGGCTTGTGACTCGCACTGGTGCTGTACTCATCAACCTCATCTCCTCCTTCACCTCTCTCATCATCTCCTCTCTGAGGTCTTTGACCACAGCAGAGACCTGAGCCTGTATTGGGCCACTGATCATACTATCATAATTCTTGAGTTTGGTGGCTATGGAGCTCACTGTCTCTCGATTGTCATCAGTATTAATTGTTGCAATGAAGATGGTGCATTGGGAGGGCCCTAGCTTTGCTAGATTCTACAACATTTGCCCTGTACACTTGACTTTGTCGGGGTCGTTATCATGTTGTCCATCCCTCCTAAAGAGTGCCTCCAATATTGCCACCTCTCTCAGCTGTTGGATTCTCTCTTCAAGGGTCTTCTATGGTCTTCTATGATGATACTCTTGCATTTTCTCTCTGTTGACAAACCTCTCTCTTACACTTATTAAAAGCCGCTCCCAGAGAGACAGGGGCCCGTCATCTCTTCTAAATACCTGATCAACTCTTGAGTCCTGGGACAAGGGTCCCAGCTGCCTTGCTTCAATACTATCCAGCTGCACGCCCATACCCATAAGGTCCCAGACCCGAAGTAACCAGGTTGTAAAAGGCTCACGACCCCGTCGCACAATGTCTTTTCGTAGATTACGGAGACTGTCATACTCCAGGGACTCAGTAGTGATTTCAATCCTTGGCCTCCCTACTGGTTGAGAGGGCCCTGCTTCCCCATCATTACTCACTGGCTGCTCTGGTTTGATCTTAGTCTTCCTCTTTTCTACAGGGGCAACTGCTACTGGCTGTGGCTGCCCCTCTGATCTGACTGAAGCCTGAGCGGTGATAGTGTCCCTGGGTTCCTCTGCTGCCTCATTAGACTCTCCCTCTTTGGGGTAGGGGAAGGGTTTCCTACTAGCTGGGC
This sequence comes from Eopsaltria australis, assembly GCA_034509425.1. Lineage (NCBI taxonomy): Eukaryota > Metazoa > Chordata > Aves > Passeriformes > Petroicidae > Eopsaltria > Eopsaltria australis. The sequence continues at coordinate 46,777 of JAVTVJ010001277.1, read as the reverse complement.
AAGTGTATTCTTTCAGCACTTGGCCCATCTCGCGTATCTCTTTCACCAGGACTCCCACCCAATCCGGGTGGGTTGTTTCTGAGGTGGGTTGTGGGACCGGGTCAGACTCTGTAGCAACATCTCTAGTGTCTGGGGCAATGTCAGGTTCTGGGATGGTGTCCCTAGTTTCTGGGGCCATGTCAGGTTCTGTGGCTACATCCCTAGTCTCTGGGGCCGTGTCAGGTTCTGTGGCAGCATCCCTAGTTTCTGGGGCCGTGTCAGGTTCTGTGGCTACATCCCTAGTCTCTGGGGCCATGTCAGGTTCTGTGGCAGCATCCCTAGTTTCCGGGGCCAGGTCAGTTTCTGTGGCAGCATTTCTAGTCTTTGGGGCCGTGTCAGGTTCTGGGGCCCCATCCCTATTGTCTGGGGTAGATGTCAGAGTGGCTATCTAAGTCAGAGCCCCCTTATCTCTGAATGCTAAATAGGGCAGGCTTATCAGCAACACTAGCCACTGTATGGTATCATTAGCATCTAAAGAAGATTTGAACCCCTCAAAGATTGGCGGGATAGGCCCAAAGAGCTGGGTGAAGGGTTGTGAGAACATTTCTTTTGGTGTCACTTCCTTGCAGTAGGTACCATTATTAAAGTAACCCTGAAAACATGTCATTAATGTGTGGTATCTGTGAATCCACATGCCTGCCTTCCAGAGGAAGTTGAAAATCCATGAATTCCTCACCTTATTGACCCATGACACAAACTGTATAACAGCCACTGTAGCCTTAGTTATAGGGCCTATGTTTAGATATGGGGCTGCAAATGGGAGAGAAACAGCTGTGACCACTTGCCATACGAACCGGAATAAGCAAGACCACATGGTGCAACCTAATGAGGTTCCTATATCCAGCACAAAAAAACTGCATTACTCAAGAACTGTTATCTTTCTTCCCCTCGATGCCCTCGTGCCCCACGTTGGGCGCCAAAATCTGTCCTGGTTTGAAGGACAGGTGTCTGTTAAGGAAGGCAGGAGCCTCCCTTGGGATGGAAAACTGTAACCCCTCTCCCTCCGAATTATTATAAATTTGAAATCAAGAGGCTCTCAGGCAAAGATATGGGAATAGGAATAACAGTTCTTTACTACTATCTAAAACAAGGATAACAAATAACAACAACTATAACGTTAACCAACAAAACAGAACCAGAAACCCAGTGGCAGCCTGCTCGGCTTCAGGCACCTTTTCCCTTCGGTGCAGTTCCAGTCACAGCCTTCAGGGGCGCTCTGGGTGCGGTGATTCCCCGGTGGCTGCAGGGGCGCTCCGGCGTGAGCTCAGGTAGCACACGGCGTAAAGGCGACCCTGCCCGAAGCACGGAGGGATGGAGGAGCAGCCCTTGCCTCTACAGACCCTCAGCGGAGGGGGCCAGCTCGTGTCGGTTTGCCACAGCAGGATCCCCGGACACAGGAGCTGCGACGGTAAGCGCGGTCTCCACGTGCAGGGAAACCCCTACAATGTAGCGGAGAAAAAGCGGCTTGGGTGGCAGGCAGGTCGGCTCCGGATGGGGCAGAGGGCAGAGACTCACAGCAGACCAGACCGGCAGTCGCGCTGGCCTTCTCAGGGGCCGTCGGGTTCAGCAGACAGCAGCTCCGACCGTCCAGCTCCGAGGGTCCCGAGCAAGAGAGCGTGACCTCCCTCTGCCCTTGCTTTTCAGTCTCTCCAAATCTCGTGTTACCAGGCTCTGCTTCCGTGAGGGGCAATTTTGCCCCACCCTGCCAAGGAGAAAGGCTCTACCCTTGTGCTTTGTTTCTCTTAAGTACCCAGTCATTTGTGTCCTAGCAACCCATGGGAGAAAAATTCCTGAGGAAAAGAACTAGATCCAACCTTCAACAAACAGGTACCAATCGCCACGGCAACCGTGCACCGTCGGCAGTACCGCACAGACAGAGACACTGTGGTTCCCATCCACGAGATGATTCGTAAACTGGAGAGCCAAGGGGTGGTCAGCAAAGCTCATTCACTCTTTAACAGCCCTATATGGCCAGTGCGTAAGTCCAGTGGAGAATGGAGACTGACAGTAGATTATCATGGCCTGAATGAGGTCACAGCACCATTGAGTGCTGCTGTGCCAGACATGTTGGAACTTCAGTATGAACTGGAATCCAAGGCAGCAAAGTGGTACGTGACCATCGATATTGCCAATGCCTTTTTCTCCATTCCTCTGGCAGCAGAGTGCAGGCCTCAGTTTGCTTTCACCTGGAGGGGAGTGCAATACACCTGGAACAGACTCCCCCAGGGGTGGAAGCATAGCCCCACCATCTGCCATGGCCTGATCCAAGCTGCACTGGAAAAGGGTGAGGCTCCAGAACATCTCCAGTACATCGACGACATCGACGTATGGGGGAACACATTAGAGGAAAACTTCAAGAAAGGAAAGATCATCCAGATTCTCCTAAGAGCTGGTTTTGCCATCAAGCGAAGTAAGGTTAAGAGACCCGCTCGAGAAATCCAGTTTTTAGGCGTCAAGTGGCAAGATGGACCACACCAGATCCCGACAGAAGTAGTCAACAAGATCACTGCTATGTCCCCACCTACAAACAAGAAGGAAACCCAGGCTTTTCTAGGAGCTGTCAGGTTTTGGAGAATGCATATCCCAGAATACAGCACAATTGTAAGCCCTCTTTACCTCGTGACACGAAAAAGAAATGATTTTCAGCGGAGTCCTGAGCAACAACAAGCATTTGAACAAATTAAGCAGGAGATTGCCCACGCAGTAGCCCTTGGGCCAGTCAGAACAGGACAGGATGTGAAAAACGTGCTCTACACTGCGGCCGGGGAGAATGGTCCATCCTGGAGCCTGTGGCAGAAGGGACCTGAAGTGACTCAAGGACGACCACTTGGGTTCTGGAGTCGGGGATACAAAGGATCTGAGGTCAGCTATACCCCAACCGAGAAAGAGATTCTTGCAGCTTATGAAGGGGTTCGAGCTGCCTCAGAAGTAATTGGCACCAAAGCACAGCTGCTTCTGGCACCCCAACTACCAGTGCTGGGTTGGATGTTCAAGAGAAGGGTTCCTTCCACACATCATGCCACCGATGCCACATGGAGCAAGTGGATTGCCCTCATCACACAGCGAGCCCGGATAGGAAACCCTAATCGCCCTGGGATTCTGGAAATTATAACAAACTGGCCTGAAGGTGAGACTTTTGGGTTATCTTCTGAAGAGGAGGGGCAAGTGACACGTGCTGAGGAAGCCCCACCATATTACGAGCTACCAGAGAGTGAAAGACGATATGCCCTCTTCACTGATGGTTCCTGCCGAATAATGGGTGCTAACCGGAAGTGGAAAGCTGCTGTATGGAGCCCCACACGACGAGTTGCACAAGCTACTGAGGGAGAAGGTGGATCGAGTCAGGTCGCAGAGCTTAAAGCCATCCAGCTGGCTTTAGATATTGCTGAGCAAGAGAAGTGGCATCGGCTCTATCTCTACACTGACTCCTGGATAGTAGCTAACGCTTTGTGGGGTTGGTTGGATCGCTGGAGAAAGGCCAACTGGCAGCGCAGAGGGAAACCCATCTGGGCCGCTGAGATTTGGCAGGACATTGCTACCCGTGTAGAGAGGCTGACCGTGAAGGTTCGACGTGTGGATGCCCATGTATCCAAGAGTTGGGCCAATGAACAGCATCGTAACAACGTGCAGGTGGACCAAGCTGCCAGACTGAGAGTATCACAGGTGGATCTGGACTGGCAGCACAAGGGAGAATTATTTCTAGCTCGTTGGGCCCATGATGCCTCTGGTCATCAGGGACGAGATGCAACGTACCGATGGGCTCATGACTGAGGGGTGGACTTGACCATGGACAGCATCTTACAGGCCATCCATGGCTGCGAGACCTGCGCTATGATCAAGCAGGCCAAGCGGGTGAAGCCTCTGTGGTACGGTGGACGATGGTCGAAGTATAGGTATGGGGAAGCCTGGCAAATTGACTACATCACCCTTCCCCAAACCCGCCAAGGCAAGCGCTACGTGCTGACCATGGTGGAAGCAACCACTGGATGGTTGGAGACTTATGCTGTGCCTCATGCTACCGCCCGAAACACCATCTTAGGCCTGGAAAAGCAAGTCTTGTGGAGACATGGCCCCCCTGAGAGAATTGAGTCGGACAAGGGGACCCATTTCAAGAATGGCCTTATAAACAGCTGGGCCAGAGAACATGGCATCGAGTGGATATATCATATCCCTTATCATGCACCAGCTGCTGGGAAAGTTGAATGGTGCAACGGACTACTTAAGACCACCCTGAAGGCACTTGGCAGGGGGACCTTCAAAAATTGGGAAGTGAACTTAGCAAAGGCCACCTGGATGGTCAACACACGAGGCTCCATCAATCGAGCTGGTCCTGCCCAGTCTGAACCCTTGCACACAGTGGATGGAGATAGAGTCCCTGTGGTACACATGAAAGGTATTTTAGGAAAGACTGTTTGGATTAGTCCCACCTCAGACAAAGGCAAACCCATCCGCGGGGTTGTTTTTGCTCAAGGACCTGGTTACACTTGGTGGGTAATGCAGAAAGATGGGGAAACCCATTGTGTACCACAAGGAAACTTAATTTTAAGTGAGAACTGTGTGTAAAGTTTCATTGTATATGTATATATACATGTAGAGTTTAAAGGGGGTGTTGGTTTGGGTATCATGTAGATGGTGATAGAATAAGGGGTGGATAATGTCTTAGGTTACAATGGTATGTGTTCTATCACCATCTTCTTGGGATGTTGGGGCCGGGTGCGGCAGTGTTCCTGGCTCATCCTTGATGGCTCCGGGACATGTTCTCTAATGGGCCAGCCGTTGGAGCCAGGAGTGGCGCTTTGCTTTGCTCATCCCTGATGGCTGCAGTTAATGGGCCATTGAGTCCCACTGATAAACTACATCATCCCATTGTGAGATGCCCCACCCAGGATGAGGAACCAATCTATCTCTATCTGCATATAAACTAGAATTTGAAACACCACAAGTCAGCTTTTGTCGCCCCGAATTTTACAGTGTGCTGTGTTGATACTTAGTAGAAAAGGTTCTCATCGATTTTATGTAAACATAGTCTATGTTTTGCTAACTGGCCAAGGATTGTTTTGCACCTTTGGTATTGTTTGTCATGCTTTTCCCAAGGGCGGAGAAGGTTGATGGACTGTGTTTCTCACCTATGGAATTGGAGAGGTGGAAACCTCATTGTCCAATCCATAGTTGTCTGTAAAAAGGTATAAATGTAAGAATAAAGAGAGGCTGGCCCTCTTTGGCTCTTCTCTCCGGCCAGCCTTGGTGACTCGGACCTGAGTGAGTGCCTGGTTCTTTCGCGTCCATCCGTGCGACATCTGGTGGCCCGTACGGGGAACTGCAACAAAGCTCAGGTAAAGCTCAGGTCAAAAGTTTTTAAAAATTAATTATGGGGGTCTCTAAGATGTCCCCGAGCGACCCTTTGGCATTGGAAGTTCTCGAAATATTCTTAGAAAGCAAGAACAGGAATTTTTGCAGGTCAAATTTAGAGCAATTATATTTTTGGACCAAGGCGATGGGGTTTTTCCCTGACGAGGGCAAATTCCTGTCTAAAAAGACATGGATGGTCATGGGAAAAGAATTGAAAGGTCTGCTATCGGAGACATATAGTGAAACGATGGCTAAATTACTAGTAACTTGGAGACAGGTGAATTCTGTTATTCAAAGCCAGGAGAGCCCCGCTGGCAGAATTACGCCTGCCAGCTCACTCGGAGGATTCTCCGAGCTGTTTGGGGGGGTGAAGGAAGAAGAGCGTGGCTCGGAGCCAGCATCTGAGCCCGAAACCCCTAGCCCAGACTGTGAGGGCGGAAACGGCCCCCCCCCCAAGAGAGCGTTTGGCTTGGTAGCCCCCCGATTTCCATTGAGAGATTGGCTTTGAAGAGTCCCGGGGAACCGGCGGAGTGGGTGTCGCCGCCCCCCCGCGCGGCAGGGGAGACGGGGCAGCGAGAAATGCCCCCCCCCCTGCGCCTTTCCTGTGCTAGGCAAACAGGAGAATTGGAAAGCCTGCACAGTGGAATGCCCTAGTTGTGGCGTTCTTGTCAGTGGCCCCCCTGGCGCGGTGGGGGAAGAAATAAAATCGCTGTCTGAAGCTGATGACATAGCCGGCGGAGAGTCGGGCAATGGCACGGCTCGCTCCCCCGCTCCCGCAGGGGCGGGGGAACCGCTCCGATCCCCGAGCTGCCCGCCGACTGCGGTGCGCAGGCGCGGCAGCGCTCAGGCAGCCGCTGAGCCGAGCTCCGGGGCGGGGAGCGCCCCCGGGATCCTGCCGCCGGCTCCGAATGCGGCAGAAGGCACGTTTTTTTTGTCCCCCGCTCCCGGCCGGGCGGCGCAACCCCGCCCGCCCCGTCCGGATCCTTTGCTTTGGCGCGGCAGTGCGCAGCCACCCTAGAGGAGCCGCCGCTCCCAGCGGGCCAGCACCCCCCCGCCCAGGGCCGGGGGAAAAGGGGCCGGGCCTCGCCCCGCCTTTCAGTGATGGACAGCACAGGCTCCGGAAGCGATGACTCAGCAGTTTTGTCCGCGGGACATCATAAACAAGTAAAAGCTCAAAAGGAAGCGAGTCCCAAAGCGTTTGTTTTTGGCGCAGGCGGTGAAACGGCGAAGAAGCCGCAGCCGCCCCGGGACCACAGGTCCCGGGAGAGCGTGTCTGCGTCCGATGGTCTCTGGGCCCTGCCGAAGTGCAGGGTGACGGCACGCGCCAGAGATAAGGCGAAATTCTGGGCAGATGTTAAAGCGAAAGTAGAGGAAATTTATGATTGTCCTAAAGCCCGTCGCCGTGAGGCGTGTGCCAGCAGATCTCAAAGCCCTGTGCCAGCTCAAGTCCCTGTGATAAGCAAGGGACAGGATACAGCAGATGCTGCAGAATCACAAGGGTTGCAGAATTTTCTTGTTTTTCTCGGTGCTGGTCAAAATTCGGTAATGCAGATGGATGAAGCCTGCAAAAATGTGGGCACCGCCGGTCGTAAGGTGGTTGGCCTGGCTACTGCCCCGCGGCCAGCCTGGTCAGGGCAGCAAGGTGGGCAGTGGAAAAAAAAGGAGTGCTAAACGTAGAAAGAAACCAAGAAAGAAAGTGCAGAAAGGCAGGATTGTCATGTTTCTCTGTCCGAAGTGTGGAAAACCGAACCACACTGCAAAGGAGTGCAAAGCTGCAGCTCCTGTCAAGGGTCAGTTTTCATTGAGCTCAGGAAAGGGGGGGCAGAGCACGCAGGGGAGACGTGTTCAGACACAAATGTCTCTCCAAACCCCAGAGCCGATGGAGGTTTGCTGGGCCAGCTCGCAGCCAGCACCAGTGGCTCAGCAGGGGTGGATGTCTGCACGGCAGCAACAGTAGTCTTAGAGTTGTGCGCAGTGCACAAGGTCCCTTTAGATGCTTTTGGTCCCTTGGGCAGTGGCATGAGTGCTTTCCAATTGGGGAGATCTAGCGCCACCTTTCAGGGTGTCATTGTGCATCTGGGACTCATTGATGCGGATTATACAGGACGCATCTTTGCCATGGTTTCCACACCCACCCCCCCAGTCACAATTCTTGAAAAAACATGAATTGCTCAACTTGTCCCTTTTGAGTTTTCTGTTCACAGGACAGAACCAAGGTCACGAGGAGACGGCTGCTTTGGTTCCACAGGACCACCTCAGGTTGTCTGGACAGCTGTCATGACCGAACAACGTCCTGAGATGCAATGCACATTGTCCATCCCTGATGCTACACTGTCAAAGATCTCTCTCCGTGGGCTTCTTGACAGCGGTGCGGACGTCTCGATTCTCTCCCTAGCCGCTTGGCCTCTGCAGTGGCCATTGGACCCAGTGGGGGCATCTGTAGCGGGATTGGGAGGGACGAAGCGCTGCTGCGTGAGCCAGAAGCCGGTGGTAATAACGAACTCAGAGAGACAAATGGCCATGATTAGGCCTCATGTTGCTGAAACTGGTTTTAACCTCTGGGGGAGGGATGTAATGGCGGCATGGGGAGTGTGCATCGGGACAGATTTTCACTTGGGGCCACTGCGTTAAAGGGCGCAGTGTGTCTTACGCCTCCTATACGGTGGCTGTGGGACAAACCAATCTGTCAAGAACAGTGGTCCCTTCCTAAAGATAAACTAGAAGCCCTTCACAAGTGTGTTCATCACCACTCTAGATTTGCATCCCACAGGTATCATTGGCCAATGGAGTGACAAATGGTCTGATTTTTTGCACGTCCTAGAATGGGTATGTTTGCCCCATCAGCCGCAGAAGATGGCAATTGCATTGTTCGAGCTGATTGCTCGTTTGATAGTCAAATGCCGACAACGGTGTTTGAAAATTGATGGGTGCAGATCCCGCAAAAATTGTACTACTAAATAGCGGGGAGATTTTGATTGGAGCTTTTTCACTGCAAAGTGCTCTAGAAAATTTTTTAGGGCAGATCATGTATCATCTGCCCAGCCACCAGTTGTCAGAAGTGGCAAAACTCACAGAGATTTCTCTGAGACCCAAACACAGTCAGGAGCCAGTGCAAGGACCAACAGTCTTTACTGATGGTTCAGTCAGAACCGGGAACGCCATTGTTACTTGGAGGGATAGATCTGAGTGGCAGGTTCTGGAAGGCCATGAGGTTGGCTCAGCCCAATTGTTTGAACTGAGGGCTGCTCTTATGGCATTTCAAAGATTTTCCCAGCAACCTTTCAATCTGGTCACGGACTCCGCCTATGTGGCTGACATAGCAAAGAGATTGAATTATTCCGTTTTGAAGACGGTCGACAATGTTGATCTGTTTCATTTGCTGAAGACCCTGTGGTGTGTCATTCAGGAACGGGTTCATCCCTACTATGTTCTGCATGTAAGGAGTCATACCAATTTGCCAGGGTTCATAGCGGAAGGTAACATGAGGGCTGACAAGTTGGCTAACCCAGCGTGGGTAGCACCTCAGCCTGATACACTCGCACAGGCCAAAGCATCGCATGGCTTTTTCCATCAGAACGCACATATACTGCAGAAGCAGTTTCAGTTGACGCCAACTGAGGCCCGTGACATTGTCGAGTCGTGTGACGACTGTCATGCATTGGCCGGGCCTTTGCCGGCAGGAGTAAACCCCAGGGGCCTTAGGGCCTTGGAGATTTGGCAGACTGATGTAACCCAAGTTGCCGAATTTGGCCGGCTCAAGTATGTGCATGTCACAGTGGACACCTTCTCCTCTGCCATGTGGGCTACCGCTCACACTGGAGAGAAGGGCCGCGATGTCATTGCCCACTGGAGGCAGGCCTTTGCCGTTCTAGGCATACCTTCTACTGTAAAGACCGACAAGGGTCCTCCTTACATCTCAAAAGAGGTGAGGCAGTTCCTGCAGTTGTGGGGTGTGTCGCACAAGTTTGGTATTCCTCATTCTCCGACTGGTCAAGCTATTGTAGAGCGTGCTCATGGCACTCTGAAGCAGGTGCTTCAAAAACAAAAACGGGGAATGCAGGGTGAAACCCCACACAGTCGGTTGGCAAAAGCTTTGTATACCATCAATCGCCTTACGGTACCGCAGAACTCCAATAGTCCTGTCATTTTGAACCACCATCTCTCGTTGCAGGATTCAGATGAGACACAGCAGCCTCGAGTGAAGGTTCGGGTGAGACATTTAGTCACCAAACAATACGACCTTATCATGTCGGGGCGCGGGTATGCTTGTGTATCTACAGATACTGGGGCACGCTGGGTACCTGCAAGGTGTGTCCGTCCTGACCTGCGACCACAGAGGAAAAATCCGGCCGACAAGCAGGGTAGAAGCCGTGACCAGAATGAAAGTGATCAAGTGGGTGGACCATCGAGTGATGACTCAGATGAAGAGAATGTTCACTCCGATGGTCCTTCCACAAACATAGGATGAACATTGTTCATTTTTCTTTTTTCTTTTTTTCTTTTTTTTTAAGGAAAAAGGGTGAGATGTCACCCTGAATTTTACAGTGTGCTGTGTTGATACTTAGTAGAAAAGGTTCTCATCGATTTTATGTAAACATAGTCTATGTTTTGCTAACTGGCCAAGGATTGTTTTGCACCTTTGGTATTGTTTGTCATGCTTTTCCCAAGGGCGGAGAAGGTTGATGGACTGTGTTTCTCACCTATGGAATTGGAGAGGTGGAAACCTCATTGTCCAATCCATAGTTGTCTGTAAAAAGGTATAAATGTAAGAATAAAGAGAGGCTGGCCCTCTTTGGCTCTTCTTCTCTCCGGCCAGCCTTGGTGACTCGGACCTGAGTGAGTGCCTGGTTCTTTCGCGTCCATCCGTGCGACAAGCTTTTCCACTGGATTCCCAGAGGAAGACCAGACCCTTCTACACCACCACTGGACCTTCAGAGGAGAACTACACCTTTCCACAGGATCACTACTTCAACAGAACCACATCTATCACTCCCACAGGACTGCAGCCACCATCTAAGTGGACTACTACCAACACCCTGACCAACAGGGTGTCCGGTTGTATTCTGACTCTGTCAGTGTTTTTGTACTATTGCATTTCTCTATTAAATTGTAGTTCTGCCTTTGAGTCTCTCACTGATTTGCTTTCAAACTACCACACTGTGGCACAGATAATCTATAAACTGAGTAATTCAACCACAGATGCCTGAGAGCTGGTTCAAGCTGCAAACACCTTCATTATTGCTTCAGCCATGCCCCTAAATACTGTAAAGTGATTTTCATTAGACCAAATCAAGCTGAAAAATTCTAATTGAAGGAGCATTCCCTAATCTCTTCCTTCTCTTCTAGTCTCAGTTTTTTCCCTTTGAACAGTGCTGTTACAGTGCATTAAACATCTGATAGCTGTTAATCTTTTTAGTGAAGATGAATGCAGAAAAAGAAATCTATTAAGTAACCTGAGTGATCATGGAAGTCCTGATAGAATAGGGACTTGCTTCCAAAGGGTTGTTGCATTGACCAGATCTACCAATCTTATACAGGCAAAATAAACCGATGTTTGCTATGAAAACATCCTGCCTTCTGAGTGATTCCTTCTTGGAAAGAGGAAGCTTAAACACTGCTTTGCCAAAGCAGTACAGGAGCATGGGACTATCTGCACAAACCATCACTGAAGTCTGAGAAGGAAAGAGGGTGTGACAGCACAACACTTTACAGGGCTCTATTTTGAACTGGATTAGGGACCTGATTTTTTTTTTTTTTTAAATCCTGCCAAGAAACGTCAGTTGTGTGATGGAAATGAGTGATTGTGAGAATAACTGAAATGAGCAATGCCCCTGAACACGTGGTGTTAAGAAACCACAGCCCAGCTCCATGGCCAGCCTGCTTCACATTGCTCGGATTTACAAAATGAGCTGCCATTAGAAACAGGGAGTCATCTTTTCTGGGATTTGGGGTTTTTAAAATTTGTTTGTTTTAAATAACTAAGTGCTGATGTCTTCCATCACAACAAATACTGTGGCTATCTTATTCATTGTTTATGTTTGCCATCTATTGTCATGCAAATGAAATTCAAAGATGGAAAAGGGCTGAGAGGTGAAAGTACATACATATCAGCATTTGCAGAGTGCAGAACAATAAGGAAGTGAATTACAGCAAAACAAAGCTTGATAAACCAAAGTCATAGGAAAAGCTATACTTTAAAAATTAATTAAAAAGCTGCTCTTTGGCAAAACGCAAAGCTGTGCTCTAGAGGAGGTGAGTGCCCACCTGTTATTATCCAGTTGATAAAATGTTAGGATCTAGTTATTAAGGTTCTTAGAAATACCCTTGCCTGAATTAAGGTGCAAATGAGACCATATGCCAGTGACAATAGCAAAGGTTTTATTTGACAGTAAACATGAAAGAGAGAGAGAAAGAAAGAAATAGGAAATAGGTGGGGGGGACAGAGAGAGAGAGTAACAGGGACAGAATAAAGAAAATATCACCACTCCATGGATCCCAACAATGGTCCGTTGATCCTCTCCAGCTGGTCTTCTTGGTGGTAAAAGTCCCTCTGAAAAGCCTGGAATCGGATGGGTTTATATACCCTTGAGCGAGGTAGCAATGTCCAGGCATGTCCCCCTGGGGGAGGGGGTCAGTCTCTTACAGCAGACACTGGATCTGTTGCATCACATGCAGTCCCATAGAGCAAAGTCTAGCACTTTGGGGGGTCTTTGATGGATTGTGACTCCCCCTCAGCTGCTTCTCACGTGAAAGTCCTGTGGATGTGGCCTATGGGGTTGGGGGATGCTACAGCTGGGCCAGAGGATGGACGTTCATTGCCTCTGACCAGAGGTTATGCCACACCCAAAACCTCCTCTCCCCCCTCCGCTGGGGGGGAGGGGTGTCCATTTAAACCTGGCTTCTGTGAGCTGTGCTCTCCCCCCACCCAAACTTGGCCGCAGCTGGTGGCTTTGGCCTTTTGTGGATGCAAACCTCCTCAGCCTGAGATGACTGAACAATGGGCTTCCCTTTATCTAATCAGCAGTTTGACTTACAGTCCAAAGTCCCAGGCAGGTATCTTCAGCGAAACTTCTTTGTTTGTAGCTTCTTTATACAGTTTTGGTTATGATGAGCAAAACTTTATATCAATGTTTGAGGCATGCACTATTTCTGTCTCTGACACCACCCATGGCATGAGGGCTGTGACTCCTGCCAGCAAGGCTTTCGGGGCAAAGTTCACATCTGACGTGTCCTCATGCTCCCAACCAGGAACCTAAAAGGGTGGCATTGCTCCTGTTCTTTCTGAGATTTTTCTTTTTGTTCATAGCAGTAGTTTAAATTCTCAGGCTACCTCAATATCACCACATTTTACACTACCAGGAACATCCTTCAACACTCCCTATCCTCCACACCACAAATTTTTAGCACAGATCTTGGCACATTTTGACCAGTGCCAGGTAGCTCTATCCCAACCAGTTCCTGGGTAGAGTTCAGTACCACCATGGGCCAGGGACTGCTCCCAGCACCAGTTTCCATGAGCCACCCTGTTCTGGAGGCTAAGACAGTTTAATGTTACCGATGAAGGCAGCTCCTTGCCAACTAGCCTCAGTGCCAGGGAATGGCCCCAGGCACATTTAATTTGCTAGCATAGACACACCTTCAGTTTCTTTGTGCTGTGGTCCCTCTCTCACTCACTTGTGTTTTAAAACCTTTTTGGTAATATTTTGCTTGTCAGCTGATAGGTATTTTAGACAGCAATTTAAGGACTTAGCAGAATTCCTTGTTTTATTTTCCTAGAATGAGTCCACTGTAAATCTTCAGGTGTCCTGAGGCTTTAAAGACTCCTGCAGAGCTGGAATAGCTGCTAGCAACAGGCTGAGTATTTTGGTGATGGAAGAGACAAACCCTCTTTATTTTTTCGGCTTGCAGATGCTTGCAAATACTCTTTCTTTTCTTGTATTAAAAGTCCAGAGATTTACCTGAGCTGGCACTTTGAGGAAGAAACCAAGCACTTCTTAGCAGCTCAAAGCACAGTGGCAAACCATAATCCTAATTTACTAATACTGTTCTGTTTTAGGGAGTTGCCCTTACGAAACTGTCATCTTGAGAGGAGAAGCAGGAGTCAGCCCCTGGTGTCCTGCAATTTCTGTGCTTGTGGGCTCTGCCTGCATTTTGTCCTCGATGTGTGTATAGCAGTCAGACCCGCTGTATGTTGGAGAGCCAGGCAAGTACTAATGCCCAATTTAACATACAGCTCATGTGCCTTTAAATAGCAGCGAGAGCCGAGCCAAACCATCCACTGCAGCAATTTCTGGACATATGTGCAGAGCCCCTCTCCTCCCCTGAGCCCTCCCAGCCTGGAGTTGTGAGCGCACACGAGCTGCACGAAGGGCCAAGGATTGGTGCTGCCACCTGTCACTTCACAGTCACCCCACTGACGTCTCTTCCATGCTGTTGACTTGATCCCGTTTCTAGCCAATGTAATTATAACATGGAGAATTAACAACAGTTAACAATTTAGGTTAAATGTAATTTAATGCCCTGAGATTGCTGCACTTAGATGAGATTTTGCTTCACTTGAACCATGCAGAGAATGTGAAGAGCCTGCATACTTCTGCTAAAGTAATTCTGGACAAAGGAAAGATTGACACTGCCTTCTTCAGACTCTATTAAATGCTTGAGTGACTTTGGCATGAGTTTCTAATCTGTCATTGCTCTTGGAATTCCACATGCCAGAATGGGACCTGTCTGAGAGCAGAGGTTCCAAATCCATCCTTCTTTGGGGGAGGACATCCATATGCATGGATATATTCTCCTTAAAGAAGTAGAGCTCAAAATCCCTGATCATCTCTAAGGGTTTGCTTAGTCTCTTGAAGACTGCCTAATATTTCACTTGCAGTGCCATTGTATCCATAAACCATGGAAGATAGTGTGAAACATTGCTGTTACAAAGTCTGAAAAATAGTCACACGAGCCTAGAAACTCAAAGAGCCCATCACAGTGTTCTTGTGCTACTAGGATGACTGCCAAGCAAGGCAAGCAGATTGCTGTCGCTGAGCTTTTGAATGATGAGAAAATGACTGGGACTGCTCAGCACAGCAGACGCTCCCCAGAGAAGCCAGAGAGGTCAGTCAGCATGGCTGCTACCTTTGGGAGCCAGTTTCTAGGTGGATTGTGCTAGATCCTGGTCCCAGAAGTCAGGGCCAGATCCCAAACACACATTTTAATGGAGGTTTCTAGCCCTGTATATCAATCCAAGAGAAGGCATCCTGACCAGGGATTATAGCTTTAGAGCTCATTTGCCTTCTCTGCAGATGCAGAACAGCCATCATTCTTCCAGCCTCCCAATCTTCCTCTGTCTGACTAGGAAGGCAAATATTTGTGAGTGAAATCACCAGCTGTCCTCTAATTCCTAAGAAACTCAGAAAAAAATAGCCTCAGCAACCTTTGTGATTTGGTGACAATGAGCCTTTTGTTAATCTTTAGTACTGAAAGAAAAAGGTTATCATCTGACACACTCAAGTATTTTGATTAAGTTATTTATGAGCTTGACTTTGTCAGGATCTATTAACTCATACCTCTGTGCTCCTGAGCAGCTTTGATGACAGCATTTGGATTTACTGGCAGAAGCTTGTTGGCCTGTTGGTTCACAGCACATAACAAATGGAGAAGTTTCCACATTCTGTGTCTTAGTGTCAAAAAGTCAATATTTACCATGGTCTCAGTGGCTTCTGTAGCTATCCAAGGGCTCAGGAGTCAGTGCATACTGTTTGTAAAGCACTTGGCTCTTGGGTGGCAGGGGACAACTGATTTCCAGGAGCCTGTTGCAAGGGCAACAACCCTCCACCATGCTCTCCAAGAGGCTTCAAGCCCACTTCCACTTGCACTAGCTGGGATCATCACAGTAATTTTCTTGATGGTGTCCTAACAGGAATCTCAGTCCTTGTGTGGAGGTTTTTAGCAAAGGGCAGATGCCAACCTAAGAACCAGCACCTGCAGCTGACAATCACCAAAAAAAAGGGTTCTGGCTATAAGTCATGAACTGATCTCACAAAGAAGAAAGCCATCATTATCCTGTGACTTGAGGTAAAGATCAGTTTATATAAAGTGCTTTCTAGCCTACCCAAGCTTTTTTAATTGTTTAGCATTTATAGTCTTCCAACAGTGTCCACAGAAACTTCTCCAGCACTGTCAATAGTTTTCATAGCTTATATTGTTTAATACCTGTTAACGCTGATCAGTTAGGTTGTAGTGTTTCAATGTTAGCAAAACCAGAAACAAACATTGAACACTTGATTTACAAACATCTGTCACAGTAATACCACTTGTTTTATTCACAAACTTATAAAATTGCATAAACTATATTGCTTGAATGGAGTTCCTGAGTACATATTTTACATGTAAAACAGGTACTTCTGACAGCAGTTCACAAGCAAGAAAGCAAGAAAAAAATTACCTTTGATCAAGAGCCTTCTATGTGGCTGTCTGGAAGAACGAGAGTAGAAGCATTTTATACCATTTGAGCACTTCATATTTAGATTCATTTCTTTACTCTTAACTGCAGGATTTGTAGTGTAGTGACAGATTCAGTGGTATGGTGGCATAGGCTATGGAAATGGGTGCTTTTCTGGTTAGAAGTGGTTACCCAGAGTCAATGACTCAGTCATGCAATAGGAAGCATCATGGCACTGTTCCCAACTTCTCTTCAGATGAGTTTTCTGTCTGGAAGGACTTGGAATCCCTTTTCAATCACATGGGCTAGACCTAGAGAGCCATGAGAAGCACATTCGTGGATATAGCTGAGGATGTGTTGGGACTTTCCAAAGGAAGGAAGCAGTAGTGAATCACTGCAAGCACAAAAACACATAGGGCATGCGGGTTATTCCAACATGGATCATGGACTATTTCTATTGCTCATTAAATAGACCGCCAGCTGACACAAGACTGAACTTGGAAATGTAAGTAAGAGAAAAGATCTGGATAATCACATTGTGATAATCATAGGGTGAACTGGAAGCTTCCAGCAGCCTGCTACAGTTATAAAGACTGTCAGTAAGGATAGGAAGTGTACATCCACTCAAAGTGATATAAAGAATGGAACTACAGCAGGGAGCAGGGTCTAAAATTCATCTCAAAGGAAAGGAAGAAATCCACCATGACAGAATTGCATAAGAAAACGACTGGAGACAAATAGTGCTCCTGCCCATTATGGGGCTTTGTACAATTATTCTGAAGACAAGCCACTAAGCAGAGCTAGCTGGTTTCCTTCCCAGTACTTTGTTCATTGACCATACCTCCACACTATATAATACTAATGAACAAAAAATTAGTAGCAAGTAGTACTCTTACACTTCAGTGACTGTAGGAAAGCATTTGACACCAATACTGTTGTAGAAAGACACTGAAAATTTACAGATTTCTTTGCAAAATCTTTTATATTTTCTAAAACCTTTCTCAGTACACAGGTAGTTAAATCATTGCTTTGATGTGACTGCCAGCATAGGTGAAGGGACATCATCTCCCTGCAATGTCTCAGCGCTGTGTAACAAATATCTGCATAGAGACAGGAGTCCCAGGGGTGTTTCACGGTCTTGGTTTGCTGAGGATATCTATTCATCACCAGATGAGATACAACAAAAGACAAACAGCTTAGTCAGAACAGCAAAACAAAAAGGTCTTATAAGCAACAGATCAGAAAACAATGGCTATGAAAATAAATATGACCTTACGTGGCAGTGCTGTTCCAGAAAGAGAAACTGCAAGCATTGTTGTCACATTTATTTGCCCAGGCAGTGTATCTCATAGCCCCTGTGACTCTGTGGTGCAGGGCTCAGATGAGCAAGGGAAAGAGTCCTGGTGAGAATACAGTCTTGCACAAATAATGTTTTCACTAAGCTGTAGAGGAGGGAGAAGCAAAAGGTTCTTCAAACACTGTTTGAACAACTTCCAATTGGAGATGTGTATCAGAGGTTCATAAAAAAAGCATGGTATAAAGAACAATGACAATTTGAGGTGTTGTTGGAGGTTGGAGTTAGTTTTTTTCCTCCGGAATTTTTTCTCCCATGGGTTGCTAAGACACAAATAGATGAGTTAATATCTGAGTACTTAAGAGAAACAAAGCACAAGGCTAGGGCCTTTCTCCTTGGCAGGGTGGGGCAGAATCGCCCTCATGGACGCAGAGCCTGACAAGGAGAGATTTTGGAGACTGAAAAGCAAGGGCAGGGGGGAGGTCACGCTCTCTTGCTCGGGACCCTCGGAGCTGGACGGTCGGAGCTGCTGTCTGCTGAACCCATGGCCCCCCTGAGAAGTCAGCACGGAGCTGCCGATCTGTCTGCTGTGAGTCTTTTCCTCTCTGCCCCATCAGGAGCTGCCTGCCACCAGCCTGTCTCTCCCCCACTCCTCCACGCCGCTCCGAGTTTCTTCGCTACATTGTAGCAGGGCTTCCCCTGCGCGTCGGGACCTCTTATCGTCCCAGCTCCCTGTGTCCAGGGATCCTGCTGCAGCATCGACACCAGCTGCCCCCCCGAGGGTCTGTGGAACAAAGGCTCTCCTCCATCCTTCCCTGCCTCGGGCAGCCGCCATTGCCGTGTGCTACCTGAGCTCACATCAGAGCACCCCCTGCAGCCACCGGGGAATCATCACACCCAGAGCGGCCCCTGCAGCCATCGGGGAATCATCACACCCAGAGCACCCCTGCAGGCTGTGACTGGAACTGCACCAAAAGGGAAAAGGTGCCTGAAGCCGAGCAGGCTGCCACTGGGTTTCTGGTTCTGATTGTTGGTTAACGTTATAGTTGTTGTTATTCGTTATCCTTGTTTTAGATATTAGTAAAGAACTGTTATTCTTATTCCCATATCTTTGCCTGAGAGCCTCTGGATTTCAAATTTATAATAATTTGGAGGGAGAGGGGTTACAGTTTCCCATTCCAAGGGAGGCTCCTGCCTTCCTTAACAGACACCTGTCCTTCAAACCAGGACAGGTGTTTACAATCACCAGTAGATGACCAAAAGTAGAGACAAAGAAGGTAGAATCTGTTGGCTGTATCCTGATCATATTGAACAACAGACTTAGTGATCTGAGGGCCAGAGGACATGATGTTGACTTTAGGAATGCCTGCAGGGTGAAAAAGACTGGAGAAGTGACCTTGAAGATTAGCAGATGGATAAAATTTAAAGTATTGGTCTATAATAGGATTACTTAGGGGCAACTGACATCTGTGAGGGTTGGATTGCTTTGGAGCATCCTTCAGTATGTTGAAGTTTTCTTCATGTAGAGACCAAGCATACATTGTTCCCACATTGCCAAGACAATGGTTATATTAATGCTGTATACTCTAGGCAGACTGGTGCTTGCTGTCATGACCAGTTTTTCTTACTTTACACACTATAAGCCTGTAAGCCGGCCAATGGTCGCTTTGGATATCTCATTTCCAGCACAACCATGTGTGGTCATGGGCTGACCTTGGCTGGATGCCAGGTGTCTACCAAGCCAATCTATTACTCTCCCCTTCAGTTGGGCAGGGGAGTAAAAATATAATGAAAGGTTTGTGGGTTGAGATAAGGACAGGGAGAAATCAGTCACCAGTTACTGTCACAGTCAAAACAGACTCAACCCGGAAGATTATTACAAATTAGATCAGAGTAGGATAATGAGAAATAAAACCAGATCTTAAAACACCTTTCCTCTCCATCACTTCCGTCTTCCTGGGCCAAACTTCTTTCCCAATTTCTCTACCTCCTCCTCCCACCAGAAGTGCAGGGACATGGGAAATAGGGATTGCAATCAGTCCATCACAAGTTCTCTCTGTTTTGTTCCTCATGCTCTTCCCCTGCTCCAGCATGGGGTCCATCACATGAGACAATGAGACACAGTCTTCCAACACAGATCTTTCCCATGGGCTGCAGTTCTTCACGTAGTGCTCCAGCACTGCATCCCATATGGGTCCCTCGTATGGGACGCAGTCCTTCAGAACAGACTGTTCCAGAAGTTTATGTTTTAGCAACATAAAAAATTTATTCCTCAAACATTTCAAGGAACTTACATCTCTTAGTACTATAACCCAATGGAACCTATTTCCAACAAACAAGAAAACCTTTTCTTAGCTCATCAAATGTTTACACTGGACTATATTGAAAGAGTGTTCATCATACAGAGATACAGTCATAGGACAGTAATAGGGATACAGTCATAGGACAGTAATAATTACACCAAGAAATTCTGCAAGTTCCAGCATGGCTGTTTACATACCTATTTTTAAAAACAAATACCTACAGAAGGTGTGTACATGGTGAGGTATTTATTCCTTCATCTCCTAAGGAATATTAATGCAGGCTTTTCTATAGGTACATTGAAGACTATAGGCAATTTTTGGGGAACACATCACTCAAGTCTCTTCCTCAACTCAATAGATACATATGTAAAGATAAGTAAAAAGGAAGGAAGAAGGATTAGATGGATTCAGGAAGACAGAAGAGATAAATTTTCTCTTGTTCTATCTTGACTCTAAAAGGGCATCCTCCACTGAAAGTTTTTAACAGTGGAGAAAAAGTGTATCTTGGGCGAAGAACAAAGACAACTTACTTGCCTTAGTACAGAAGTTTGGGCTGGCCAAATTTTTAAATCCCTTCCATAAAACTTAGAACTATTTGGGATTCTTTTCTCCTTCTGACCAGTTTTGATCCTGAGAAGTTGATGTCCCCAACAGGAGAGAAAGTGAGAGCAGGCTGCTGCCACCTCACCCAGGGTTTTGTTGTCAGTGGCTCACCCCAAAGGCAGCACCGAGGGGGCTTGGGGGCAATTCTTTTTAGAGGAAAAATGGCTTGTTTTAAGCCAGATGAGTTCCCAGAGCCAATTTATTGCCTGGCCACACAAGTGTGTATGTTGGCAAAACACAGGAGGGGTGACATGCATGCAGAAGCAGGGGGAAGCAGGACTTATCTCCACCAGGATATGAACTTTCTCATGGATGTGAACATGAAACAAGAGCCTAAGCTGTTGTTAAGGCAGTGGAGTCATTATAATTAAATGTTTGTGTTTTCATTGCCAATCTGGTTTGTCACTGGACTTCAGCACACAGAAACAATTATTTTGCTGTCCCAGTCAACTCAGTTTCAGCGGTTAAATCATGGGTCTGGACTGAAGGGCAATGTATCGAATTTTGTCAGCCTGAGTTCAGTGTGTATTTGCACTTCACCTTTTAGATATCTATTTCTTTCACTTCCCCAAGAGGAAACATTGTCATTTACATCCCCTCCTACAGCATTTTGTGTCTCTTCTGTTCACTTTGAGCCGTGAAAGTGGCCAAATTTTATGAAAGCAGAACTTGCCCAGAAGGGACACTCTGGTCATGAGGCGTGGATGGATGTGGCCCCTTAGGTTAATACCTTCCTTTTCCCATCACCATGTATCTGGAAACCTACTCCCATGGGCTGGCCTATAATAGAGTAGCTATTCTATTTCTTCAACTGGCCTCCTTTTTGCACTCACATAGGAATTCAGCTAAAGCAATTGTTTTAACAGGACAAAACCTACAAAAATTAAACATCAACACAATTTAGGGCAACTAAAACAGAGTTCTAAAAATTAATTTCCTGGAGCAAATTACAGTCCTGTGTAGCACTGAGGGAACAATGCTGCAATATTGTCCCACCAGCTCTGGACAATATCACTTTATGCAATTACCACTCTCCCTAAGAATGTGCTGACCCTTTCCTTTAGCTAAGCAGGTTCACTGGTTCCTGGCACAACAGTGCCTTTGGCAGCACCTTCTGGCCACCTGGCTGAGGCCCCTTCCAGAAGCCCAGTCTCCCTCGAGTCCTGCTGTTGGCAGTATGAGCAGGTAACTTGGGTATTAGTCAGGATGAATCACCCACCAGAAATACTTCACTCATTCTCTTGGTTGATTCTGCATGGAACCAAGCAGGCTTGCCACTTAAGTCTGTTGTTTAAATCTCTAACATGGGATGAAAATAAGCATCTGTAAGACTCTTGGCTCATAATAGCTTTTTTTGTTATCCTTCTGTTTGTTTCTAATCTTGTAGACCATACTTCTGTTTAAACCCTTAATGCAGAGATTTTATCCCATAGGTATGAGAGGAAGCTGCATGTCACTGGACGGGCACAATACATCACTCTTCTGAGAATGTAAAAAAGGAACAAAATCCTGTGATTCACCTTTGTGTGCTTAAACACCTGAGGGTAAAAACACCTCCTTTGAATGTGTAACTGAAGAAGATTGCTGTTTATGAGGCAGTGTTGTCAGAAAAACTACTGATACAAAAGAGGCTGCCTTTCAGGGACAGGAAAAGAAAGACAATAAAGACACTGAAACAAGGCCATAACAGGGATAGGGAGAGAGGGACAATGCCAGCAGAAGAAATGCTTTATGCCTTTCAAAGGCATTTCTCTCCTCATCCACATGTGAGACTGTTCCACTGACCATTAATGGTTACATTGGATTCTGCTTGGCCTGAGACTGGTCCATAGGAAATCTGTTCCATGAGGCCTTCCTGAAGAGTGGTTGTAGTCAGGTGGGGATTGGTCTCTTTCTCCAGGCAGTGACTGACAGAATGAGAGGGGACAGCCTTAAGTTGTGCCAGGGGAAATATAGGTTGGATATTAGGAAGAAGTTTTTTACAGAAAGAGTGGTTAAATATTGGAATTGTCTGCCTGGGGAGGTGGTGGAGTCACCATCCCTGGATGTGTTCAAAAAAAGATTGGATGTGGCCCTCAGTGCCATGGTTTAGTGGAGGTGTTAGGGCATGGGTTGGACTCGATCTTGAAGGTCTCTTCCAACCCAGTGATTCTGTGAAATTCTGTGAATTCTGTGAATTCAAGTCTAATCATGGACCTCTGATAACTATCCTTTGAGCACAGCTTTCCAGCCGATTTACTACTTATTTAGTCCATATTTGCTTAGCTTGCTCTTGAGAGAGTTTGTGGAGCAATACCAACACCTTGCTGATGTCACTGGTTGTTTCTCTGACTCACTGGTTTTTATCCAAGAATGCTGTACAAATGAATATCCATTCTCTGGGTGGATGTGCCTTGTAAGCAGTTGAGATGGCGAACTTTATCAGTAATACCAGTATCTACCAGGATACTCCAATTCAAGCCAAGATAAAGGCTACCATTTTTTTTCTATGTTCTTAATTTTCTCAGTATTTTTCTGAGAACTGAAGCTTACCAGACTGGTCTATAATTCCCTGAGAGTTTTTTTCCCTCCCTTTCTGAACATATTTAAATGTGTATATATATTTTTTTCAGTCCTCTGAAATATTACGACCCTCTTGGATTATCCAAAGACACTGACTACTGGGTCTGCAGTTGCTTCTGCTGGCTTCTAACAGCCCTAGGATGAATTGCAAGTCCAGGAAGTTTCAAAACACATTCTCTTATATGTATTCTGAAACTTATTTTTTGACAGATCAGGCTTCAGCATTTACTGTAGTCATCTGTATTAGCTGTGATAGTGTTCAGAACCCAGCTGAAAGCCCCAGTGAAGACAAAAGCAAAAAAACCCGTGTAGTGGTTTCAGTTCGCCTATTCAGGTTTGTGGCTAAATGCTAGCACACTTACTTAAATTTACTTGATTGCTTGTTGTGAGATGAGGATTAGGAGTAGGCAAAGCAGGCTCAAACTTTATAAAGTAAAAAGAAGTTTTATTAATATATCTAAGACGAAAGGAAAAGAAAAAAAAAACCCAAGAAAAACCAGAACAAACTCCTCAGACTACCCCTCCTTCCCCACCTCTCCATTTCATTCTCCCTGACAACATACAAAAGACAACACTTCGACCTCCAGTCAGTTTACCACCTCAGAAACAGCTCCTGTTCCAGTTCATTTAGGGAGAGAAGTTTCTTTTGCTTACACCATGGATTTTCTGTAAGAAAAATACAGTTTTTATGGGTCTTCTGCCTCACCATTAGCCGCCGCCCGGAGCAAAGTCCAACTTAATGGTGGATCCCTCCCACACCAGTAGCCTTCCCACAGCCACTATGGTGGGTTATGAACAGTCCACAGGGTACCTGTTTTAAGGATGCCCAGTTCAATTGCAGCAACAAAGAAAATCCCTTCTTCTGTGCTGAGCAACACAGGTTCTCCTGACAACTCAGGTTCTCTAGCATTCCCCCCCGGGACCAGGGCTCTGGGTCACAGCCTCTCCCCTGTCTTGGTTCAAGTTTCTCATCAGGCTGTACTTTTTCAATACCTACTTGTCTTTACCCAGGTATTTCAGTTCACTGGCTGCAATTAGAACCTCACATCCCCCCTTTGGACTATGTCTTCATATATTACAGAGAATTTATTAGCTCAGTCCCCAACCATGGTTCTCCAAAAGAGTTTTCAGCTTCACTCTTGAAGCAACTTCCCATGCACCTCCTTGTAAGTATCAGTTCTGCTTTCCTCACTGACTGTAAAGTCTCTGCGCTGCACTATGTCGATGTCCTCACTCGTTCCTCTCTCTGCGAGGAAGGATGGGTGTCTGTAACTTTAGTCCAGGCATGGAGAGAGTTAATCTCTGTCTCTCTCTCTCTCTCTCTCCGGCAGTGTGAGGATCACGTGCTCTTTGCCGGGCTGTTTGAACAGGCCCGAGCTGGATGGAGTCCGGCCCAGTCCATGCCTGGCCCGGAGGAGGGGCCTGGCTCTCCCTCTCATGTAGCTGGCACACCGGCTGAGCTGGATCTGCTGAAGATTCCTGCCGTTTCCTCCCCCATGCCCGGCTGCAGCGGCACGGCCGCTCCAAACTTCCCTCCCCCCCGCTCCGCTTTGGAAGGAGGGGGGGGGGGGGAAGCTGAGGCCTTACCAGTGAGAGAAGCAGGAGCTGCTCCTCTCTACACAGCAGCAGCAGGTCCAAAGAGGAAGAGCTTCAGAGAGTCTCTGCTTATATATGGTTTTTTCCTCGAAGGCGGATCAACTTTTTAATTGGTTTACCTACTTATCAATCCTTAAAACTACCTGATTATTGGCTCTCTCTCCCAGGAAGGAAGTTGTATTCCTTCCTGCAGCACAGATCACTTCCTAGATTTTGACCCCTCTGGCCTAACCCAGGACAACCCGATAGATACTATTGAGCCCTTTGTTCCAGCCTGTGTTCAGTAAGAAAATTATGTGCATTAACAAAATGAGAAGCAATTTATACAAGCAGTAATAAAGGAAAGATGGGAAAAGGTCTGGTATAGGTGGAAGATTTGAACCTTGCACAGTGATAAACCTTTTAGAGAGCCGATAAAATTTGCTAATGAAGCCCTAACTGAATTACCAATAATTTCTTTCATATAGTCATGTGGAATTCTTGAGCTATCAAGAATAAAATCAAAGCAAGTTAAGAGCAATACAAGCTTTCAAAAGACACAGTAAGAATGGTGGTAGTGCCTGCTGTGTTTCACTAATCTAATCACACTCTGGAGAAAAGCAGCAGAAAAGATACTGAAGCAAGAGTCTCTATGTAGCAGGCAGCCATGAACTTCAAAATAACACCTCATGCTGTATGAAATCCATTGCATATTTTACAGTAGTATGAACATGAGAGTACTTGCAGCATGGACATAATTCTTCTGGATTCAAAAGAGGGATGGATATCTGCTTGAAAAAAAAATGTGTTTGGCTTCAACATGTTTAGAAGATCAGCTGAAGAACTGTAAGTAATGACATCTTTCAGTTTCCCTCTTTCAACCTCTCTGGTTTTGCCTATCCATCAGCTGCACAGCAGCAAGAATTTCTTTCCTTTTGTCTTGTCTTTAATTTTCTCTGCATCTCCCTCTGATCAACACCCTTCTCCTCTGCCACCTTGACTCATTTGGCACCTTTCTTCTGCTGCCCCACAGAGTTTCTGACCAACTCTGGGTGGTTCTTTGCTGAGATCCTTCAAACTGGCAGTGTAAGCAGCCTACCTGACAAGTGCAAGCCAAGCAGAGATGGGTGCTTTGAAATTCTTGGCATGAGGTGGTTCCCAAGCATCTCCTACCCTGGATGTATCTCACTTCAGACCTCCTGAGTTCCTTCTCCCATGTCCCTTTTGGTTAAAAATAAGAATATAGGAGATCTTTCCTCTTCAGTGGCTGGGGACAAATGCATTTGCCCAGGAAATGTGATGGCAGTCCCTGAGGGTCAGACCCTTGTCCATCAGTGAGGTGGCCCTCTCTGGACTGGGCTGACAAGCAGAAGAGGCAACGTCTGCCTTCCACCCCCAGAGATGCAACACCACCATATAGCGAGGCAGGTTGACAAATGAGATTGCAGGAGGGTCATTAGTAGCTGTGTTGGTGGGGACATGGACAGGGGACAGCAGGGCAGGCTCACACCCACCTTCCTCCCTGGGCCAGTGCCTGGAGCTGCGGCCAATGCACCACTGCTGCTTTTTCTTAAAGCTTATTGAAAGGAAGTAAATAGCACGAGAACAGCCATGGATTTTGCTTTCTTGCCTGCATATTTCGTGTCTTTCAATTGGGGTAAAACCTGACATTTCCAATTACCATTCCATGTATGAACCCTTAACACACGCAAAGATAAAAATAAAGCCTTTGCCAAAACACGGGGCTAACACTGTGCAGCTTCATT
Source organism: Eopsaltria australis (assembly GCA_034509425.1). Taxonomy (NCBI): domain Eukaryota; kingdom Metazoa; phylum Chordata; class Aves; order Passeriformes; family Petroicidae; genus Eopsaltria; species Eopsaltria australis. The sequence goes on along the minus strand of JAVTVJ010001277.1, from coordinate 20,854 downwards.
TTCCGTCCAAACAGAAAGTGTTTCCAGGATGAGCTGGCCTCTGGAGCAGTGTGGGGTGGGCCCCATTTGGGACGCCCCTCATACCCCACACTTCTCACAGGTCTAGGCACCAGCTGATGTGCAAAGTCAGTAGGTTGCCCTTAGAGGACTGCTAAAATGAACACCTTGAAGCTGAAGGCAGCACCTGGCCTGCAGGCTACCTGTTGGGCCTGATTACATATTCAGAAGTCCTATATGTGGTGTCTTTCCTTATTAGATCCAGAAACTATTTAGAAAAATTATCTTTACTCTTGTTACATATATGGAAATGCAGAGGGCAAAAATTTAGGTAATGTGTACATGTCCACATGGGAATTGCTGGAAAAGCTGATAAACAGCTCGGTGCTCCCTTGCACCCAGTCCCACCTCTAGAAAATGTCCAGTGCTGGTGACCACTTCCAAGAGCAGGAATTGGCTGAGCAGCTCTGCCCTGTCTTGCCTTCAAGTTAGATTTGGATCAACACGGTTATGCCAAAAGAAATTGGTGTCTTTGAAGACATTCTTTGAAAGGAATATGAAGCAGATGCCTTTTACATAAAAAAGGTCTAACTAAATAAAATCATTCAACTGTTTATGACTGTTTATCTCCCTTTAGCTGTGATGGAAAGAAGACCTCAATTGGTAACTGTTAAGAGCCCAAGAGAAGATCAAAGGAGTAGAGGAAAGGTATAATCCCAGGACGGGTCTTCCTACTGCCTATGCTGACATTACTCACAGTTATGTTTGGCTTTGGCTGGTGTGGTACTGTCTCCTCTCTCTGTGAGATCTGAGGCAATCTGCTTCTTCCCAGTTCAGGTGGGGCAGCTACCCCATGTCCTTCCTTACTGGCTCCCTCTGCGACTGCTGAGGTTTGGAAAGGAAGCATCTGCAGGGCATTAGCATCGCCCCACTCCAGCTCACAAGTAAGTCAACACAAGGGATCAATCCCCCACTGGTTTAACAGAGAAGTGGTTGCTTCATCTTTCCAGTGCTAGTGTGCAGAAAAACACCTGCTCTCTGGTTAAATTGAGCCCAGGGAAGCAGTCAGGCAGGCAGGAAGGAAGGAAAGAAAGAACAGGAGATAGATGTGTTTGCAGCTGCCAGGTGGGCTGACTTTAGCTTACATTCATTTTGAGTTATTTTTATTTGCATATGCATTAGTGGGATGGGGGTGTTCCTAAAATGTAACTTCACTAAGTATAAAAAGAAGCCCAAATGGTGAGATACATCTGAGTCCAGTGTCTTCTGATATGTTAGTCCCCTCTCAGCCTCTCCCTCCATCCCCAACCCTCTAAACCCACAACAAAAGCCATTTCTGAGGCTCCTCTGCCAGTACTGCAATTTTCCCATGGGCTAGGTGGCCCTGGTTTATGGCCCTGTGTTCATGTTTCTTTACACACTGTTCACATGGCATCGACAACCTGGATTTATCATGCACACTGATAAGCAAAGGTTGAGCCAAGAGCTTCCTTTGGCTCTAGCCCCCCTCTGGGTTTGATGCCTGCAGTGAGGCCACATTCTGCATTGCTTTTAAGGTTATCAGAAAATCTCAAGGCTTTCTTCTGCTGTGATTCTCTTAAAGGTTGGCAACATTTCCAAGTTTCAGCTGTACAAAAGCCACCCCCCAAGCCAAGGCTGTTGTGAGGAGGTCACGTAGCATGTGGAGCGGGTAAAGGAAAGTCTAAAACAGCATATCCAAGAGCTAATTAAAGGGGGCGTTGGCCATTAAGGAGATTGTTGTCAAAACAGCAGTGCATTTATTTGTACTTTTATGAAGAATCGCCTGTTTAAATTGTCTCATTATAAATTATTATGTACCCCTGTTTACATAGCAATATTCTTTTCTTAAGAAGACAATCTGCCTTTGAGCAAACAGATAAAACTCTTTTCTTTGAGTATCATAAATCACCCTTACACCATCCTTCTTTCTCCTATTACAGAGATCCTAACTCTGTCCTCTTTGTTATTAATAGATTTTTGCTGACTACTCCCAGTGCCACAGAAATCATAGAGATATAAAATCTGCTATAAATTACCAAGTCTCTCCCTCGGCCATAAATGGACAATAATCTATTCATGGTAACATCTGTGGAAAGTGACTTTCAGGAGATTTTTTTCAGATTCCTCATAATATTTACACATTGAATGCAGACAAATATTAATCAGACCTCACTTCAGCAGCGAGAGCACGCCCTGCTCTAAGCCAGTGCCAGCTGAGTCCCACTGCGGGCAGGCTTGGCGTTGGCCGAGGCAGCAGAAGAGGTGACCCCGAACTCCACTGAACAGGGATGGTGCTGAGAGCCAGGGAGCTCAAACCTTCACACCAACAAATGGAATGAGTGGCCAAGAGCTTCTCCCTCTCTGGTCTCAGCCCAGGGTGTGGAGTTTGCAGCTGGGATAAAGGAAGACTGCAGTAGACTCAGCAAATGGTGGGAAAGCTTTGGCACTGGGCACATGCACTTTACCCAGGCCAGAGAGGAACAGCAAAAACCAAGGCCACACATGGTGGGGTGCTTGGCAGGTCTACAGAAACCTGCCCAAAGCAACCCATGGAATTCTCCATGCTTGAAGAGCAAGAGCCGTGGAGAACATGGCTGGGGCTTGGAGGGATGGTGCAAGATCCCTAGTACTGGCCAGAGGGACTCCTCAGCAAGCAGGGCTGCTGGTGTGCTCCTTGGGGATTGGCTCCCAGCTCCTCTGGGCTGCTGGGAGACAACATCCATGGAGAAGAATGAATCCTGTTTCCCTGCTGAGCAGACTGCCTACTGCCTGTGAGAGGGCTTTCACAATCTCAGTGCAGAGAGGAAGGCATGGCACAGAGCAAGATATAGGATCTCCCTTAATTTCTTCTTTTCTGAGGACCACGTTTATACTCAAGCATATATGTTTGCTGCCCCAAAAGCACCATGAGCTCAGCAAATCATAGAATCATAGAAGTGCTTAGGTTGGAAAAGGCCTCTAAGATCATTGAGTCCAACTGTTGACCCAGCACTGCTAAGTCCACCACGAAACCATATCTCTAAGTCCTGTACATGTCTTTTAAATAGCTCCAGCAATGGTGAGTCAATCACTTTTCTAGGCAGCCAGAGCTAGACAACCCTTTTGGTGAACAAACTTTTCCTAATATCCAATCTAAACCTCTCTGGCACAACTTGAGGCAATGTCTTCTCATCCTGTCACTTGTTACTTGGGAGAAGAGACCAACACCTACCTTGCTACAACCTCCTTTCTGGTAGTTGTAGAGAATGATAAGGTCTCCCCTCAGCCTCCTTTTCTCCAGGCTGAACACCCCCAGCTCCCTGAGCTGCTTCTCATCAGACTTGTGCTTTAGAACAAATGAACCAGTCCTTGCTGGTAAGAGTTTCTCAGAGGAAGACACCAAGCCCCACCAACTAAGTGCTCCCTTAGGCAGTTTCATCTCTTCCAAACATTGTTAACTGCACACTCCAGTCACCTTCCAGCATCCACTGCACTCGGTGTGAAAGTTGTGAGGGAGTCCTGTGCCTCTCTCACGATGGCTACTTATGCTTGATCCCCCCAAATAATTATTCTTCCTTAAAAAATCAGCCCATCTAGAACAAATATCACGTTTCCCTGGTCTTCAAACATCACTCCAGTCTCAGGTCACAAAGCCATTCGCCTTCTCTCTTTATGCCCCAGCAGCTCTTCTGTGGACCACTTTGGCTACCAGCAGGGAGGGCAGATACTGCTCAACACCACCCTGCAGTGTCTGCTTGTGAAAGATGGAGGAATTTAACCAACAACCACAACCTGGACTGGGCAGCCAGTGGATGTGAACCTGCCATGTCCCTCCAGAGAAGAGAACAGCCCAGGCAGGTGACCCACACCAGTCCTGGCTGGTGACACTTTGCGCCTTGTACAAAGTGTGATGGGCAAAGTACTCATCAGCCCAGCCCTTAGAAAGTCACCAGAGAGAAGTGGAGTCAAATTCCTGTTGGCAGGGGTGAAATGCAGCTCCTTGGAGTGTGGTCTGTGCTCTCCCATGGGAGACAGTGAGGCTGCAGCTCCTGCAGTAGCAGCAGCAGAAAAAAATTGCCACTTTGTTCCTTGGGCATTCCTTATGAAGACCTGAAATCAGATATTTTTCTTCACATCGGATGCAGAGAATTTTGCTTCTGCTCTTATTAATTCACCACCTAAAGGAAAATAAAAAATAAAAAATAAAAATTTTTAAAAAGGAAGTGGGAAAAGATAAGCTTTGTTTGGCACCATATTGCTTGGGTTTTTTAATGAATTTTTAAAAATTTTGGCCACTGACCCATAAATCAATTTTTCCTATAGGCTCAATGTGCTCCTGAAGGCTATGCATCAGCACCCACCCATCACCTGGATAATGAGATCAACTGCTTAATTTAATCAAATTGATAGAAACATGTTCAGACATAATGGGAGGAGGCTTTGTATGAGGACGCATTATCAAACCTCTTTCCTGCTTCGTTCCCACTGCAATCCACTGCTCCAGTTGTAATTCTGTAGCTCATGTCCCCACACCTGCCTCGCACTTCCTCTCAGCTTCTCACTAACCATTTTTTCCTGGCTTTCTTTCCTTCTCCCTGGGAGCCTAGGAGGCTTTAGCAGCCTGCCCAGCTCCACCTCCTTTTCTGCTTGCTGCTTGCTCTCCTTCCTCCCCCTCATCTCCAGGCTTCTCAAAAGCTCAAGGCTTCTGCTTCCAGTATTTTGATTTCCTTTTCTTCCTCTTACCAGCTTCTCTCTCCATTGGGCATTAAAGCAGCCCCTCCACTTCTTTCTTAAGAGCAAGAGTTGCTTTTTCATTTTTCCTACTTCTCCTTCACCTTCAACAGCCAGGTGTATCCTTTGCTCATTGAGATTTTCTTCCTATTTTTTTCCTTTGTCTTCTTATCTTTGGTGGAGGTGCTACCCTGCTTCTCTTTTACATCTGCTTATTTACATTCTTTTCTCCAGTTAAAATTATCACATTTGCACCAACAACTGTGAGTGAGCAGTCAGATCTGTGTATTTTCCTTTCTCTCTTCTCCTGCAAGGTTCATTGATATCTCAAAAATTAATTAATACTTTTTCTCCTTCCCCTTTACTTTGTGCTTATTAAAATTACTCTAAAATCTTTTTCATTACCACTTTTAACCAGGGTTTTATTTCTGGCTCCTCCACCGCCTTCTCTGTGCTCAAACAAAGGCCATCCCATGATTGCAGTAATACTTCTGTAAATTCCTGGCAATTATCCTGCTTACTCATCCTTGCTGCTCAGGCAGTGTTTCCTTCTTGTTCAGAATAATTGTACATCTTCCTCCCCAACTGCTCATCTCCCATTTTTGACCACAGCTCTCCCCACTCTAAATCCTGCCCTGGATTTGCCTTTCCTATCATGATCACAGCTGCTGTCCCCATTGCTCTGTGTGCTGCAGCCGCCTGCCAAAGCGCTCAGCCCTGGCACAGAGCTGTGCTCAGGGGTCCAAGGATCCCTTTTTGGTATTACAATGTATTTGTAGACAGCCTAGCATAAACACAGGGAAAACTGTGTTGATATTTTCAGAGAGGGATGTATAGTTAGATCTCTCTTTTATCATACCACCTTCTCTTCCATATGTAAATTCAGATAAATGCAGTTTATGGTTCTTAATTAACACTGAGGTTGAATTTTTGTAGTTTTCCCTTTAGGAATTCAGCTGGAAGATAAATCTTCAGATATCAGAAAGGGAGTGTTAGTTTATATCTCACATCCTTTTATAAACATGGGTTTCACACTGCTTCCTCCAGCTCTCCCAAAGCAGGATACAATACACAGGCTCTGTAACACCAGCAGCCTTAAAGGAGAGCGTGGTTGTTTTTAACCTTGGACACCAGTCAGGCATGCTGCACAGAAGGCAGGGCATGGGAAGCAGTACCTCCACTGCTTCAGGGAGGGCTCCTTCCCAGTCTGTGGAGGTGCTCTAGCCTTGTCCTGCATCCTTGGGGACCACAGGCTGAGGTGCAAAGGAAGAACTGGTCTTGTACAGCCACAGCACCTGCACCCTTCAGGGAGAGTGAGTTGGCACAAGCCACAGCCCAGGCTCCCCAAGGGCTCTGGGGGAAGTTGGGGACAAAACCTCCTTAGCTGCCATACAGTCTTATGAAGAGAAGACAGGAGAAACTGGGAATTATATATATAAATTAATTTCTAACCTGGAAATACCAAAGCAGAGAGAATTTTTTTATCTTCCACTAGTAGCAGATGCACCCAGATACGACAATGCTTCAAGAATCTAGCTGCCACCTCTGAGAGCCTTGGAAATACTAGTAGTAATTAAAAATGCATTTTAACCATGTCAGCAATTTATAGCTGAATAGCTTTTGAAATGTGGAATGAACAACAATAAATGCAGGTTTCCCTGCAGGGAAAAGGTCTCTTCATCGAGGGATGATGAGCACATTTGATGTTTCAGATTCCTCATTTTTTAAATGCCCAGTTGGGAAATTTGCCCAGATTGCTTCGTAAAACCAAAATAGTTCATCCACTTCAGGTAGAATTAATCTAAACACGTACTTGAGTATGAGAATAAAATCTAATTTGGAGCAAATATATCTCTCTAACCTTTACAGTAATTATAAAGAATGAAAATAGATGGTAATTAATCTTAATAGTTTAGCCTGCAAAAACAGAATCATTACATATCAGAATTTTAAAATAGGCATTTTGAAAGCTTATGCATATGCTTACAAAAGTACCCACTATCCTTGAGACACTGAGCATCCCCTCCACCCCTAGAGCTGCCCAAATACTCCGTGTGCCTCACACCCACTTAACCAGGGTGCTGCTGCTTTTATCTCAACTGGAACAATCTATCAGTGCTCCTCCAGGGACCTCTTACAAGACTGAGGTCTTGATAACTCCCATAATTCTCGAATTCCCAGCCTCTCTTTATGCTATTTTACTACCACTTCAGCATAGAAAATGAAGCCTGCTGACATCCTGTGTGAAGGAAACACACTGCTGATCAACACATCAAGAAAGCCAAGAGCTACACAGGTGCTTAAGGCAGCCTCTTGGGGTTTAAGTTACGCTGTATTGCTGAAAATTTAAAAAAAAAAAAAAAAGCAAAAATAATCAAAAAATCATGCAAATCTAATCTCGAGTGAAATGCAAACCAGTCTTTGATTTTGTGCATTTAAATTAGGAGGAGACATCCCACTCCCCTACAGTGGATGTTGCATTTGAAAGTATTGCTGGAACACCTGCCTTGTGGCACAGTAAGCACCAGAGCCCACAAAACATTGCTGACACCCAACAGCAAACATAGACACTGGAGCTTTAAAACCAAAAGCCACCAACAGACCTAATGAGCCAGAGGAAGTGAGCACAAACAAGAAAGGCATCACCAGCATCCCAGACTCCTGCAATGCTGAACAATGCTGTCTTTGTTGTGAGTCGCTGTTTCATCCCTCCTTCCACTGAATTTAGAGGGATTTTCAGTAGGAGAAGAACAGAGTTCTGTGCAGAGCAGAATCAAAATCATCCTCCTTCTTGCCCGGAGACCACTGCTGAGCTGTGGTTAAGATACCAATTAGAACCTGAAGACAATGAAATACTTGCAAAAGTGTGCTCAAATCTAGCTCTTGTCTCTAGAAGCAGACAATTTGCTAATGCAGGAGAAGCACAATACGCCAGGTGAAAAAAAACCCAGATCCTGAAAATTTTGTGCTTGATTTAAAACAAATAAAAACTAAAATTGTCTTTTATTTTAAGAGGTTGGAATTCACATGCTTCATGGTTGTAAGAGTTAGGCATGCACTTCAACCCCCCCCCCCTCCCTTTTAATAAAAATTGAGTCTCATATAATGATAGAACTCTTGGTGCTATGTGAAAAAAATATTTTGAGGTGCAAGATGGTATTATCAGAAGTAGCAACATAACAATCACCCACATAGACCTGCTCACTGAAGTTGCTCTGTGGTTCACCAAAAATGCTGAACATCATGATTTCCTTGGATAACCAGAGTTCCTTGTGAGACTTCAAGGAAAGTCTTCCCTCTCTCACCAGTCCCTCACCACATTTTGGAGTTTGTCAGTATATCACAATTTGAGTTTTGAGTTTCTGTGCTGAACTAATAATAAAAAATAACCCTCTATTTTTACTAAAATGAGTAAGAATTTCTCCTGGAATGAAATGCAGGCCCTCTTTCAAAGAATTGCACTCTTTTCCAGAAAGAGGAAAAGACTGATAGGGACTTGCTTCAAAGAGTCTTATCCTTTGCACATCCAATGAAAGGATAAAATACTGAAAATACTTCATATTAGAGCCAAATTTGTCTGCGGTATTGTTGCCAAGAATACTCAGACTGTGTGCATCCCTTTTATTGTTCTTGGCACAAATGGCACTTCCATTCTATTGCTGTTATTATTTGAGCAGTCTGAAACAAGACATAAAGTAATACCAAGTCTATGTTAATTCTCCCCAGCAATGCTGTTGCCATAGCAAGGTTATACATGGATTTCAGTGGGCAAACACAAATTGAAATCTATTGGCTTTTGAAGTCAGTTCAGCATGTTTACAAGTCCTGTGTCTGCCTTCTGGATTCCTTGCAAACTTCAGGAATTTCACAATCTCATTTTTCTGTATAATCAGTGTTTTTCTGATTGTATAAGAAAATAAGATATTAATTCACTACTTATTTCTAATAGAGAAAAAAGGGTTAAAATTACAATGCCTAACATCTTGTCAAATGTGTAAAAAAAATCCCAAACCTGATTTTTTTACCCATTTGTAGCATTAATTTCTTAAAACAGTATGTTATTTTCGGAGACTAGGTACACCATGACTTGCAATTGAGATATTTGATTAAGGAGGTGCAAGTCACCACAACTCAAATCTGTCTTTATACACACACACATATATCTCTATAGCTGTTCATCACCAACTATTTGAGTCAAAACATTTCACACATTACAAGGATTCTACAATGTGTTTTGTGTGCTGGTATGTGAAGTATATACTGAAGTTTTTTAGGCATTCATTGTGTGAAAAATTGCTACCTTTTCAACTTTAAAAATTTTTAGAGAGGGCTTTTATCCAACTTGCAATGCTTTATAATTAAAAGCTGAAAATATCAAAAGAGCAAATGGAAGAATATATATGGTTAGATTTGAGATTATTGTATACTTAAAAAATAAAATCTTGAAAAGTTCCTAAAATACTTTTAGGCAATGTGGACTATTAGTGTTTCAACTATAGCAGACTGAAAATCTTCATGAAAAAATATTTACTAAAAGGTGTTGGAGTTTGTACTCTCTAGTTCATAAAACAAGAAATTCATTCTTGTTCAACCTTGTGTCCAAGCCTCCCACTGCACGATTCATTTTCTTTGAAGTTCAGAAAACAGAAGAATTCTCTCACGAACAAAACCAAACATAAATTCTGAAGATAAATCCTATTTCTTTGGAACTTAAGTCTGCAGAGAAAGAACGCTATCAATTAGAGGTGAGTGGGAGAGCAATGTCTGGTCCCTTCTTCTCTGGGATTTATGAAGGATATAAACATGGACATGCCATAAATTAAACAAGGTGAGTTTTCACTCCCAGTTTCTGCCATTTTTTTCTTTTAGATTGGAAACCCTTTTCTCATCTTGCTAAGGGATTCCTGAAATGCAGATCACACCACTGTCTGAGTGCCAAATACAATACTGTCTCATAGGATTATCATCACTGGAGCCTGCCTTTCACCGCTCTGAGCACTGGCACATACTGTACTGTTATGGTTGTTTTCCTGTGGATTTTTTTCCTTGTTCCAAGTTATTGCATCTAAAACCATACTCTTGAAGGGCAGATTTTGCTTAGTCATATCTAGTACTGACTTCCCAGTAAGGCATTACACAGGCAAGGGCCAGCAATCAAGGACACCTCATCCCCAGTGCTGAGGAATTTGGCCTTGGACAGAGGGAGATGATGTGCAGCAGCAGCAGTAGGGATCAGACGGCGGAGATGGACAAGGACTGGGAATCAAAAGAGAAAAGAATTGTGTTCTTTGATGCCACCATTGCATAAATCCATCATGTCTCTATTTTGTTTAAACTGTCTGAGAAGTGTAGTCAAGTGTTTGGCTGATAAATTATGGGGAAGCATTGCTGTAGCCGCGAACCCTTCCTCACCACCTCCTTGCCACACCCCCAAACCTCAGAGCTTGTGCAGTGACCACAGTGGCTTCCCCATGTTTAGCTCAGAGATACAATGAGCACTCAATCAGGTGAACATCTCAAGCCTCCTTCCCTAGCCACTGCCACCCCTGGGTGTCACACTGTCACATGCAGACAGAAGGCAATACATCTCACCGAGAGCCCCTAAATTCATTGCAAGTGTGGAAAAGGAAAGGCTTATACAGCACAACATTAGCATGTAAGAAACTGCTAACTACAGACTGACAACCAAGGAGGATGCAAGAGCAATGAATCATTCAGTGATACATCTTTTGAAGAACAGTCTTTATGAGTGTGGCAACACCCAGAAAACCTTCTGAACAAACACCAGTGCTGCCTTGGCTGGAAGGAGTCTGGCAACTGAAGAACTCAAGAGACATAGGGACACAAGTATCAAACCTTGTGGAAACAGACCCACAGGCTTCATTTGATTTTCTCTTTCAGAACCTTTGGAAAGATGGCTCACCAAAACTGCAGTTGCACAGAATGATATGGAAAATGCCAAAATTTGTGTATGGTACTGGACAGGATTTTAGGAAAAAAGGAATAGGATGTGGGACATGCTGTCTGTATTGCATTATGCATCTTACCATCACTGTCCAGATGGGGGGCAGTCTAGAGGAAAATACATATCCCAACAGCTGTTACTAAAATCCCAGACAATGCAACAGCCTGAAAAAAAGTCTGGGATAGGAGGAAAAGCTGTTCTTCTGGGAATGCTTTGTCACTCCAGTATAAACATGTTGGTTTTGGGTAATAAGCAAGGGAATAGATTTAAGGTGAAACCAAAGGGGACTGGAATTGGCAGTTTAAACCAGGAGGGGCTTTGGAGTGGCCACCATTACATCACCATCTGTGGAGCAGACAGGGGTGCTGAGTGACAACCCAATAGTCCAACCTTAACACAGATTCTGAGGGTTTGCTCTGCACAAGGCAAGCAGAGCAATGACTGAACTGGAACTGGAGCCTCCAGCTAAGAAGAAAGGATCCCAAGTGAGAGATACCAAACCACTAAAAATGTCCCTTGTTAAGGGTTTGGGATTTAGAGTTGCATTTACTGAATAATTTTGCTTCCAACCTTGAAGCTAGATTCCATGCAGCTGATGCTATAAGTGAGGTCAGCAAAGATGCAAAACATTTAAGCCTGCTCTGTTAAGAAGCAATTTATCCCATAAAGCTGTGCATCCATGCCATGAGGTGCATCATGTTTGCTTGTCAAGACTAGGTTGGGAGCACATTTGATCGAGTTCAGAGGGGAAAACTCTTCAAGATTCTGCACCCAGCACACTTCTGAATAGGGGCAGACAGCAGAGGCACATGGCAATGGAGAAAGAGCTGGGGAAACCTCTGAACACCTCACCAGGCTGCCTCTGAGTCCTCACAGGATTTTTGTAGCAAGGTTTCACATCTTCTGCACAAGACTGAGATGGGCAAAAGTTAATATCCAGCGAACAAAACTTTTATGTATGAGTGCAAAATTTTGACAACTAACTGAATATATCCACAGCTCCCAGTAGCTTTGTATGTTGAAATGGGAATTATGTAACTGCAATGTTTTTAAGTCCTGCTTTAGTTAAGATTCTCCAGCAGTGCTCAGAAACTCAGTGTATTCCTACAGCTATCTTTAAAATTTTTGTATTATTAGAAACTATACCTAAGCAGGGCTTCAGTTTTCTTGTAGGAGGTATTATGGGAGGCAAGAACTAAAAAGTCTGTGGGAAGCCATACATGAGGATATAATCTCCTCATAACACAGCCTTCCAGCTGTTCTCACATCACATTAGATGGTGGGTTTTGGTCTTTCTGGTCTGTGAACTATAAACGGGTCAAAACTTTCTCACAAGATGCCCTACACCCAGTGCTTTATGGATGCAAGCCCAGAGGGGTGTGAGTCCTGAGGAAATACTTGCCTATTCTGACAGAGGCAAAAAAACAAACAAAGAAAAGATGGACTGACTGGAAATGCAAAGATTGTTGCTCTTTATTTCTGATAGTTGCATCCACAGACCATCTAGGTATATTCAAAGGTATTTGGTTTATTGTGAAATTGTACTCCTTTGGTTATTTGTTCTGTTGCTCAGTGCTTTTCTCTTGAGAATGTCTCTCTAGAATCTGTCCCTAGAAAACAGTGAGCTATTTTTATCTCTGAGCTAGACAATTCTGCTGGGGGGGAAAATGAGGATGGCTGAGAGGCCACTTAACAGAAGGCAGGAGAGATGGGGCTCACATTGCACATTTGGGCAGGCTGTGAGCTCTGCTGTGCTTACAGGTACCAGCGTGGGGAAATCTGGGTTATGGCAAGTGTCTTGAAAACCCTCTGCACCAGTGGCTGCTGAGGGGATAATTCACTGGCCATGCTGTAGTCTGCAAAAGCAGTAAAGGGGAGACTGACCTGTGCAGGAATGTAAAGGACACTGAGGTTTCCCAGGCAAACAAGAAATGCTATTTTATCCCTTCCCATAATTTGAAAGCACAGAAATTAGACTAGCAGAAAATGGTTGCCACTAGTAACAAAGTGTTTTAACATGCTGGTGGTTTCAATAGAAGTGAGAGCTGTTGAGCACAGTTTTATGGGGACATATATTCTGCCTGGAATACAGCCACAGCCCTAGCAGCAGCTCTGTGGGATTTGGAAAGACACTCACTTTGTGAGACAATTTATGTTTATCACCTCCTCCCCCATTGTGAGCTCCATCAAGGAAGGAAGGAAGGAAGGAAGGAAGAGGAGGAAGAGGAGGCTGAAACAGCAAGGGGTGGATGGTGAAGGAATGGTGCTGTGGTTGTTCACAGATGTGCAGCACGAGAGCTGGTCACCTGCACACACCTGGGGCTGGAAACTGGTCCACTGATGTTGTTCCCCCGATTCCAGCTGGGTTGGGGAAGAGGACCAAAGACATGTCCCTTGATATGTCCTTGCACGGCTCTTCAGTGATGGCCAGGGGCCCCAAATGAGTGCCAGAAGTGTGCCTCTCCAAACTGTTCAGGTGCTAAACAGGCAGGGTAGTTTGCTCCCACCAAAGATTGATTTGAGCTGTCTGCATTGGAGACACTTCAGCCATGCCAGCCCCAGGAATTTGTCTGGATCTTCAAGAGCAAGGCCATAACCTTCCCAGTTTAATGAGGCACCATTCAGCAGCTGGCAGCCTCCTGGTACTGCCACGGGGTTATGTTGCTTCTGGGTACGCTGACAGCCCTCTTGAAGCACAGCTAATGGGTTGCATCAGTTTCTCAGTTGCAAACCCACTGGTCTTCTGGGATGCTGATGTCCTCAGAAGAGAACGGCAGGAAAGGTAAAAAAATAGAGAAGAACAGCAAAGACTGGGGAAAGCAGGAGAAGTCAGGGTTTCCAAGATAGAAGATGACGCAGGTGACTGAGAAGGAACAAAATAGTCACAAAGAACTGAGGTCTGGCAATTGCAAGGAAATCTGAAAATGCATCAGGTCCCTTGTACAGCAGGAGACACATTTGAGATGTTGCAGTATTAGTAACCATATGCTGAAGTAGGTCACTACACGAACAGCAGTCAATGCCTTTGGGCCCAACTCTGCTGTTTGCACTGGCACAAGGAGCAGGCACCAGCAAGTAAGAGGGTGCAGCACACTGTCAAACCTATCACACCCTCAGATGCTGTCCTGACCCCCAAGATCAGCCAGCCCTTTCTCTGGCTGTGCCTGCACTGTTCATCAGTTCTGGGTCTGAGTTTGTGCTCAAGCCCAGCACCCTCTATCACCCATGCTGGTTTGTGAATGCTGAACTCCAGACCTGCCTGGAGTGGTGAAAGCTTAAATACTTGCATTACGCTATCATGTGCTTCCAAATTTTCCTTTACTTAGTCTAGACAGACTGACATCAGCTGGATTGAATTAAAGTGGTCCACCATGAGATGTCCTGAAACTTGGGTCTTCCTAAGCACAGCCCAGATGATTTGTGTCTAAACTGCAGCTACCAAGATGAAAAGAAAATGGATGGATAATATTATTGAAACTCTTTAACATGTCCTCAAATTCATGTTCCAGCCAGCCCCAAAACAATCATTGGTGTGTGTGATGGGATTTTTTCTGCACAAGAAGCCTAGAGGCAGAAATGGGATGTGCTTTGGGCTTTGCAAACCCACAAACTTTACAATGAATTTTCATAAGCATTCCCAACTTTCATGGGAGTAGTAGAAGACTGTTTTGCTGCCAAAGGTCATCTGCACCTCCCAACAGGTTTTAACACCTGGGGAATCCTGATCTGACCTCATTTCAATTGTTCAAAGCTGTGCATAGAGAAAGACAAGTTGTGTCTCTCTACATTGTTCCTGTGTCCTCTCCCTTTCCTATAGACTTGCTCCTCATCATTTAAAAAAAACCCAAACCCCACACCCATTCTCAAACCCTAGAACCATGTCAACAAATCCTCTAATACAGATGTTTTTATATATGCAGCAACTCCCTTCTGCTCAAGTAATTCTATTCTGGGAAGCTGTCTAGCTTTCATCTTCATGGGCAGGGTTTGCCAGTTGCAATTCTAACAGGAACACCCTTTAAGTGGAAACAAGCTCTGATGTTCAGCTCCCATAGCAGCAAAAAGCTGATTCCCTGCATGACTCTCATCTCCTGGGGTGCCTGCTGCCCAGACAGATTCCAGACAGCTGTCTCCAGCCTGCTGCTTCTGTTCACAGGCAGGGTCTGGCTCCCTCCCAAGCCTTGTCTTCTTTGACCCACAACTGCCAGCTCTGGGATTTTATTGCCAGGATCATGGTATTTGTTGTTTTTCTTACTGTCCCCATTCCTAGACTGAGAAAACTTATTTATCATTCAAAATTAAACTGAGATTCTGTTCTTCCTGAAGGCAAAGAAAATCTTGAAAAGCATGATATTTTCTGACTTGTAAAAGTTGCAGGTACATATATATAATTTTTAAATATTTTGATTTTTTGTAAGCCTATCTTGTGATGGTGAAAAGTGAGCAAAATTATTTACATGTTAATTAGCAACACTGCTGACATGAAATATTACTTCCTTGTCTGACACTCCAGATATTCTGTAGCATTTTGGCAAGACAGGAGCTGCAATTCTGACGTGGTGGTATTTTACATTCCGTGTTGTCTTGGTTTGAAAGACAGGTGTCTGTTAAGGAAGGCAGGAGCCTCCCTTGGAATGGAAAAATGTAACCCCTCTCCCTCCAAATTATTATAAATTTGAAATCAAGCGGCTCTCAGGAAAAGATATGGGAATAGGAATAACAATTCTTTACTAATATCTAAAACAAAGCTAACAAATAACAACAACTATGGCATTAACCAACAAACAGAACCAGAAACCCAGTGGCAGCCTGCTTGGCCTCAGGCACCTTTTCCCTTTTGGTGCAGTTCCAGTCACAGCCTGCAGGGGGCGCTATGGGTGCGATGATTCCCTGGCGGTTGCAGGGGGCGCTCCGGTGTGAGCTCAGGTAGCACACAGCAATGGCGGCTGCCCGAGGCAGAGAGGGATGGAGGAGAGGCTTTGTTTCACAAACCCTCGAGGGGGCAGCTGGTGTCGGTGCCGCAGCAGGACCCTCAGACACAGCGAGCTGGGACAGCAGGAGGTCCCGGCGGGCAGGGGGAGCACAGTTACAGTGTAGCAAAAACTTGTAGCGGTGCCAGAGGAGCGGGGGAGAGACGGGCCAGTGGCAGCTCGGCTCCTGGTGGGGTAGGGGGAAAACTCACAGTAGAAAGACCAGCAGCTCCGTGCTGGTTTCTCAGTGGCCGTGAGTTCAGCAAGGCAGCAGCTCCAACCGTTCGGCTCTGAGGGTCCTGAGCAAGAGAGCGAGCCCTCCCCCCACCCTTGCTTTTTCCAGTCCCGAAATCTCATGTTGTCCCTGCTTCCTGAGAGAAATTTCCCCCCCCCCCCCCCACCTCCCCGTCAAGGAGAAAGGCCCTGGCCACACGCTTTTGTTCTCTTAAGTACTGAGTCATTAGTTCCCTAGCAACCCATGGGAGAAAAATTCCTGAAGAAAAAAACAAACAAACAAAAAACAAAAAACAACAAAAAAACCCCCTAGATCCAAACCCTAACACGTGCCCAAGAAAAAGTCCTTCACAATGTAGGAGGGCAACGGCCTTGCAGACCCGGGGTTCAGGCAAGGGAAGGAGAACCCTGGGAGAGGGGGAATGCTAAGCATCAGCAGGGAGGACACAGCAATCCTAATATCCTATCGTGTTCCAGAATTGTGTCCAACACAAGGACCCTCCTGCCCAGGCAGTGCCCAGCTGACCTGTTCACATGTTTCGTGATCCATCTAGGCAGGTACTTACACAGCCCTGCACTAGACACTATTAGCAAGAAAACCATGGAGAAAATCATTAAAAATTAATGATTTCCAGTGCTCATTGATATATTGTTCTGCATTTAGAAACACCAACTTACTCAAATAATGAAAAAAAAAGGCTAAGTGGCTTTCACCTCCATTATCTTTTCTACTTTTGCCAAAAAGGGAAGTTCTGAAACATTTAGTTTAATGAAACACTGTTTGCAAAAATAAAAGATGTTTTTATTAAAATGTCAACAAAATAAATAATGCAAAACAACTGGCTGCTTTGTGCTTTTCTTTTAAATGGGACATTTTTCATTAAGACGAACTTATTTTTCGAGATCATTTCAGGCAGCTCTCCAAATTCCATGAGGTTTTTTTTCATTCAAATTGTTTCAAGTAGTCCATGATCCCCGCAATTATGAATTTATTTTCTTTTAATAGGAAAGGGATTTTTACATACTGTGAAAATATGGAAGAGGAAGTTTACATGAGTAAACAGACAATGATAAAAGTGTTAAGCCAAATCAGAAGGATACAAACACCAGGGGATTATTAAGACACCTGGTGTGATAGAAAGGTTTTCATTAGATACTGGACAATGGAGGTGAAATTTATGTGCAGATAGAAGTAATTTATGCACATTTGTTACACAAAAGATCATTATTTATTGCTAATAAATGAGCACGTTTGATGTATCTCATCAGTATTCAAATACTTAATGTGTTTTAAGAGCACCTAGGGTATATTCTCTGTAGCGCAACTCATTGCACTCAGGAATTCTGTCAAATTAGATGGAGCAGCAGTGAAAGGCTGGATCACAAAACAAAGGCAGTAGTAAAGTAGAGGGAGCAATTTAAAAATAAAAACTGACAAAAACTTCCTCTACTTTCTCCTCTATCTCTTTCCACTTGTCCAGAAATAAGTATTGGGATGTTTCTGTTCAGGATCATTAATTTTATCATACAAGATGAGAGGATAAAAAGCTCCAAATGACATTAAGGTGACAATGTACAGATTTTACAATATCAAAGATTAGCACCTTCTTTTTTACATTGTGGATTTCATAGAGTCAAAAGAATTGTTTGGGTTGGAATGGACCTTAAAGGTCATCTAGTTCCAATCCCCCTGCCATGGACAGGGACATCTTCCACTAGACGAGGTTGCTCAAAGCCCCATCCAACCTGTCATTGACCACAGCTCTCTGGCTGCATCCATCTGGCCAATTCTTTATTCACCAAACTGTCCACCCTTTCAAATTCACATCTCTCCAATTGAGAGATAAGGATGTCTTGTGGAAGTGCATCAAAAGCATTACAAAATTCTAGGCAGATGGCATTGGTTGGTCTTCCCTTGAGCATTGCAGTCACTCCATCATAGCAGTCACCAGATTGGTCAGGTATGATTTGCCCTTAGTGATGTCCCAGATCACCTCTTTTTCTTGCATGTGCCTTAACGTTGCTTCCATGAGGACCTGCTCCATGACTTTGCTATACATAATTATATTTATATACTCAGTAAATCACTGCTATTTGGAACCTTATGCTGGAGCTTGGGAAGAATGAAGAGTAAGCACAGGATAGGGGACCATGCCCTAACCCACACTTTCTGCTCTGTTTCAAGAAAACTTGCATCGCTGGTCCCAAACTGTGGCACTAATTCCCTTTAGCTGAGTAGACGCATACCCTTTAGAGAGGGGAAATGTGTTGTGTCAGCTTCCTACATAATCTGACACTGCACAGTTAATTCAGAAGTATATGCTCTTTTTTCACCAGTTACCTTACAGAGACATGGGATAAGTTCAGTTATAAATTACTTTAATAGTTCTGGGATGCATAAAGTGGATGGGTTGTTATTTCAACCGCTCAACTGGAAAGGAAAAACACAAACATAATAACATAGTATCTTCATTTTAGAATTTTTAGGAATTCATGGGGAGATGGAAAGAAACTTCTTCTTTTTCAAAAATACTTTGAAAAGGCATCTTGGATCACTGTCATGGGGTAATTGCTGTTAAAAATTCTCGGTGTAAGAAGAAGAGGTGGAGTTGAAAATGAGGTAGCCAGCATTCGCCTACCTAAAAAACCCACAAAACCAGGAGAACACCCAAAGAAGCCTTCTTTCAGGCTTTTGGTTCACAGAGGAAAGACGCCGCTCTCCTCCCCTCCGCACCAACTGGGTAAGGTCTCCCTAAGCCACATGGCCTGGGGCTGCCAACCTGCATGGTGTGGGGGGGAGGGGGAGGAGAGAGAGAGAAAACTTAAGCTGCTTCATCCTGCTGTCTCTGGCTAAGGAACTTCGCTAGCTCTGTTTGCTTAGCCTAGGCCAAGCCGGTCTCCTCTCTGTGGCGCGGCCCAGCGGGAAGAGGTTTTGGGGTTTGACTCTGTGGACTTCAGGCACGCCCTGCCCGGTTAGCTCCCCAATGAACTCAGCATGAGAGAGAGAGGAGCTCGGACCGGGCTCCGGCCGTGCGGCCCGGCGGAGAGAGGGAGCTCAGACTGGGCTCCTTTTACACAGTAAGAGACGTGAACTCCGCCGGGCGGCCCCAGGGGGCTCGGTGCAGAAAAGAAGCTTGGACTAACTCTTTGCAGCACGGGCGCAGTCCCGCCGGGCCCTCACGACTAAAACACAGCTTAAATGGGGAGGCAGCACTGACAAGATTTTTTTTTCTCGTTCAGGCACGAACTTATAACATTTAAACCACGTGGACGGAAGCCACATGACCATTGCCTAGCCGAAAGACAAATTAACTGTTCCTTTTCTAATATTAAAATGAGACTTTGGGGACATTCATTTCTCCTTCCCACACAGAAAGAGCACAAGAAGGTACAACATAGAGACTTTAAGTTAATGAATATAATCAAGCTTGTTTTCAAAGAAAGAAGAGATGAGGAGTGCTTTAATGCTGAAAGTTCTTTTGTAAAGATATGTTGATAAAGTTAGCTGTAATATACCCTGTAATATATGAATAATAGTCTAAAAGAGGTGAGAAAAAGGGAATGTAATGTTCTAAGTTGTAAGCAGTAGACTGAAACTTTTATGTATAAGATTTTTCTTTCTTCGCCCCAGGAAACAGTAGAAGAAGACTTGTGTTGCTGATAATGAAGTAAGGAGATGTCGTTGTCACTGTAATAGAAACATTCGCTCTCAAAAAAAACACCTCAATGACCATCATATGTCCATTGGTAGTAGCCTTGGGAAAGCTACTGAAATGGGAAGGGGTCTGGAAAAGCAAATGCCTCCCATCAAGGAGAGGATTGCTTGCTGGAAAGCTAATAACCATGGAAACTATGTTTTCTATGGGGGTAAACATGATAAAACAAAAAAAAAAAGCTTCTCTCTCTAGATAAATTAAGAAAACTGTTTTGTTCCAGAGGTGGTGGATTAACTATAAGTTGAAGTGTTACCTTTTGTATAGTCAGTAAGAAAGAAAATGGAAAAGGCGGGGAGGGAAAAAAAGTGTTCTCAAAGGTTTGGTATTAATGCATGATTAATATTCCTATTCTAAGTCTGTTAATAAATTTTTTTTGTATTCCCTTGTGGTAGATAGGGACAGGCGGACGGAAGATCTCGCGATGTGACGGAAAGCAGAGAGCAGCATGGAATCTTCCTCCCTTCATTCCTGCATGATAAGAGATCACCCGAAGAATGCAACTCCTCCTAACCCCAGTAGTTTTCCACTCCTTACTAACCCTAGCTATCCCACCGTCCCCTTTCTGACGTAGTGAAGCCCCCTAGACTATTTAACCTCATGAGATAAGATAATAAACGCCATTTGACCATCCACCACATTGGTGTCTGTGAGTCCATGGACCGAGTAGCTCGGGTGAGGCCGGGCTGCCGTGCTGTCGTTCTTCAACCAGGTCGCCTGCCTTCATAGCAAGAAGGCAACATAGTGGTGCCGAAACCCGGGAAGAAGAAGAAGAGCTCGGGCTACGGGATTCGCCTGGACAAGCGGCAGCGGCCGGGGCAGCCAAGCTGACTTCAGGCGGGGGAGTCGTCCCCAAGGACCCGCGGTTACTATGGAAACCGTTGCAAAGGTCGTGAGTTTACTTTATAAGCAGTGGGGTATTAAGTGTAAGCTCAAGGATTTTTATATTGCTATTGCAAAACTCCTGGAGCTTGGGGCGATTGAGCGCCCAGCAGAAATATTACACCCAGAGGTGTGGGAGAAATGTACCAATGTTTTAGCTGAGGACACAAAGTCCTCGAGTAGCGGAAAAAGTCTCAAAGCGTGGGGGAAAGTAGAAACGGCTTTACGCCAAGCGCTGGAACAACAAGAGACTTGTAAAGCTGCACGTGCATGTTTATTAGCTACTCCTAAGCTGGGGGTGGGAGCAATGACACAGACAGACCCCGAGACCAGTCTATCTGAGAGGGGGGGTTCGCGGGGAC